>CAUJNA010003427.1:712500-940000 GCA_963377175.1 Effrenium voratum
TTCTTGGAATACTTTAACTAGGTCCCGCAGTAGTGCCCTTTCTCACCGATTCTTTTTTGGTTGGGAGGGTTCCCCTACTAAAATAGACAAACCAGAAAACAAAAAGGAGTTGGTACCAACTTATTCTATCCTCTCTACTGAAGGGCCTAGCCAAGGTTCAAGTCCCGCTGAGTCCCATGGCTCCTTCTTCGGGCCAGCTGCCTGGGACAGGCTGTTTGGAAAGGCGCTGAGTAGGAAAAAACGAAAAAAAGCAAGGCCGGCAGTCCACGCAGCCTTAAAAGAAATCACCCAGGAAACATCCTATGCTCACTCCCTGAGTTCTTGGACTTTAGGCACTTTTTGGGAAGACCATTTTAGTGGCAAGCAAACAGTTTCGACTTTTTCTGGCCAATCCACTCAGGAAGTGAATATATCAGCTGCAGTCACCCAGTTTTTGGGTATGTAGTTTGCATCTCATCGAATCCCCTTCTTGATTCTGGTGTGCCTAGAGATCCGGATCACGTTGGGGCCCCAGGGCGATCCAATCGGCAATCGACAATCCTGGGTCGCTGGATTTTCATTGAGGCCCTTCCCAGCTGTTCAGGGGCATCTAATTCCATGTTTGCTTGCTGAGCTCTATTTCCACCAGCAATAGGATCACCCCCTCCAACGAAAACAAACAAACAAGCAAACAAACCACAAACAACAAACATAAATTAATGTTGCTGACGGAGTCTCTTTGATCCTGGTCATACTCAGTGGGTTGTTGCAAATGCAGAATGTTTGGCTTAAGTTCCATTTCCACAGAATGGGATCGACCCTTCTCCCCAAAGGAACAGAAACAAAACATTCACGAAAGCAGCCTAATGTTGCCTATGTATAGATAGAGTTTCTCTCAGCCACCCCCCAACAAAAAGACAAACCAGAAAAAAGCTGAATGTTGCCTATATATATATAGTTTGCGGTTATTGTCTCACCCCCCCAAAAAAATTATTATAAGATTGATTCTAAGGCAGGGAATTTTCAGTTCAGGGTTTCAGGGTTCAACACTACTTTTAAACAAGCAAACCATTTTGTCCAAAACCTAAAGGTTGATTGTGGGGAATTTTCCTAAATTTTCTCAACATTTTTTTTACAATTTTTCATTTTTCAAAAAGTCAATCAATGACACCCTTATTCATTATTTACAGTTTTTCAATGAGGTAATTATCACCACCTTATTTGTTTTTTCAACTCATTAATTTTTAGTTTTTCAATAAGTATGTAAAATTGATGATTAATAATATCATAATGAAATAATATTATCAATCAAATTATTGTTTGTTATGTATTCTTTCCATATTTGAAATATGCTTTAAACTTTTAACGTGTCTACCTATATCATATTTCTTTACTATATCATTACAATAAAAGCAATCTACATATTCGTCATCCCGCTTTTCTTTTGCCTTGGTCAATAGTTCAGTTTTATGTTCTTTGTAATATTCTTTATTGTATTGACTTACCTTATCATTATGTTTTTGTCTATATCTTCGTCTTGATTCTAAACAAATATTACAGTTTTTATTTTCGTTCTCAAAATTATCAAGTGTCCTTTTCATTTTACATTTAGAGCATTGTTTCATTTCTTCGGTCATTTATTCCTACTATATTAAGGGGTCTTTTCTTTAAACATTTTCCTAAATTTTCTCAACATTTTTTTACATTCTTTTCATTATGAAACAGTCTAAGATATTGACATTTTCAAGGTTCGGGTTTCAGACAATTTTAAGGCTTTCTGGGGGATGATAATAATATAAATAAACTGACTGAATTCTATTTTTTACATAACACTCACTAATTTTCTTTTAGGCTAAAAGTTCCCTAAAGTTCGCTATAATTATAACATATAAGATTTTACATGTTATTATTATAGTATGTTTATAATTTCAGTACAGGATAATAATTTAATTGACAATTATTACTTATTTCATACATCATTTTAAAAATAATATTAACATCTCTCACTGTATTCTGAACATTAAACTTTTTACTTTCAATAAATAATTTGATATTTTCTTTAACATCTTCTCCTTTCTCTTGACTATAACCCAACATCCATAATATATCATAAACCATGTCATATTTTGTCTTACTGATTTTAAGAAACTGTTTAACATAATCGTAAGGTGGTATTTTATTTACAGTTAGAAATATTAAAATCTCATCTTCTACATTTCTATTATTTATTCTTTTTATTCCCAACAGACATTTGATTAATTCTTGATAATATCTCCAATTTCTACAATTTGTACATATGTCTTCTTCACTATCCATTGAATAGTTAATAATATTATTCACTATTTCATTAGGTAAATTTAATTTATACAATTCCATATTTTCTTTTTTGAAGTGACAACAATCATAGCATTTTTTATTGATATAATTATTGATTTTATCACCGTTCATTTTCCTCTTAATATATAAGATAATATTTCTTTAAGTAGTTTTGGCTAGGGCGTGTAGGGTTTCAGGGTTCAACACTACTTTTAAACAAGCAAACCATTTTGTTCAAAACACCAAGGGGGATTGTGGGGAATTGTCCTAAATTTTCTCAACATTTTTTTTTACAATTTTTCATTTAATAACAGTCTAAGATATTGACATTTTTAAGTTTCGGGTTTCAGACAATTTTACGGCTTTCTGGGGGATACAAGTGTTTAACCATATTATAAGATAATAATATAAATAAACTGACTGAATTCTACTTTTTCAATAACACTCACTAATTTTCTTTTAGGTTAAAAGTTCAGTATAATTATAACATATAAGATTTTACATGTTATTATTATATTATGATCATAATTTCAGTACAGGATAATAATTTAATTGACAATTATTACTTATTTCATACATCATTTTAAAAATAATATTAATATCTCTCAATGTATTTTGAATATTAATCTTTTTACTTTCAATAAATAATTTGATACTTTCTTTGACATCTTCTTCTTTCTCTTGACTATAACCCAACATCCATAATATATCGTAAATCATGTCATATTTTGTCTTACTGATTTTAAGAAACTGTTTAATATAATCGTAAGGTTGTATTTTATTTATAGTTAGAAATATTAAAATCTCATCTTCTACATTTCTATTATGTCTCGCTTTTATTCTCAACAGACATTTGATTAAAAATTGATTATCTCTCCAATTTTTACAATTTTCACATTCGTCTTCTTCATCCATTGAATAATTAATAATATTATTCACTATTCCATTAGGTAAATTTAATTTATACAATTCCATATTTTCTTTTTTGAAGTGACAACAATCATAGCATTTTTTATTGATATAATTATTGATTTTATCACCGTTCATTTTCCTCTTAATATATAAGATAATATTTCTTTAAGTAGTTTTATTTTTTTGCAGGGTTGATATTTTGGTTTTCAGTTTCATCATTTTCACTTTCAGACTCGTCCCCATCCACACCGGTAGGTACAGGCATATCGGTAGGAGGTGCTATTTCATAATTAGGATTTTCTTCTGAGGATGATGAATTAACAGTATGTGTTGAAGAACTATTAACAGTGACAGGAGGAGAACTATGAACACTAACAGGCGGTGAGGTGTTTAAATCAACTTCTTCACTAACATTTGTATTCAACCAATTCATTATAGCAGTTGCTATATCGTATGATGTTACTAATGAATTCATTGTTAAATTAACTAATAACTCTGAACCTTGAATTGTGGTTATTGTAGTGTGGTATGTTAAATGTGCTACTATTTGTCCTATACTAAAACCTGACCTCATCATAAATTCTATAATCCTCATCAACATAAATAATTTCTTTCTATATTTATCAATGTCATCATCTTTTTTGTCATCATCATCGTCATCGTCATCATCATATAAATCAGGGTCATATGTAAATGCTTCTGCTTCTGCTTCAGCCTTGGTTATCATTTTACTTTTGAAACTCTTTGAAGAACCACCTAATAGTTTTGTCATATCATCAAAATTATAAGTTTGTGTTTCTTTATCATTTGGTAGGTCTGTTTGTGTTGCCTTGTTTTCTTTGTTAAGCGTTTGTGTTGCCTTGTCTGCCATCATAACTTGAGCGTTCATATATCTTTCTTTATTTTTATAATTCATTAAATCCATTTTATCAAAATCAAAATTATTCAATAACATATCTTTCTTGTATTTCTTCAGTATAACTGTTGTTTTTATTTTGTTTGTCATTGCTTGTTTAAGCATTTCATCATATGTGGGGCGTTTCCTTAACTCGTGTTTGTGGTTGTTAATCATTTTATATAATTGTTGATAAATTATGTAAAATGATTGGTTAATCCTTTGTTGCTTTGCCTTTGCCTTTAATATCTCTCCAATCTTCCATTCTTTTTCTTAGCAATTCATCATTTACTTTCGTCGTCCATTTTCCGCTGTTTATAAGTTTCTCCACCAGTCCAACTAAATAAGTTCTACCGGTTTCTTTTTTACCTTTACCTTTTTTCTTTGTGTTTGAATATTGTTGTTCCTGTTCTTCAGTAAGTCCTGCTCCTCTTAAATGTAATTGAAATAATATGTCTTCTTCCTTTACTGTGCTTCCTTTCCAATGGTTTATATCAGTTGAATAGTCAATGGTTTCCTTATGTGTTCTTGTTTGTCTTTGTGGGACTGTGGATGAGCTGTCAGCGTTGTCCATTGTTTGCTCTCTTGATGATGCCACTTTCTTTGCTACATCTTTGATTTTACGATTTACAAGGCCTTTAACATATTCTTTAACTGCTTCATCTTCTGTCATAAGCGGTTCTAACGGTGGTAAGTCATCATCGCTTGATTTAGCAGTTGCCATTGATTGAACCTCTGATGGTGTATCATATTTTGTTTTTCTCCAATCTGTGGCTACCCGTGCCCTTTCATGTAAATCATCTAAAAATTGTCGTCTAACATCTTCTGACATTTGACTTGTTTGTTGTTCGTGTTGTTCCTCGGCATCGTCCATTGTGGCACTTAGTGTTTGTATTGCTCCATCTCTTAAATCATCCATTTCATCGTCCCTTGTCATATCAAACTGTTCAACGGTTTTAGGTTTTTCTAACATTTTTTGAAAATGTTGTTGTCTCAAATCTACTGTATTATTATCATACACTGTTCCTAATGGACTATCACGAAAATAATAAGCGTTTCTGTCTATTACATCTCTTATATTCTTATTTTTATATTCTTCCTTTGTAATTTCCTTTATCAGTTCATTATAAGACGGTCTTAATCTTAATTGAGATTTTAGTGTTTTCATCTGGGCATTGTCTAATCTCATTAGTATATACAATTAATTAGATTATAATTTATTAATCTAATATAATCTAATTAATTTATTCAAAATTAAAATCTTGTCTTAATTGATTGATTATTCCTTTTTTCTTCTTAATCATTTCCGAATAGGTTTTACCTGTTTCACTTGATGGATGATGTCTTATTTTTTCACCTTCCAACCTTTGGATTTCATTAAAATACGCCTGTGCTTCATCTTGATGTCTTCTTCTATTTTGAAATATAGCGTAATCTTTTTTAGCGTTATGAAATTCTAACTGTTCCTTCATTTCTTTCAGATATGTATAGTTTGGTTGGTGTGCTTTGTTGTCTCCGTCGTAATAGTAATGGACATTAGATTTATATTTTTTACTTGGTTTTGTTATGGGATTATAAAATTTGTTTGATGTTGGTAATTTACCTGCTTTACCATTCTTTGTAAGTGTTGATGTTATATTTTCAAAATCTGACTTGTTCATATATTAATAATTAGATTATAAATTTATTTATCAAATAATTTGTGATACTAATTTATTAATATGTTCTTGTTTCTTTTCCATCTTCTGCTGTTTCATATTAATATATCTATCTTTTGCAGTTTCAAATACTTTATTAGCAGTTGTTTCTAAATGCTTTTTCAATCGTTCTTCAACTCTTCTTTCTATTTCTTGTTCATCCACTTTTGGAATATCGCTTTTTACTCTGTTATAAACATCTTCTTTGAATTCTTCTGCTTGGACTGGATTGATGACCTTTTTTCTAATTGGTTTGTTTAAATCTATAACTTTGTTAGTGCCCTTCTTCACTCCACGACAAGCATGTTTATATTTATAGTTGTAAGCAGTCATTAAAGTTCCACAAGTAGGACAGTTAATTTTCTCCTTCATTTGTTTTTTAACAGTAAATTCTTTTCAACTACTTCATTATTCTCAACAGGTTTAACTTCTTCAACTACTTCATTATTCTCATCAGGTTTAACTTCTTCAACTACTTCATTATTCTCAACAGGCTTAACCTCTTCTACTGCTTCGTTATTTTCACTAACAACATCTATCACTTCTATTTTACTCATATATTTATATTATATAATTATTTTTTATGATGAATTATTAAGTCTCAACAAATGTTAAACTAAAACTGCTGTCCGCTCCGTGTAAATCTACGGTTTTTCCATAAGCATCAACATATTTAAAATGTAAGCGTCTTAAATGTCTCATTGAAACATCATTAGCGTCATTCATTAAAATCTCATTATCATAGATTACATTACCAAATCCAGCAGTAATAGGAATTTTCTTTAACACACGGGCAACTCCATAAGGAGCTAATTGATTTCCATTAGTTAAACTATCACTGGTTAAGTAAATATTTTTCATTGGTAATAAATTAACAAAACCACTAACGAAAGGGTCAGGCGCAAAATTGTTTTTTTCAACAGTGTTTCCTAAAACATTGTTAATAGCCATTGTGTGACTTCTGTCATAATCAACACTAAAACCATAGTTGGTTTGCAATTCTTTATCTGTATGAATTACGAAAAAGTAAGAAACATAATTAACAGTTATAGTTATAGTATTTGTTTTTAATGAATAACTACAACTAAAAAAGTCACTATTGTTATCGGTTCCATTAGTAGCAGTATTCAATTTATTTTGTAATTCGGTTGCTAATTCACTACCTACATAACTACCTTTATCTGGTGCTACAATAAAATAATATACTGGCGCTCCTGTTAATATTCCTCCTAATGTTAAATATAATCTATTATTTACATTTTCTTCAATAGGATAAATAGTATTAGGTAGTGATAATTCGTGGACGTATAGTTTTGTCTTTGCTCCTGTTTCTTGTGTTTCTGGTAAATCTATAACAAAGTCAGAAGTGCTCACACTTTCGTTTAGATTTCTATGCCGTGTATCAATGTATATTTTTCTAAATCTTGTCATATTTATATTAATTAATTAGATAAAACAAATATCAATAATTAATATAATGAAAAAACATAAACATTATTTAAAAGAAGGAAAACTAAAATCATACAATCCACTTCATCAAGGTCATAGCGAAATGTATAGAAAAATAATTAATGAAATTCAACAAGAAAAGTCATTATTCAAACCTAAATATAATAATAATTTATCTGACACAGAAGGATTAAACAAAGCATATACAAATGGTAAAGGTTGTTATTTGGATAATAATAAACTATATGCTGCTGGGACATTTGGTAAAAATTATATTATATCAAATATTAATGATATTTTAAGTGATATTACAATTCCATTTGGCTTAAGTTCATTCAGTGAAAGGTATAGATATATTAGCGATATACTTGATGAAAACCATAATATTAGTGAAGTTATTTCACATTCATTGGGTAGTAGTGCGAGTGCTAAATATTTACAAAATAACCCTGATAGAAATATTAGATTAACTACTTACGGTGCTCCTTTTATTTCAATGTCAAACAAAAACAATGACAACTACACAAGCATACGAAATTTTGGAGATATAGTCAGTATTTTAGATAGAGGCAGTATAACATCAAATAGAGGAGGTTTTAACCCATTAACAAATCATCAACACTCATTATATGGTGATACTGGCAAGGACGTATCAAGAAGCATTGAACCTGTAAAGGAAATTTTGTAGTCTTATATATAATGCCTAATAATGATATAAAAAACACTATAAATCCTAAAAAGAAAGTCAGTTATGATGACATTAAGAAAATAGTAGAGGATGAACCTAATTATAAGGTTGAACATAATAATATTAAAAATAAATCTAAAAAACTATTAATAAAAAATCTAAAAAAGAAGTTATAGATTATTCACACTTTAAAATAAATTAATTTAATAATAGAATAATTAATATTTTTCTATTATTAAATATATAAGTTATGGAAACATTAGACATTGAAGATGTACTCGTAGAGAAGAACCTTCGCTTTAAATTAACAGATGGCGGTTCTTATGTCCGTTCAAAAGAAAGTAAAAACTTTTACCCTTCATCGGTTTCTACTTATACCGCTGATACAAATTCGGTAATTAGATTTAACATTACTGGACCACCTAATCAATGGTTGTCCTTACCATCTCTATTATTAGGATTTACTCTAAACAACACTCATGCGTCAGCAAGTAATGAACTCAGACCAATTGATACAGCCGGTTTCTTTGATAGGGTACGTGTGTTAATGGGTGATGTCATTGTATGCGATTTAAACTCTCTTTCTCGTGCGAGTACAATGAAAGATATTTTAAAATCATCAGAAGAAAAAAGAATTGATGAAGCATTAGGTTTTGGAAATGCTCTTCTTAATCATGATGGACGGTTTTTAACTTGTGATGCGTCAGCAACCTCTTCTACTCAAGCAGTCGCTAGAAATGTTACCAATAACAATTTTAGAGGAATTAAAGGAGGTAAAGGTGCTAATGTCTATTTCGATTTAAACTTAAAATGCTTTAAGACTTGTGAAAACTGGATACCTTTATCTTATTGTCCAATAACAGTTGAATTATATTTAACAAGTGATGTATTAAAACCAATTGTTACTAGAACAGGACTTTTTACTGCTTCAAATACGAGTATCACTTGGTCAGTTACAAAACCTTTATTCAAAGGAAATGTTTATACTATTGATGATAGCCTTTACGCAGAATATTCAATAATTTTAGAAACTGGTTCTTTACCTATTACTTTTGAAACTGAAACCATGCAAGAACAAACAGCATCTGCTTCAACTGAAGTATTTACTACAATTGTCCGTAATGTATCTAAATTAAATAAATTGTTTATTTCTTGTTCAAACCCGTCTGCAAAAACTTATGTTGGAGGTTATGGTGAGTTGTTGAAAGAATATAATCGTATGTATCACCCATTAGGGAATATAGCAAATGGTGTAGGTATTTATAACCCAGAATATGATTTATCCGCTTCTTTAGTAATCGGTAATCAAGTCATACCAAGTCAAGAAATTCAAGGTGTCCGTGAAGCATACGCCCATCTTATGCATTGTTCTGATAAACCAATGTTAGTTAGAGCAGAAGATTACAGGTCTCACGCTTTTATGTATGGTTTTAATTTACAAAAATTAGAAAGTGCCTTCTACACAGGTTTAAATTTAAAAAAAATAATTCAAACATGGTAGTAAAAATAAAGGCGTTGGATGGTTCAACATTATATACTGAAAATAAAATGGCAGAGAGACTTTATATGCTAATGGTGCATGAATGTATCCTTGAAATCCGTTCAAATTCTGTAACCTTTTATGATTAAATAAAAAATATGATATTATTAATTTTCTAATTAATAATATAATATTATGAGCAAAAACTTAATGAATATCTTCGATATTACAGCGAATAGAATTAGACAAGTAAAAGACGGAGCAGTCAATGATATAGAAGACCTTTACGCGAGTAAATCCGACATTCAAACAGTATTAGATAGTAAAGCAGACCAAGCAGACACCTATACAAAGGAGCAGATAAATGCTAATTTTTATGATATAACTGAAACATATGACAAAACAGAAATTAATGTATTATCAAATAATATTTCATCAAATACATTTTTAATAGGTAATCTGACAATAACTTCAAATACAAATTTTAATAGCATCAGTTCTAATAGTAATTTAATAAATAATTTAAATTCTACTATGACAAGTAATTTTAATAATATTAGTTCTAATACACATTTAATAAGCAATTTAAATTCTACTACGACAAGTAATTTTAATAATATTAGTTCTAATAGTAATTTAATAAATAATTTAAATTCTACTACGACAACTAATTTTAATAATATTTCTTCAAATACTAATTTAATTAATACAAATATTAATAATATTTCATCAAATACAAATTTAATAAATAATTTAAATTCTACTATTACAACTAATTTTAATAATATTTCATCAAATTCTCATTTAATATCTCAATTACAAACAGGTTCATTTGATAGTGATTTATATTACAATAAAATAACAACTAATAATTTATTATCAGAAAAATTAGATACATCAATATTAAATAATACACTAATTCATAATATAACAACAACATCGACTTTTAAAATAGCAAATTTTGGAAATTATAATAATTTTTATGAAATGTACAATAATTATTTTGATAGTTATATTTATGGAAATTTAAGTGGAGCAACTATGTTTTTAAATCAAAGAGGTTTTGGAGATGTAGAAATTAATAATTCTTCAACTTTTCAAAATGATAAAATATTATTAAATCATAATACTACAATATTATCTAATTTACAAGTATCAGGTTTATTTTCGTGTTCGTCTATTTTAGATATAGCAGGTTCTGACGCTAGATATGTTTTACAATCAGATGGATTAAGTGGATTAATAACGGGAAATACAAATACAATTAATTCAATAATTACAAATGATAGCGCACAGGATGTATCATTAGGTCAAAAGTTAGACAAAGTTAACACAACTGCGCAAACAGTAAACTCTCCATTAATACTTAGTTTAACAGATAATACTAATCCAATTTTTAGAATCCAGGACGCAGTTAGTAACCAAAGACTCGAGTTTAAACGAGGATGTCAGTTAGACTCTTATCAAGGGTTAGAAGGTGCTACTCCTTATAGATTATGGTTAGGATGGAATACAGGAGATGTTATTATTGGAAGACCTAATAATGCTTCAAGAATTACAATTAATGGTAATGTTCATACTTCGTATAATTTTGCTCAAGCACACGGAACATCATATTTCGAAGGTGCTGTTTATATGAAAGGAAATTTGTTTACAAATAATGATTTTTCAACAGATATTAAAACAAAAATAGATAATCTCAATACTTCAATAAATGGATTAGAACCATACTTAGAAACATATACACCAGATGCAATAGAAGGTTTTTATATACATCAAAATAATTTCGTCGCTATTTCTGTTGGCGATATTACTAATGCTAGTAATCAGTATACCTGTGTGTTCCTTTGTGTGTAAAATAAATGCTCCTTTGGGAAAAACATGGTTCTTGGACTTGCGAGCGTTTATTTTTGCTCTCGGGCGTTTTTTAGGTTTCCAAGGGGTCTCATGGTGCGAGCCAGTTTTCAGCCCCTTTTTGGCTCCCTGTGGCCAACTCCGGCGGCCATGATCGCGTGCGCCACCCCCCCTTTTTCCACTTTGCCGAAGGCTTTGCCATTGCCGGGCCTCGGCAGGTACGGCCGATGGATCGGTTATGTGGACTTCAATCGAACATGGTGAGGCTTGTCCGGCCGGTTTATTTCGGGTTTCGCCTTTTGCTAAGCAGGCTTGCTTCCGTGTTAAGCTTGGCAGGCCTCATCCTCAATTTTGTGGAGGGTCTCCGCAGCTACCTGCAGCCTTTCTATCCGAGGACTTCTTGGGCGGGTCTGGGGAGGGTGGACTTAGCACATTATAGATCGTACTGATGGTTTGGATCAGCCGCTGTTTGATGTTCAAGGGTTCCAACAATGGATTTGCCAAGCATGTGGGAGTCGGATCGTGGAATCCGACTTCGGATTAGAGAGACTCGGCGGCTGACCATGTGGCCCAGTGCTGCCTTAACGACGATCCCTTCAGTGCGGTCAATGGTGCTGAACATTCGACCTCTTCTACTATTAGCCCAATGGTGGGTCAATGAATATGAAGTGCCAAAGGCGATTCCAATCAACATCGTGCGGCGGCAAGTGGCTTGCCTCAACTCTTTTGTTTGTGACGCTTACTTCTGGAATTCTATTCTTCATGTTTGTGGGGCAAAGCCTTTCACCCAGCGTCCCCCAAATTGATTGTCTGTCCAAGGTAGAAGCTTTCAGGCAACTCATGTCCCTCCCCATAGACCCGCCCACGATGAGCCTTGACTCGTGGGGGCTCAAGCGGCTCTTCAGCCACGGGCTGCGACGGTGGTTGACTGGAGCTAAAAGACCCAAGGACCATCAAGCACTAAGTGTGCTTCCATAGCGTTTAGCGTTTGTACTTGTTTTCGTTGTGTGGACTGTTTGCAGCGCTACTTTAGATTTGGTCCACCGTTCCAGGATCCACGGCTTGGTGAATTTTGGCAAGTTCTGAGCCGCGCGTGGGAGGCAGAAGATCAACAGTTGAGTGATGATGGTGATGATGGCCAGCTTGAAGATGGCCATGATGAGTTGGTGGGTGATCCTGGGGGTGATGATGGGCTTGTGCATGATGATGGTTATGGAGTGCTAGCTGACTTCAACCAAGACCTTGATGGGGTTATCCCAGGCGAAGCCCTTGAAGGTAAAGAGTTTGGGGAGTTGGAGAAACCAAAGTTGGGGGTACCTGAGGGAGAACTTCCTGCAGCCCTCAAGCTCTGTGATATTGCCCTGCTTGACTCGCCTTCAAGCCCGGACAGCACAAACATGGATGGCTTTGGCAACAACCAGCTTGTGCCGATCAACCAAACGGACCTGCCAGCGCCCGCTGGGTCCACCGCTACTGGGTCCACTGCGAGCGCGTCGGAGCCTGGCCAGGGGGAAAAGCGCCGGCAGGAGTTGCAGAATCAGATGGCTGCTTGCAGGCCCAAAGTTCCAACCAAATTGTTTGCTTTGAAGCATGATTGAAATACCAATTTGGCCATGCCTTTTCTGAAGCTGGCCAGTAGGTTTCACCC
Organism: Effrenium voratum; assembly: GCA_963377175.1. Classification (NCBI taxonomy): domain Eukaryota; class Dinophyceae; order Suessiales; family Symbiodiniaceae; genus Effrenium; species Effrenium voratum. The sequence goes on from CAUJNA010003427.1 coordinate 725,419, forward strand.
ACCCCCAGTTCTGGTGTTTCCCTGTTTGCAGGCTGAAGCTGGAGCATCGAAGGCTGAGTCGCTTGCAAAGCGCTGCTAGTCTTCAGGGTGGTGGCACCTTGGTTTGGGACAGTTGCCGCGTTTCATTCCTAATGTCTCTTTGGCTGGAAATTGGCAAACCCCAATCAAAGGTAGCCTCGACAACTTGGAAACCGTGCCCTTGATGCTGGAGCCGCACACAGCTCAGCTGCTTTCTCAGCAAGCTGCCCCGTCATCGCCTATTTCAATCGCTTCCACCATCTCCCTCCCCACTTCCTGGATTGATGAGATCTACAAGGAATGCCCGGAGCGAAAGCCGGCCCGGAAGCATAAGAGGAATGGCTCAGCTGGCGGTCCTGAGCAGTCAACAGTCCCTTCCCAGAAGGAGGCGCCCGAGCCGATCAAGGGCTGTGCTGCCGCGGATGCGGATGTGGTGGCTTTGCAGAAGGAGGCGTCCGTGCCGATCAAGGGCTGCGCTGCCGACGAGCCTGCAGATGCGGATGTGAGGCAGCCAGCTGTGGCTACCCAAACAAAGGCGTCCGAGCTGATCGAGGGGCGTGCTGCCGGTGAGCTTGCCGACGCGAGCGTGGAGCCTTCGGGCGACGAGTTGCCCAACTTACTGAACTTGGAGGCTGGCGGTGACGGTCAGTGATGTTACTCAAATTTGTTTGACCACCAAGTTGTTAATGGGCAGAAATGTTCCCACGTTTTGTTTCAACACGGCCGGCTTTCCATCGCGCAGGTGCCGCTTGTCACACGTCGCGAGCAGCTTGGCACTGCCGATAACCAAAAGTCCGGCCAGGGGGCCACTGAGAATGAGGATGAAGAAGATGGGCTTCACAACCCGGACATCGTCGATGAAGATCCTGGTCTGAAGGGGCCTACCAAGAAGGAGCTCAAGGCCAAGGCGAAGGCGAAAGCGAAAGCGAAGGGCCAGCCTAAGAGAAAGGCAAGAGCGAAGGCGAAGGCGAAGGCGGGCGAGAGTGACCTTTCGGTGGAGAAGGAAGGCGAGCATGACCATGTGGAGAAGGCGAAGGAGGGCGATAGCTCTGTGGAGAAGGCGAAGGAGGGCGAGAGTGACCTTTTGGTGGAGAAGGCGAAGGAGGGCAAGAGCGCTAGCTCCGTTGTGGAGAAGGCGAAGGAGGGCGAGCGTGACCTTTTGGTGGAGAAGGCGCAGGAGGGCAAGAGCTCTGTGGAGAAGGCGAAGGAGGGCGAGAGTGACCATGTGGTGGAGAAGGTGAAGGGCACGGACACTGAGCCGGACGCGGTGCCCATCAAGCCTCCCAGGAAGCAGAGGCCCCGGAAGGATGTGGAGGCCAGCAAGCTCAAAGACGTCGAGAGCGCTACGGATGCAAAGGAGCAGGACACTCCCGGGGCGAAAAGGCGGAAGGGCAACGACGGGAGCACGCTTACCTTCGCAGCTCGGTACTGCCCCGCGCTGCCTGAGCAGGCTATGCGTTTCAAGGCCATCAAGGATGTGTTTGAGATGCGTGTGCAGCCGCATGTCAGAGCTCAATCGCGTCACCAGGACAGAGCTTCAATCAATTACTTCCGCACTGCGTGTGTAGACCTGTGTGCAGGGCTTGGGTCGCCCAAATTTGAACCCAAATTTGGAGCCTATGTCGGGCCGTAGGTTTGGGTTGCCCAATTTCTTTCAAAATCACAGGACCCAAATTTGGAGCTTGAGTTGAGCGCCGTAGGTTTGGGTTGCCCATTTTCTTTCAAAATCACAGGACCCAAATTTGGAGCTTGAGTCGAGCGCCGTAGGTTTGGGTTGCCAATTTTCTTTCAAAATCACCGGACCCAAATTTGGAGATTGAGTCGAGCGCCGTAGGTTTGGGTTGCCAAATTTCTTTCAAAATCATAGGACCCAAATTTGGAGCTTGAGTTGAGCGCCGCAGGATGCTTGGTGGAAGACGTGCATGACCGCATTTCTCGAGATGGACAAGGATGAGAGAGACTACGCCGCCTACGCAGAGCGAGCTACCGCAAAGGTTGCTGAGTTCTTGAAGTGCCGGAATGATCAGCCCAGTGACCTGCCATTGACAGGTATTTGTACTGTGTTTTTGCGCTTTTTCCCAACGAGCCACCCGTAAAGAAACGAGCAAGCATCCTTTCTCTACCAACTGTTGAGCCCCAACCCCGGCCTTTGGGCAAGGCAGCCGGCGCAGCAGAGCCTCCAAGAAGTGAAGGGCAAATCCATCGGCCTGGCAAAGGCTGCTGCAAAGCACACGCTGTGTGCAGGGGACGCAGCGCTCTTGTCCAGCTGTGAACCTAGAGTTCGATTTTGTTCAGCAGTGTTTGGCAGCAACCCCTCACTGTGTGTTGAGGCCATGATGCGCTTTGAAAACACACATGGCTGTAAGTTGCTTGTTCTTTGTGATGTTTTGAGGGAATGCTGGAATAGGGTTTCGGCATTAGAGCTGCGGGACAACCTGCAACGCGCCGTGCCTGCACCTGAAAGAGTTTAACTTGGGCCTAAGTCGGGGAGACAAAAGTGGGGGGATCGTGTTGATTGGCACGTGGACTCAGAGCGCTAGTTGGTTTCTTGCTGGACCCATTGGTTCTCAAAGCCCTCTTGCCGCCTATGCTACATCCCTCATCCCTTGCTTAAAAATCCTAAGTGGTCACCTTGCCTATCTTGAACTAGCTTTTTCGCTTTTGCCCAAAGCGTGAAAACACCAATGGAAGAACCGCTTGGATTTTGTTCTTCAAGCAAGAGCAGACCAATGGATAAAGCCCTTGGTTTCTTGTTTCCCCACCAAAAATGTAAAACGCAATGGAACAAGCGCTTGGCTGTTTGTCTTCCCTCCAAACAAAGGAAAATAACCAAGTGGCTTGCCTGGCTAGGGCCTGGCTTGTTTGTTCTTTTGGCATTGGGTTCAAAACTTCAAAACGGTACCTTGCTCCACACCTGTTGGTTGAGACGGTGTCCTGCGGCAAAATCGCTGAAACTTCCCACCTGCAGGATGCGCCGCGGGCAGACCTTTCTGGCCAAAGGCGGCTTCTTCGATGGCACGGCTGGCTTGTTTACTGAGTGCTTCGGGCCACCTGCATTACTTTTTTCGAAGAGGCTGAAAGACTTGGAATTCACCAACGCAAGCTACGGGTCAAGCTTACAGTACTTTTTTCAAGTTTCTTCAGCCTTTGTCGGGAGTCCTCGCCGTAGGTTTTGAAGATCAGAAATAGCCCTCTCGAGCCCCATCGTGTGCCCCTTCGCCCCGCTTGCCCAATGACGCCGGAACAGCTGGACCTGGTGTGCCGTCGATTGGCTCTGATTGGAATGCCCAAAGATCCTGGACTCAAGCTAAGTTTGGTGTTTATCTACCTTGGACAAGTTGACTGCCAATTAGATCGCTCTCATTCAACGAGTTGAAACCGCTTCAGGACTTCATCATGCTTGTCATCATGACCACATGGCTGAAGTTTCCGACGTGGCAAACCAATCAGAATTTGGATCTGGTGGAACTGTTTGCGGGGCGAGCGCGCATAAGCCGACTCTGCAGTTGGGCTGGTTGGCGATGCCGGGCCTATGATTTGTCTTATCATCCGAAACCTCGGCAACACTGGGCCCCCAAGCCTTCCAGGAGCTGCATGGACATCAACGGAGCCGCTGGTCTGTTGCTGCCTGGCGCACCATTTATGAAGTGGCAGTACAGTTTTCCGTGGACAATTGATGGGAGGTTGAAAATCTTGAAAAGTAAGCCAAAACAAATACGTCCCCAAAAGTGTTTGTTGGGGACGTATGCCTTGATGGCAAGTACAAAACTCATGCACCTGAGCCAAGCGGCCATTCGGTCGTCACACGTGGGGGTGTTTCTCGTTACTGTCATTTGGTCCGTCCCTAGGTTAGCCCTTGGGCTGGTTCTACATGGCAGATTTCAAGAGCTGATATTAGTTATTGCGGTTGTATGCTCCACTTGGTCTGTGGTGAACTTGCACACCAGCCAGCGAGACATGCTGACACCAAGTGGCAACACAGAAATTTGGGCGGTGTCGGAAGGCAACCGTATGGTTGCCAGGAGTGCCGAATTGACGTGTGTTGAGTTTGCTTGTCATTGCCATAGTGCGTGTGTGCATCGATCGGGTTGGTGTGGTTTACACCCTTGCTTTGCAGGATCTCGCAGTTGATAGCCTTGGTTTCCAGCATGCAGGGAAGCTATTTGCTAGAGAACCCGGCCAGTTCAGTGCTACTTCTTCACCCAAGGCTCCTGTTTGTGCTTCGGAAGCTGAAAGAACACGGGCTCCCTGCACCTCGCCTAAACTTTTGAACCCTCATTGTCTTGCTTGTGCAAGTCGTTCAGGGACAGAGCCACACCTAACTGAGGCATTTCGTGTACATTTCTGGATGAGGCATTTCAAAAGCCCATCAATGAAAAGAACCATGATCATCACCAACAAGCGAGCTGCCTCTGCTTTAGACAAAGGCCGCCTCAAGAAGAAGAGCAAGAAGAGTATCATCTCCACAACGAGGCGGTACCAGGACAAGCAAGGCAAACCAAGGTTTAGTGGAACACCGCGGCTCAAGGCTTCACAGAACCTTGCCCCATGCTAAGTCGAATGCGCTTTTCGGCACAACGTTGAATTAATTTGACTTGTGTCGCCTGCGGGCTCATCAGTTCCACTCATGCCACCAAGGACTTACACCGCGCGCTTTGCAAGAGCCATTGCCTCCCTACTTCCCGAACTGAAGTCAAGCCGACCTGATTTTCCAGAGGCTCCTTGTCTTAAACCCTACCCTTGATCTGCCTTTTCTTCCTTCCTGTCCTGCCTTCTCTGTCAGGTAGACCGCAGTGTTCCGCTACCGCAGTGGATGGAGTCCTTGGAGTGGAGCACTTGGGAAGACGCCGGCCTAGACGATGTTCTAGCTTACATCCGCGGCTCCAAAATGCTGGAGATCCCCCCTGAGTGGAGAGAAGTAAGTCCCTTCAAAAGAAAGGGCGCCGGGCCTGCCGGGGAATTGTGACCAAAGCCGTAGTTGCACGCAGGCTTCTGGGGTTGATGAGACTCAATCATTTAAGCCTATCCTCAGTCTCAACGAGGCTTCAGAGTTACACATGAGATTTCAGAACCTTTTAGAACATTTCAGGAGAGTTCAGGAGATTTCAGGAGATTTAAGGAGATTTCAGAACTTTCACCCAGTTGACGAAAATGAAACGGCGTAATTTGCCGGCAAAAAAGCGTAATTTACCGGCAAAAAGGCGTAATTTTTTGGGGTGTGGTTTTGACAAGCCTGTGGGCTGCCTTCATGGCCCTGGAGCCACCAAGTGCCTCATTCGTCAGTTCGCTCGCCAGCATGGAGTCGGTGCTGTGTGAAATGCGCAGCGGCCAGTTTGTTAGCACACGGTGCCATGCAAACCCCAAAGCAAAAAGAGAGTTGAACATCAAGAATGGTGCAGAGTCCCTTAGTGCACATCCCCTTTTAGATTGCGGGGTTCAACTTTGAGATCCAAACAAGGCTACACGTGCTTCATGGCTAAGCGTTTGACCCTGCTTTCATGTGTGTCGTTGCGCTTGAGGATCAAGGAGCTTTGCTGGAACAATGGAGGGACTGCGTAGTCAGGTCTGGTCTTCTGAGACCTTAAGGGAGGGAATGGCGTCTGTTGCGAAACAACCCGGCACCATCCTAGCCAAAACAGAGAGTGAGGCTGACCTCCTGGAAGAATTGAAGGATACTTGGATTTGCTTGGCCTGTTTGTTGCAGACTCTATTTCAAACACAGTGGGGTTGCCTTGTCAAGTGCATCTGGCGTTGTATCTGGTTTCCGTCATTGACCCTTTCGTATCCCAGGGCCTGAAGGCCGAGCTGGGCGAGTGTGACCTTGGCGCCGATGTTCACAGCGATGAGCCTCTGGCGGGCGGGGACGCGTACGGGGGCGGAGATGATCTGCCAATAAACCCAAGCACGACTGGCCCAGAAAATGGGCATGATGATCTACTTGACTTGTCAGAGGAGTGGCTGGAAACCGTTGAAGATTCTGACCTACAGGTGGTCTTTGCGAAGCTGGCCACTAAAATGCACAAAGCAATGTAACTACAAGAGCGCCACAAACAGTTTGGGTTGGCCACCAAAACCTCGTGCTGACGCTTTCCACCCTAAGGTATCAGCTGCGGTGAAACAGGAGCCGGATCCTTCGCATGAGAAACCTACGATGGAGGAGTCTGAGACGCTGAAAACAGCTATGCTTGAGGAGACTGAGAGTGCTACGCAAGAAGAGCCTAAAGCAGCAGAGACTCAACATGAGAGATTGGTGCTGCAAACGCTTCACCAAAACAGTTTGGCGGCCTTGACCGACAATAAGGCACCCCTGGAAACATTGGTAAGTGTTCGCTCCAAAATTGATGAGATCGAGATTCCGGAAAACCATGCCGGAAATGCTCACATCAATTTAGAAAACCTTCCGGACGCTCAGCCCTGGGACCACCCTGCCCGAAGCCCGAGCCTCGAGGCGCCGCAAGCGGCTAGGCCAATCGCAACACCTCTCAGGGCTACCCTCGGGGACTTGGTGGGCGAAGAGCCCCAGGATGCTGAGATCCCCGATGTTGGAGACAAGTCTGTTCCGCAACCCGTGCCAGGGGCCATCCGCATTTCAGAGCAGGCCATGCAGGCCAGAATGAGAAGACTTATGCAACCTTCAATTAATGGGACATTCAAAGTCAGCGAAGAGATTGTGAAGAAGTGGAAATCAAGAGGAAAGGCCCGCACATCCCTGGAATCTTTGTTTCAGTCGGTGGGCTTCAACAAGGATATGGGTTGGGTTTCGTGTGGGTGTGATTCCCGTTGAAGTTGGTTCCTGAGTTTCACAAATGGGGTTCCTTTTGCATGCCCTGAAGGAGGAGTTCATTCAGCAATGCGAGCTTCTGCGAAGCGATTCCCTCGAAAATGAGTTGTCGGTAGAAGGCGAATATGCGTCTGAATCCAAGATGCGAGATGAATGGGGGTGGTCGGAGCCGCTAGGTGTAATTATGTAGAGCTACGCCAACACGGCTAACTTGGCTTGAACATGCCTGCCACGGACTAAGGAACCGCATTGCTGCAGTCAAGAAGGCAGCCCGCGAGCAGCCAAAAACCATGATGAGGCTGAGTGAGCTGGTTGGGTATTTCATGATCAGTACCTGTCACCAATCGTTTTCCGAACCTGCTAGGCGTGACCGGTATGAAAAGATCACCTTATACTGGGCAGAGACTTGCGTTCGTGGAGCACACAAGTTGCGTGACTGAATCAGAAGGGCCTTGAATTTTCCTGGGGAAGCCTCATGCAAAACATGTTGCGCAGCGCTGCCCAACCTAGGCACAGCAGCAAGGTGGAGATGCAACGGAGAGTGCAGTGGGAGGAGCAGGGAGCCAATCACCAAGATTTTACAAACCCAGCCCGCCTGCCACCTTCGCGGCTGCATCAGCGTGAGGTTGACGAACAGCAAGAACCGCCTTCCAAAGGAACCCCCGCTGAGAAGAAGAAGCGAAAATTTGCTGACAAAGATTCTGTTGAGGTTTCAGGCACGGCTTAGGAGCTAACATGCGCTTACTCCAAATAGACATTTTTGCATTGAAGTCTCAAGATTTCAAGCCATGCGTGGCAACCAACAGTAAAATTCCTTGCGCTAACCGATCTTCAAACCTGGCCCGGCCCCGCAGATGATGCCCGCGAAAACGAAAGCGACTGCGACACGGACGCTGGTATCACCAAAAGCGAGGATGAGGCCCAGGATGAGGCGCAAAAACAAAGACGCAAAGCAGGCATCCCTGAAATCGACCTGGAGATGCTTCCCTCGACAAGCGCCCCAAAAATCATGACACTTTGCAGAAATGTGGGTTTGAAATGGTTGGTGGGGTAGCGGGTTCGATCTATCACGACTTGCCATCGAGGAAGTGCCTGGCCAAGCGGATGAAGAAACTTCAGGAAATGTTGGATTGTTTGCAGGCCCCAAAGCTTTCCGACCTTCAATCAAAGATGCTCGGTTGCAAATGGATGGTGGCCCCTCAGCGCGAAACTACCCCTAAGAGTTCTTAGGGGTAGAAACTCGTGTTGTACCCTTGGTAAGGATAAAGGAAAAGATCACAAGCACTGTGGAAGCCTTGGACAAAGTGTCCCAAGAGATTGACGAGCTTTATGTGGTTGGCGTTGTGGACGGCTTCAACAAGCAGTCCCCGGCTTAAAGGCCCAATTTGGGGCCTTTGCAAGGTCTGATTATTGCAATTGGCTCCTAATTCTTGATTAGGTCAGAGGAGAAGATGAGAAACCATTTCCTGATCGCGCAAACCAGGCGCCACTCACCCAAAAACTAATGGAAATTCATTTGCCCCGCGCCGCTCAGGGCTCTGGAGGCTCTCAATTTGGAGACTCGTTCAAGGCTGGGTTTGGGTCAAACTGGGGGACCGAACAATCGTTTCCTCCTCAAAACAAAAAGAGCACGCCTGGGCATTTGGATGTTGAACTTTTTGCTAGGGGCCCCAAAGGCGTGCGGCTGGGTATTCATGCTTCCATCCTTTTGCAACCCTAACCTCCACCTTCGAGAAACTTGGGAGGGGGGGTCTCTGTGTAGTTTGTTGGGCTCCCTTAGAAAAACCTAGCGCAGGACCTTTGGTTTTGTTTTGTTTTAACACGGGGACCCTCAAAGCCCCTGGACAACTACCGCAACCCAAAACAAGCTATTTCTTTGAGTCATGGATTTCACGGATCGCTTTTCTTGGGCTGCCTTTGAACCAATTGGGGACCCCCAAGCAAACTGTGTGTGTGGTGTTTGTTAGCTTACCCCTTGAACCGCCTCAATGCAGGTCACCACCAAACTGGTCACCCCCAACCTGTGGCCCCCCTCCCAAAACACGGTTTTGGGGAAGCTGCCAACAACCACCAAAAAACACACGCCCCCCCCTCCCCAAAAAACTGGCTTTTGGGACCCCACCCCCAAAAAGCATGGTGCAAACAGCTATTTCTTTCTTCAAATGGAGGAGCAGACCCCAAATTGCGCGTGTTATTTCTATGGCATGGAAATGGCAATTCAAGAGGTCACACCCATTTCGAGTTTGGCGGGATTTCAAAGAACACAGTGGGCAAGGTCCCATATCCCAGCTCCTCATTTCAAAGAACACAGTGGGCAAGGTCCCATATCCCAGCTCCTCATTTCAAAGAACACAGTGGGCAAGGTCCCATATCCCAGCTCCTCGCAGGCCTAATCTGCCGGCGAAGTCGGCCCAAGCGAAGCCTCAGCGGCGGGTACGTGCCCGAGCAGCGAAGGCGAAAGCCAAGCCTGCGGCCAAGCCTAAGGCTGAGTCCAACAAGCGTGCAAAGGCAAGCTAAACGAGCTTCCTTTGTTTTGTGGTGTCAGGTAGACCTGCCCTAACTGTAAACCGGCAAGATACCAGCAAGTAATGAAGGTTGCTGATGATGGGGTTTGCCTTGATGCCAGTGTGTTTGTTCACTTGCAATAAGGGGCGCAGCTAGCTCACCCGGAAGATGTCAAAGCCTTCATCGCCAGGAACAAACAACTTATTAAAAGACCCTTTTGATGCTCTACAAAAGAAAGGCTTTAGGGACTTCAGGATGAGCTCCTCTGTCGCTTCTCTGCGATTTTTTGGGGTATTGCCTGAAGCAAGCCTATGGAGCAAGCTTCTGGCGCAACTAGCGGGGGCCTCCTGCATTGCAGCGAGCTTGAGGGGTGAGCGGAAAGAAAGAAATGCGCTCAATCTAGCAAATTGCGCTTTGATTTGATGGGTTGGGGGGTGCGCCTGCTCTTGACAGGTCATGAGCCCGAAAAACAAGAACCTGGCGCACTTGACCTTGCCTTTGCTGAAGCACTTGCCGATGCAGCGGGGGTCCCAACCCTGCAACATTTCGCCAGTTTACGCTCCGACTTGCTCTGAGGTTCCGGCTGTCACCATGGAGCGGGTGAGGGAAGGCGCCCTCCAGGCCAGTGGCGAGCGGGCCTCTCGAAAGAGAAAATACACAAATGCTGCACGAGATGCAAGCCGAGCCTTGAGACGCCTTGGAATTGGATGGAAAATTCCTTTGCGCAGTCATCCCTTTCAATCTGCATACGGGAACGAGCCAATGGAAGCAGCATACCTGCATCCTGTTGACTTATTGACGTATTTGTTGGAGAAGGCTCCCGAAGTTTTATGGGGCGGATTTGATGACCAGCTTCAAGGCGTCCGTGCTGTGGAGAGTTTCTGGCAGTGCTACAAAAATACACATGCCACGCACGCGGTGTTCCAACATCACAATGCAAGGCTGGGAAGCGTACTCCCCTTGATCTTGCACGGAGACGAAGGCAAAGGCAAGCGCAGGGCCAATGTTGCTTGTGTCAGCTTGGAGTCGCCACTTGGGCTACATACAGTTCTGAACAAGAAAAGAAAGAAAGGCGTTGGCATGTGTCGCTTGTGCTGCCCACGGACCCCGTCCTTGCCGAACAACCGTTTCACCTTCGAGGATGAGGGGGAGCTCCCCCCAAGCTCGGTAGCTACGAACATGAAGGGGCACTCCTTTTTGCAACATTGGCCTACTTGGTTGGCTCCTGCAACTATGGGCAAGGATTATGACATCGTGCTTTCCGAGCTTATGAATGTAACCGTGGATGCTCTTGCATCTCTTTTTCATCAAGGGATTCCTGCGCGAGGCACCAGATTTTTTTTCGCTGTGGTTGGTCAGAAAGGAGATCTTAAATGGCATGGGAAAATCGGGCGCCTGGTCAGGGGATACGAGCACAAGGGCAGGGTTCGGGACATTGCTATGTGCCATCAATGTATGGCCGGTTCCAACAGCAACCTCTCTTACGAAGATGTGTCTCCATGTCCAGCCTGGTCGCAGACGCGCTGGGAGAGTCGGCCTTGGGCCGCTGACAAGCCCTCGTGCTTGTTCCGGATACCATACGACTCCAACACCCCGGAACGCATCATGGCCAACGACCCCTTCCACACAGCCAAGGTAGGGATCTACCGGGATTTTACCGGTTCATGTGTTCTGTGGCTAGCTGCTGAGGGGTACTTTGGTGCCGGGGACATCCCGCTCAAACTGGAGACAGCCCACGGGTCCTTCAAACTTTGGGCTTGTGCCAACAGCAAGACTCCCAGTTTGAGATCATTCTCCAAAATGTTCTTCAATTATAAATCAAGTCGCTCTTACCCGTGGACAAACTCCAAAGGATCCGACACGATGCTCATGCTCCGATGGTTGCGCACCGTCACATGTGGCTTTCAAGCTGAGCTTCAGCATGTCAATCACAGAAGTATGTTGCAAACAATGCAGGCAACTGCTGATGCTGCTGTCAAGTTCTTTGAAGTTCAGAACAGCCATGGAATTTGGCTACAGCACCACTGTGCTTCGGTCGCGCGCGAGCATGCAGCTTCGTTTTTGAACGGGTATGCGTGGCTCGCCCACCGCTGCCTGGCCTCTGGCTTTTGCGGCTTTGCTATGAAGCCGAAAGTCCACTTCTTTAAACACATTGAGCTGGACCTCAAAGAGAGCATCGACAGGAACCACAAGTACATTTGCAATCCTATGATATTTGGGTGCGAGCAAAACGAAGATCTGATTGGAAGGTGCTGCAAGTTATCCAGGGATCTAACCAGTCGTTACATGCAGCAGCGCGTGTTGCAGTGCTTTCTTCTAAAAGCCGATGTGCTCTTGCGGAGATTTCGCAAAAGCGCCAAGACTGGTTAGCGCATGCCACCTCTCAGCCCCGTGCGCGTAGATCGGCATGCCCGGACCGCAGTTGTCAAAGTGTTTGCCTGCTCATTTTGAGGGTTCGCTCAGGGCGTTACAACATCGAGTTTCATTGTCCACTAAAACCAAGGTAAACATTAGATTGATTGCTGCGGTCATGCTCCCGGATGCAGCTTGACGAAGCTGAACCAACTGGCTGCAATGCCGGCCCGAGTTTGAGAGACAAAACAGTCAGCAAGCTAACAGCCAGCAGTTCCTGACTTGCAAGGGCGTCGACTTGCGCTGCTGTGGGTTTTTCTCACCCCCCCACTGTGCCTGGCTGCCTGGCGACCTTTTTTTTCAGAAACAACCTTTTCTCAAGGAAACGGCTTTACATTCCGCTGCTTTCTTAAGGAGCGATTTTTTTGCAACCAGGAAGTCTCAGGTATGATGTGTGATGGATTAGTGAATAAAACCATTTTTAGTAAACCTATCGATGTCTTAGGAAATATTTATACGAATGCTGATGTTAATTGTGATAATGTTAATATTGCTACTGATGGTAAATTAACAATTGATACAAATTGTCAATTATATAGATTCGTTAGTTCTTTTTCATCTTTTGATATGAGGAATACTGATGTTAATTCTTCAATTAGATTTATTATTGGAGACCCGGCTGTTCAATCTAATATAGTTGGAGCAGTTAATATTACTAGCGGATGGACTTTTAATACTGCTACTGCTGATTTTATGGGTAATCTATTTGCTGATGATGTGTACGTTAAAACTAATGGAGCATTAAGAAGTAATCATATAGCGCCTAATGGAGGAACATTAGTGACCGTTGATACTAACTTAGCAGTTCAAAATGCATATCTAGCAACAAATACAATACAATCTTTTGATTTAACAACAGTTTCATTTTTAAATGATATTTCCATGACTACTGGAACAGACTTAAAGCTTGGTACGAGTGAAATATCAACTTATTATGATGGAACTAATTTATCTACAATTGATGTAATATTCAGAACATCAAACACAGCTTTTAGAATTGCTGATAGCTCAAGTACTCCATCAGTTTTATTATCTATTGATAAAACATTTGGGACAACAATAAATACTGAAAGTTTTACAAATAATGCTCCATCAACTTTTAATGAAAATGTAACAGTTGCGGGAACGAAAAAATGTTATGTAATTTAATTGAACCATCAACAGGAACTAATATAGATTTAACAGCAACAACAGTAACCATAAATGGAACGTTTGTGGATTCATCTGACTCAAGATTGAAATATGATATAGACAATATCAAATCTAATTGTATGAATGTTATTAAGAAATTTAAACCGAAGAAGTTTAAGAGACACGATAGAAATGATGACGGTAAAACTCATATAGGTTATTTAGCAGACGAAGTATTAAAAGCAATTCCTAAAGAATTTGAAAATGTTGTTAGTCAAGATAGAGAGTATTTAGGATTAAATTATTTAGTCTTACCAGTGTTAGTTCATAAGGCAGTATTAGAATTAAATGATAAAGTAGATAAACTTGAAAAAGAAATTAAGGAATTGAAAAAAGAAAAATCTAAATAATAAATATATAATGGGTATTGGACAAAGTAAAAACGATGAAAATAACAGTATGGAAGACATTAAGAATTTAAGAGTAGATGAAAAAACAAGAGCGGATACTTTAATCATTAAATCTATTCAAGAATGTGTGGCAAGAATAGAAAGATTAGAAAGTCAAAAATCGGACAAACTAATATATAAATTACCAAACTTGCAACTTTGCAACGCTTCATTAATTTAAATTAATAACATTAAACAATAAATTTAATGTTATTGATTAGTTATTTTCAAATATTGTGAAAACTTTTTCATAAACATTTTATCTGGGTTCTTTTCTAAAAGGTTAATATACAGAAAGCTATGAGGTTCATCAGTTGCAGTCTCATAGATTTTATAAATTAGTTTCTTGCTTTCGTGTAAATTATCGCTTCTAACAATTGCTGAGAATTCATCTTGTAATATTTCTATCTCTTTGAAGTTTCTAACTTTATAATAAAACAAATGACTTATATTTACTCTAATAATTGGTGGGACACTTGATGATTTCTGAAGACTGACAAGCGTTGATATTCCACTATGACGTCCCCTACAGAATAAAGAATTTAACAATTTGTTATTTCTTGTTATTGCTGGATTATCAGATACATCATCTAAAATTATCAAAATATTAAATAACTTCTTCGTTCCTTGTTTTTTGTGATATTCAATTATTTTATTTTGAGTTTCTATAACTCTTTCTAAATCTACAACATTGAACTCATCCCACCAACACGATTCTTTATCAGTATCTACTTTCAAACCTTCTTTAATGTACTTTTTAACAGGCAACCAAATGCTATCCAAATTTACTGATGGGGACCAGATAAAAATTCTTTCATATGCTCCTCTATAAATATCAAGTATCATTGATACAAGTAAAGTTGATTTTCCAGAACCTGACGGGCCCACAATCATAGCTCTCATCGGTAATTTAGGGACGACCTCATGCTTACTTTGCTTAAAGTCATATTTGATTTCATCAATTGGTTTTACATCAGGCATAATAAAATAATATTATAAATACTTATAAAATAAAATATATAATATAATTATATCATAATGACAATAGAATATATAGAGTCTATTAATTTAAGTGAAGTAGATAGTATTCGGAGGATATATAAATTTGGTGATATCTTAGTGCCCGACACTGAACAAATATATTATGATGCAATGTTATACTTTTTATCGGCAATACCAAAACAAAATATCGTAGTATCCAAGTCCTCAATTGAAAATGACAATAACCTACATTTTAATTTTAGAAAGTTAGTAAATTTTATGAAAGATTATCCCGATATGTATACAAATGAAATGATAAATAGTGTACAAGAAGTTATTGATATTAATATTAGAGATGTTAGTCTATCAACTGCAATGAAACTTAGTAAAGAAAATAGTTTAAATACATATTCTATTTAATATTAAATGGAACATCTTTTTTATGATATGCTGGTAGTGAATATCATAAAAACGGAACAGGTTTCCATTGCTTCAATTAGTAAGCATTGAAGCTAATTAGTTTGAATTAGTTTGAACCTCGCTTGCGTTGTCCAGTGCAAAGAAAACTCCAAGTGCTGTGCCCCCCCATCAATATTCTATTATGCATGAAATAATAAGATTAAATAATTATTTCATCTTATTATTTATATGAATAGGAGTTATTCAGATTATATTGATATAATAAATGAAGTACAACATATAGAAGATGTTGTTATAACCGATAATATATTTAAAAGAGTATGCTATTTTGTTTTAGAATTAATTAAGTTTGTGATACAATATATTAAAAATATAAATATTAATATAGTTGGGAAGGAAAAACATCAAAAAGAATAAGACAGAACCAGCTGTATCTTCAACAGATGAAGATAAAGAAGAAATTGTTAAAGAAACATCAGTTATTGAGTTCGCTTGCCCGATGTGTAAAAAATATTACAGACGAAGAATGAATTATCAATAGAAAAGAAAGGAAACTGCAAATGCATACCAGTTGGTTTTAAAATAAGTAAAACAGATAAAAAAATGAACATTGATAAAACTAAAGACGGCATCAACTTAGAAACAGATGCACATAATATTTCTATCAAATTTGGAAATGAAGCTACACACTCGGAAAATGGCGATAACGAAACACAAGAAACTATTAAACAAATGATGAAACATTAGCATTTAAGGAGTAGATTTAACACCACTTCAAACGCATAAATAAATATAGAAATGTCAGAAAATGGTGATTCTACAATTAACGATGTAATGAAAAAGATTATAATTATTAGTAAGAATATTAAAACATTAACTGAACTTATTAAGAATATCGATGAACAAATAAACCAACCTAAAAGCAATAACGAAGACGATAAAGAGAAGATGAATAAAATCTTTGAAAAGAAACAAATAGGACGTCCTGCAGGTTCGTTTGAAGATAAGCAGAAACAATATATGGATATGTTAAATAAGAACAAAATTAAGAGTCCGAAGCAAGAAACTATTGAATTTTACAAACTGTTTAAGAACGAAGAGGGTAAATATGAAACAATATAATAAATATCTAAGTCATTATAATAATATGAATTTATTAGAGATGTTTAGCGGAACAGGCAGTGTTGGACTTATTGCAAAGTCGCTCGGTTTTAATGTAATATCGTTGGATTTGAAAAATGCTGATATTAATTGTGATATACTTGAATGGGATTATAAGCAGTTTGACAGAAACCATTTTGATTTTATTTGGGCATCACCACCTTGCATAGAATACAGTATTGCAAAAACAACAGGAATAAGAAACATTGAATATGCTAATAGCATTGTACTAAAAACAATAGAGATTATTGAATATTTCGGATGGCCGTATTTTGTTATTGAAAATCCACAGACTGGATTATTGAAAAGTCAGTCTTTTATGAATGGGTTAAGGTTTAATGACATTGACTATTGCAAATATGGATTTAATTGCAGGAAGCGAACTAGGTTGTGGAACAATCTAACAAACTGGAAAGCGAGACCATTATGTAAAAAAGACTGTGGTAAAGTTGTTAATAACAAACATATTGAAACTGCGCAACGGGCACCAAGTGGAAAGCGGGAAAATTGGGGCGAGAATTATGTAAAGCATAAGCAAGAAGATTTATACAAAATCCCTGCTGAACTGATTAGTGAGATACTGGTTAGTTTATATTAAAAAAAACTACTTAAAGAAATGACCCCTATATATAATAGAGAACTAATGACTACATTAAAATGCAGTTGTAAAATTACAGGAAACAATTTGGATTTTGAAAAAGAAGTTAAAAATGATAGAGGATTAATTGAAAAAATACATAGAATGAGTTATTACCATAAACATTATATTAATATTTGTGGAGAGTGTGAAAAGAAAGCAAATATATTTAATGATATGGAGAAAAAGAAGATAGACATTGAAAAAGAACAGTTTAAAATAATATGTAAAGAACCTGAAAGTTAAATCAATACTTCTTAATATTATTCATAAATATTAAGAATTATTTTATTCTATTCTTTTTAAATAATGAGTAAATTATCAAAAGATGAGGTTTTACATAAACTTTATTACAATGTTGAAACTGGGTTCGGTTCAGTCAATGAGTTATACAAACAAGCAAATAAAGAAGGACTGGGTATAACATTAGATGAAGCTAGGACATTTATGAAAAAGCAACCTATCAAGCAGGAGAAAGGATATAGCAAATACAACAGTTTTTCAGCACCTTTCGCAAGATATGAATATCAGTTAGACATAATGGATATGATTTCACTGATGAAGGCAACGGGCACATCAGATTTAAGCAGTCCAAGATATGGATTAATATGTATAGATATATTCAGTAAGAAACTACACATTGAACCGATGAAGGTTAGAGACGGTGAGACTGTTTATAAAGCAATACTTCAATGCTTCAAAGTATTAGGTCATCCGATGAGTATTTATACAGATGATGACGGGGCATTCGCATATAAGAAATTGCAAGAGTATTTAAAAGGTGAAGCAATAAGAAGCATCATAACATTGACACACGCATCAGTCGCAGAGAGAGTGATTCGCACAGTTAAAAAGATGTTGGGAGACAGAATAAAAGCGACTGATAGAACTTGGACGAGTTTATTGCAAGCAGTCTTAAACAAGTATAATCAACAAATGACACACGGGACGACAAAACTTACACCTAATGAAGCACACAAAGACGAAAACGAAGTAACAGCAAAGGCGAACTCGTTGATGAAGGAAAAGTATTTACGAAAGTATCCTAAATTAAATGTCGGTGATAAAGTCAAAATTTATCACAAAGGAAAAGGAAATTACACATCAATGAAAGAAACCACTTCAAAATGGTACAATACTATATACACCATTTCAAATGTAGGTCGTGATATGATGCTTAATAAATATTATGAAATTGAAGGAAGACCTAAAAAATACAATAGGCACGAGTTATTATTGGTAAATTGACAATATTTTTATATAATATATTATCAATTTGTATTAGTTAAATATTCATAACATACTTTCTCAACAGCATTCTGATATGCTCTTTCTCTATGAATCCTTTTACATTTATCAGTCCTTAAATGCTTTGCCATATTAGACTTATTTTTAATCATACAACTGCATCTTTCACATTCTAATGACTTATCATTTTCTATAAAATACTCTTTAAAGTATCCTTCTTCTTTATATTTCTTGTTCAATACATCATTATATTTTGTTCTTATTTTCCTTTTCTTTTTTCTTTTTAATTTCTTCTTCTGTATCCGTGCTGAAGTCTGAAACTTCACCCTCAATAGAATTCCACAACAAATCAAATTCATCATTTGTCATAGAAATTTTATTTTTATTGCCATCTACAATAAAGCAGGTCATTTTACTTAATATATAATATAATTATTTCTTTAAGTATATTTGTAAATTTACTCGCTACTTTTGTTAAGTTCCTGTAATAAGGTTTTGTGCTTGGTTGATTCCAGATGTCTTTTTAAAGATGGTTTTGAAATTGAAACCCCACATTCACAATCAACTATTACTAAGCGACTGTCCCTTGCTTTTTGTATTTTTTCTTCTCTATTCTCTTGATAATAATTTTTCTTTCTATCTAAAATGTCTTCTCTATGTTCTTTATGATAGTCTTTTGCCTTGTTGTTGAAGTATTCCTTGTTGTCATTGTGGTATTCTTGCTTTGTTCTTCCTTCAATCCTTTTATTGATACAGTCAGTATTTTGAATATAATAACCCTCTCTCTTGGTTAGTTCTTCTTTGTTATTACAAGGGTAGGTTTCAATTAGTTCAATTTTACAACTATCCTTTCCAAATTCATCAAATAACAAATTTACATTTGTATGTTTATTCTTGTAAGCATCATCGTCTCTATGATTATAATGATACTTATGTCTTGCCATTCTTACACATAAGTTTTCACAGGTGCTTCCTATATAGCATTTGCTATAACCAACATCAACGATTTTATAAATTTTCCCATTTTGATATCTATTCATATCTCTATATACCTTATACTATCTTTTCTTTATAATGCTTTATAATGTCCATACGGGAGACTGTTATAATTATCTATCCAATATCTCTTGTTGTCGAAATTACATAATGATTTTTTAGTTTGACTGACACTGTATATTTGATGTGCTTTACTTCTTATAGAATTGAATGTTACTGTATCACAGTTGTTATTTTCTAATGTATCATTGTAATGATTGTAGCTTATTTCTTTCTTAACTTTTTGTTTGGGAATACCTTTACTCTTCTTTTCTTCTTTCAATTCATTATGTATTTTGAAACAATATGACTTTGGTTTCAATGCTATAAATTTAGTTATTATTTTGCCATCGCATTCATCCTTAAAGCAACCCAGTTTCTTCTTATTTGTTTTATCATAACATTTGTGTTCATCATCATAACCACTGAAATCCATAAGATGGGCGATGTCATTGAAATCATCATAAATGTCTTCGGTTTTAGTGTGAATTACGAAACTATCAGTATCTGTGTAAATTAACCTCACATTTTCATTATATTTCTTTTTCAATATGTCATAGTAAAAAGAATACATATGTTGTTTTGATAAATCCAATATACACATTCCAACATAAACAGGTTTATTCAGTTTTATAACGCTCTTAGCTTTTTCAACACCGATAAGGTTTTCATTAATGATATGCCTGTATTTGAAATTAGGATTATTAACGCATTTTTGGTAGCGTTCAGGAGTATCAACCAGTTCAAAGTCAATTTGGTTTCTTACATTTTGCATTGTTTTTCCATAAACCGCGTTGTTCATTAATTTGTACATATCTCTCTCGAAATCACTTTTTGCTTCCTTTCTCTTCTCTGTATTAAAGTCAATCCACGGTTTCAACCATTGCTTATGTCTAAACTCTATAACTCTGTTTATTTTCTTGATTTTTATTCCTTGTTTAAGATAGAATTTTAATATATCAATATGTAAAACATAATTTTGTTTGTCCATAACATTTAATATTAATTTGTTTGTTTTCTCATCTTTCGGGTCATTACCATTATTGTATTCTTTATAGATTTGTTTTTGAACATCACTTAGCATATCTGCTGATACACTCATAATTTCTGGTGCTAATGGGTAATCAGTATGTTTGTCGTGGCATTCTTTCGGATATTCTAAATCAACATCTAAAATATAACCTTTACTACTGTAATCACTATTGTAGTATTTAATGTCTTCTTCTGTAAAATTATCTTTCACAAATTTAATATTCTTATATGGTAGTTTTTTACACATTGCTAATCCATAAAGGTTATTAGCATCAAGGTATGAAATATATGAAGATGGTTTAGACTTATCATAATCTTCACCCATATATTTATTGTTAGCAATTGCTTTTTTGTAGGCACATTGACACATACCGCCTCTTAGTCCTTGCTCTATCATTTTATAAACTTCTTCATCGTGTAAAAGTTCAAGTTCAATTCCTGTTTTTAATAGCATCGCGTCCCAAGCAAAGTTAGGCAATGTGTAATAATGGGCTGGGTCTAATTCATAATCTGTTAGACATTGTTTTCTGAAATTCTCATATACATCGGTTAATAATAATACATCGGTTTCTAAATATAAATCATGATATTCACCAAGGTTTTTGATGTTAAAGTGCTTCCATATTAGTTTTGCTCTTTCATAGTCTGCGTCGCTTATATCTTCTTCACTTAATCTACTGTAAAAATGTTTCTTTTCTGGTAGTTCAGTGTCATTAAATTTATTGAAGTCATTACAATAATCATAAGGATAAACTCCCTTTTCTGTCAGTAAAAATAAATCTTTTTCGTTTTTAATGTATTTGCCTTTGACACTATATTTAAAATGTTCCTGCCAGTTGTCCCTTAATTTATTATCTTCATACTTTGTTAATTTAACAAGTTTATCTAATGATGATGACAAGAAACTGAAACTATCCTTAAATTCAAGTCTGTTTAATGAAAATGTAATAAACTTCTCACTGTTCTGTGCTATTACTGATATTTGTTCTTTCTTTGTGTTTAACTTTTCAAGATTTGATATTATGAGATGAGCATCATAGTTTTTAAGATTATGAAAGAATACTGGTACATGATACTTTTTAAAGCAATAGTCTATATTGCATTTCATATGTGCCGCTCCTCTGTATAATCCTGTGAAGTGGCAATGGTCAGCAACTTTCTTTTTCGCTTCTACTCTGTTGTCAAAAGCGCCATTGCATAAGAAACACTTTTTAGCTTCTAAATGTTTAATTTCATCTAAATCTGACATAATCATATCTTTTGGATTTTTCATTTGTTTCATTACATCGTCTCTAATATTGTTTAATGTATCACAAAATTTATCCATACAATCATCACCTCTATATAAAAATGGTTTCATTTCTCCACTGTAAGCATTAACAAGGTTAAGCATATAACCGCTGGGTTTATGATTTTGGTATGTTCCCTTTATTCCATCTGATGTTTCTGTTGTTAAACATTCAAAATCACCGTAAATAACAAATGGTGCTTTCAGTTTCTTAAAATGCTTTTCAAACTTCATTGATGTTCCTTCTTCTGGCATTTTTGTTTGTTGAATGTCATTTGCCATACAACCTTTTATTAAGTGAGAATTTAAAAGTTTTTCTGACTTGAAACCGTGCTGACAAAAACTACAAAAAACATTTTATTAGTTGTTTTGTTTGTTTGTCTTCCTGCTAATCTACTAAAATCTTTTATTAAAACATAATGTTCATTATCATCTTTTTCAATTCGTAATAGATTGATATGACAAGATGGTCTTTCAATCTTCGTTATTCTGTCTGCTCTGATGGTTTGGTTCTCATCTTCAACATAAACATTAACTGATATAGAATTTTGGTTAATTGTTTCAAATGTGTCAATGTCATCGTTGGATGCTGGAAAATTCACACCATCCCATTTAATTAGACTTTCAGTAGTTATTAATTTCTTGTAGTGTCTCATATGTTGTGGATGGTCTTTCTTGAAGACTTCATAAAATTTACATAAAACACAATATTTAAAACATAATTCATCATCATTTTGAATGTTGATACATGCTTTTTTCTTTGAAATCCATTCTGGTAGTTCCATATATTTACCTGCTCTGTTCGGGTTGTATTTGTCGTAGTGGATGGTGATTTTGTTAATCTTATTAATCTTCAATCCTGAATGTTTCAAAGGTGAGTTTTCAATTTGTAGTTCAATATCTTTAGGTATATTTTCCAATGCTTTTTTCAAGTCTCCTACATTTAGAATGTTATATCTCCTGCTTCTCATATTGTGTTTTATTTGTATATTTTCCTCAGTTGGTTCGTCTTCTCCATCATCCTCTTCTCGCTGTCTAAGTTTATCAAAAATAACCTCAACATCAATCAGTAGTTTCATTGACTTTGCTTGTAGTAAAAACTCTGTTAGTTTCTTTTCTTGCCATAAAAGATATGTTAATCCTTTGTATCCCTTGAATGGTATGTTGGATATTGCATATGTGTTGGCATATCCTTTCAATGCCGAAAATGTCTCTGATGTTTTTGCTCCTATTTTTAATCTGTATTTCTGGATTGTTTTAATGCCTCTCATTGTGTTTGATGCTTTTTTTAGAAGATGAAATCGTTTGAAACCTTGTGTGTTGCTGACTTGATTGAGTTTGTTTTGAAGTGATGAGGATAATGGTTTGTCTTTGTTGTAATAGTATTCTTTGTTGTTGATGATTAGTTTTTTCAATGGTTTGTTATTCTTCCCTGTTTTTATTTGACCTTCATTATTGGATATTAAATATTCAATTACTGAACCCGTGCTGTATTCCCCTGCCATTTCTCTATACTATATAAGGTATTTTCTCTTTAAGTCCTTTTTGGGGGGTGGGTGTTGCTGGTGCGGGGTCGGGTTGGTGAAGGAACATAGACAAGGAACCCTTGACAACATAGACAAGGAACCCTTGACAACATAGACAAGGAACCCTTGACAACATAGACAAGGAACCCTTGACAACATAGACAAGGAACCCTTGACAACATAGAAAACAACCTGTTGACAACATAGAAAACAACCTGTTGACAACATAGAAAACAACCTGTTGACAACATAGAAAGCAACCTGTTGACAACATAGAAAACAACCTGTTGACAACATAGAAAACAACCTGTTGACAACATAGACAACTACCTGTCGACAACATAGACAACTACCTGTTGACAACATAGAAAACAACCTGACAAATATTAATGTGTCAATCCCAACCCTCTAACCCCCAGAAAGCCTTAAAATTGTCTGAAACCCGAACCTTGAAAATGTCAATATCTTAGACTGTTTCATAATGAAAAAATTGTAAAAAAATGTTGAGAAAATTTAGGAAAATGTTTAAAGAAAAGACCCCTTAATATAGTAGGAATAAATGACCGAAGAAATGAAACAATGCTCTAAATGTAAAATGAAAAGGACACTTGATAATTTTGAGAACGAAAATAAAAACTGTAATATTTGTTTAGAATCAAGACGAAGATATAGACAAAAACATAATGATAAGGTAAGTCAATACAATAAAGAATATTACAAAGAACATAAAACTGAACTATTGACCAAGGCAAAAGAAAAGCGGGATGACGAATATGTAGATTGCTTTTATTGTAATGATATAGTAAAGAAATATGATATAGGTAGACACGTTAAAAGTGTAAAGCATATTTCAAATATGGAAAGAATACATAACAAACAATAATTTGATTGATAATATTATTTCATTATGATATTATTAATCATCAATTTTACATACTTATTGAAAAACTAAAAATTAATGAGTTGAAAAAACAAATAAGGTGGTGATAATTACCTCATTGAAAAACTGTAAATAATGAATAAGGGTGTCATTGATTGACTTATTGAAAAATGAAAAATTGTAAAAAAATGTTGAGAAAATTTAGGAAAATTCCCCACAATCAACCTTTAGGTTTTGGACAAAATGGTTTGCTTGTTTAAAAGTAGTGTTGAACCCTGAAACCCTGAACTGAAAATTCCCTGCCTTAGAATCAATCTTATAATAATTTTTCCCCCCCCCCCCCCCTCCCCAGAGTAAAAAGACAAACAAGGAAAGCACGTCATGTTGCCTTTTTTCTCAACCACCCCTCAAGAATCAGAAATCCAACTCTTTCTCTGCACAGCTCTGGGGCTTGCAGGTCGATGTGGAGGAGCTCCTGCGCAGCTGTCGTGTCCTTAGGCATCGCGACGTCAAGGCTCCTTTCTGGTGGCTCCATTCGTTCTATCGGTTGGGGATGTTTAAAGCAAGCAACATGTCCAGAATCTAGGGGAGGGAAGGGAGATTCTTATTTTCGGTTGGAGATGCTTAAAACAATCAACATGCCCAGAATATAGGGAAGGGAAGGGGGATTCTTATTTTCGGTTGGAGATGTTTTTTGTTGTTTGCCCAGAATCTAGGCAGGGGGGGGCTGCCATTTATTTTGATGTTCAAGGACTCTTCAAGCAATTTGGACAAGGTGCGAGGGGGATTCGTGGGCGCTAGACACTTGCGAGGCTCAGTGGCATCCTCAAAATCACTTTGTTCGTTCACTATCGAATTGTCGTGACTGGTAAATATTGG
Organism: Effrenium voratum; assembly: GCA_963377175.1. Lineage (NCBI taxonomy): Eukaryota > Dinophyceae > Suessiales > Symbiodiniaceae > Effrenium > Effrenium voratum. Next base: position 749,802 of record CAUJNA010003427.1, read on the forward strand.
CTTGTTTGCCACCTTAACCGGATTCCACCCTTCCAAATCCTTTTGACTGGTGCACCACTGTTGGAATCAACCAGCTCAAAATTTTTCCCCACTCACGGAATCAGCCCACCGGCACGACATAGTTTCCTATGTAAACCTCGGATCAATGAATCCTTAGTCAATGAACCAGATGGGGCGTCCCCTTCTGTTTTTCTGTTGTCCAGCTCAGCGGTTTTTCATGCTGGGCTCATCCAAATATGGGCTCAACCTCTACGTGATCCGGAATGCCCCCTTTGAGTGCGAAGGTGGATCCCTCTTGATGACGCACTTTGCAAGGTCCTTTGGAGCCGGCGGCGCATGCCAGGCCCGCCACGTGTTTGTGCCCCCCTCCCGGGTTGAGTGTGTGTTTGTGTTTGGTCCTATTTTAACCGGCTCCAAGATTTGAAAGGGCCGATTTCAAGTATCTACATCTCTTGTTGGGCAAAGGCCTAAAGAGAAACAGATGTGTGAGTTGTAAGTGCTGATGTTGTGTTGCCCGCGGCGTGATGCGCGCAGAACAAGCTACACATGGTCATAAGTTATTCATGCATGCATATGATGCCTGACATGATGCATATGCGTGTTATGTAGACACGAGTGTTGTCACATGTGGTGTGTGGAACAAAAGGACCACCACCGAGGTTCCAAGTTCGTTGCATCGTACAGCAGCTAGCTCCTGGCACCGCCCACATAAACGCGGGGGGTGTTCCCGCCCGCCGGTCTGTTTATGGGGGGTGTTCCCTGCCAAATGCGATGATTCCCCACTACACCAGGGACACCCCATGGACACCCCTTATGAATTAATAAACCGGGGTTGATCAATATCGCCAATATGGGGCCGACATTAGGGCAGAAACCCCTGTTGTTCTTAGGGGACCCCGAAAAAGGATTGCGGTTGCCGAGGTGTTCTCTTTAAAATGGACCCGCAAAAAGGACCACGAGCGGTTGTCCCACAACCCACACCATTGCAGCCAGGCCACCCGCAACGCGCAGTTTTACATACCCCCGTCCCTTTCCGTTACGAAGGTTCAGAAACTCCTTCAATAATCTGGACAAGAGGATCACATAGAAAAGTAGTTCGCTTCCAAGCGTTGGTCCAACGTTGCATGTTTGTCTTGTTTCTTGCAGGTGCTCAGCAGCGAATGAGGGAATGACCCTTGTGAACCATCTAACTGGTGGCTTCGTTCAAGGGGACCAATGGGTTCATTCCCACATTCCCTACTGCTTATCGCACCAGCAAGTTGTTGCTTTAAGTGTTTTGTTTGTCGCTGCACTTCGCAGGCCAGAATTCGGGCAAGGGATTGGCCAAACCTTGGTAGTATTGTTTTGGGAAACTTGAAGCCCGAAACCAAAACCACCGGCCGTTGGCGGCATTTGTGGTTGGTTGACACAAATTCTAGGGGCTCCCGGATTGCGCAAGTAAGGTTGCAAACAATAAGCGCAACATGGTTAGTAAGTTCGACATGGACTCCCGTACAATGTCAAGCGATTCGACAAAGCATCTGGTACCAACAACCTGAAGATCCAGTCTTAAGCTGTCAAGTTGTGTGGTTGGCCAAAAGCTCATGTTTAGCTGGTCGAGGAATGGTGGTCAACTAACAGCCTTTTGAAGGGTTCTTGAGAAGGCCACGCACGCACGCAAAGTGCCTTCGCAACGACACGCTCAGAGGGTTTCTTTGGGCTTCTTGCTTTCTGGGAATACCAGAGTGGCAAACTAACAGTTTGTACTCCTTTTTGTAAATCCACCCAAGCGCGTTCTCAACATATATTATATATATAATTATATACATGTGGTATGTATACTGCATACAAAAGTCTCTCTCCATCTCTCCTTGGGTGCTTGTTGTTTTTGCGAGACGCCGCCTTTCGTGCGATTTGGCCGATTTGGGCGGGAAACGAGGGGAGTTCCAGTCAGCGTCGGTTTCCGGTGGCTTCCAGTCTGCTTCCGCTGCTTCGAGCCTTGGCTCATCAGCAGGCGCTGGCTCGAAGGAAGTTCGGACGGATGGGAGATGTCAGCACATCAGCAGTACTTTGGTGCATTTTGCCAAGGGATGTTAGGACTTGAACTTTTTGCCAACCAATAGGTTTTCCGTATTAAACCGCTATAAAAGTAAAACTTGTAGCAGGGGAGCAGAAGGCAACCGAGAGTAGTATTGACCCGAAATCAAGAAACGACTGGTGTTTTCCTTTTTAGTGGAGGTTCATCACTTTCAACCCCATATTGACCTCAATGTAGTAGCAATGTTGACACCATATTAATCAACCCTGTTTCTCAATAGGGGGTGGGGGCCCCTCCAAAAGTGTTCTGATGCAAGCATTAAACCCCAGGCCGCCCATAGTAATGAATAAACTGGGGTTGATGAATAGGGGGCCAACATTAGCATCATGCGTCTGCTAGATGTTGGAAGGGCCCACCGGAACTCCGTTCAACATAGCCCGGGCCGCCTAGAGGTTCTCAATCCAGCGATTTATGGGTCTGTCGGTCTGTCTGTTTGAAAGGGGGAAGCCACTGGGGGAATTGGAGTAACTTCAAGTTAAAAGCATCACCTCCGCCAGATTTAGAGGACCATTGGGTTTTTGGAGGAACTCCCGTCAGGAGTTCAGCGGTCTAGGCCCACAGAGTTGGGCCATTCTGTCACGTTTGTGCGTTGGATTCCCCCCGCATAGGTATGCGGTCATCTTCGGAAGGATAGTCGAATTGGAACAAGGTTCAATGAAGGTCCCTTACTTGATTCCCTGTGTACCCATTGAGTTGACTTGATCAAAAGGCAGTCGTCGACATAAAGTAATCTCCTTGTTGTGGCCCTTTTCGGGGTGCAAGGGGAACTGCAATTCGCTTTCGGTTGTTCCATGATGGATTCCTCACGAGTGGCTAATCCAGAGGGCTTCTTTTCTCCACTGGGCTTCTATATTATACTATCAGCAGAGGGTCCGGGAGTTTCGCAAGCTATGCAGAATCTGTCCAAAGGTAATTGTTCAGACACCCAACATGCAGCTGGTTAATGTGACACGTTGCTTGCTCCATAATGTTCAGCTGCATACCAATTGCGTCAATAGAATGTGGCGCTCACCATTGGTGACAGTAGCGGTCCTCTTTCGAAAAACGCTTTGAAACCACCACAACACGGCACCCTGCAAGCGACACCCATGTTTTTCACGGCCCGTGGACAACGGCCAGGCCTTCACAGTGCAGTCTGCCGTGCATTGTTTGGGCCTCGCCGCAGGGGCCCAAAAGCGGCGAAAAGCGACGCAAGAGGGAAGCGCGGGATTGTTTTTTTCTTCAAAGATGGCCCGGCTTAAGGACCCGCTTTGAACCCACTTTGACCCCCATGACTTGGCTTCCCCGTTTCACATGACAGGATTCCGGGCTGTTGAAAAGCAATCTGCAAGATCCTTACCTTGAGGTACGAAAGGGGCCAAATTCCTTTGTAGTTGCTTTCCAATGGGGATTATTGATCAGGATTGGCCAATACTTCATTTGGAACCATTCAGGTTGGAAAAGGATCCCTGTGTTCCCCCTAAACACTCAAACGGGTTTTGGGTTGGGGTTGCTTTTCTGACCCTGGGTCAACACCCTCCTCAACACCACATAAACCTTGGAGTTGATTGTTTTGGCCTACTTGGAATCATTCGCCGTTAAAAGCTGAGCCAACCCTTTGGTTGAACAATATGGTAGACATACGGTGAACGCTTTCATTTTTTGTTTGGGTTTTCCTCAGGCTTGCCATTCAAAATCAACTCCCTCGTGTCTTCACTGAATGATGTCTTGACCAGAGGGTTTGATCTTGACCTCAGCAACCGCTAGAAACTAGAACTTGAGGGTTCGATCGGGGACCGAGGCCGGGTGTTGGGAATGAACAAGCAGATTCGATTCTCTTAAAAGAAGCCATCGAGGATAGTTTCTCTCGGGGTCATTCCATTTCCTATTCCCTGCTGAGCACGCGTGTCTGGAGTCCCTTGGCAGGTTCCGTGTAAAACGTCTGAGGTGCGAAACGGGATGACCGCTCTTTCAGGTGTTGGCCCCGTTTCTTTAAGGCAGAACTTCTGAATCAACTCACATGAGGGGGGAAGTTTTTTGCATCGGGCTGACGCCCTAACCGCAAGGCAAAAGCCCAAGCATCATTAGGGTTGCTCCGAGCCCTGTTTCAAACCAAGTGTCAAGCCCAGTGATTCCATGGAGGTAACAAATGGAACCAAAGAAAACCGGCATTTAAGCAACATGGCGTACCAGAGTGGCAGCCTTCCATATGCTGAACATGTTACCTTGATGGCTCCCAGCCATCCGGTTCCTTAGCTGTTTAGCTTTTTGGTGTTTAGTGAGGATTTTCGTTTATCCCCACTAAAGGTTAAATTCAGCGGGGGATCTGAGGACAGCCCAGTTACACGTTTTCCTTGAAGCCTCGTACATTTCGTCGGGGAGGATCAGTTAAACACGGGCGAACACGGGAAGGGTTGTCGCGCGGGATGGCCCAGGATTGGCTGGGCTGTTCTGCCATGGAGGCTGCGGTCCGAATTGCCGGAACTCTGTTAGTTAGGTTTCGGAACTTGGCAGATCGGTGTGGTGAACAAGTTGGTGACGACCCCTTTCGAGACCTTCTCGCTTTCTTCGCCAACGCGCAACAACGCCTGGACATGTTTTGTTTGTTCATCCTTTTGCAGCGCTTTGTTTGTCCCCCCAAGCCTGTTTTTTGCTGATATTGGAGCCAACGCGGTGTGTTTGTTTGGGCGACTTAGGCAACCAGAAGGCAACATTCCGCGCCCAAAAGGCGACTTGCCCCGACCAATATGAGAGTTTGGGGTTTGCATTGTTGCCCAGTGGATTCCCGTGTTTCGCAAGTAGTGGGTAAACAGCAACTTTGAATTTAGTCTGTTCCCGCAGCTACGTACGCAGGGAAATGGAGTCGGATTGCGAAAGGATTCGATTGGCTTTGCGTTGATTTACCTTCAATTTTGAGCAGCTGAGGTTTCTTATTTGTAAAAACCTCAGCAGATCTGATTAGTTGCCTTTGTCAAACATCAATTGTCACTGAAAGTGTGGGCATGGCCACTGCAAAAATGAATCGTTTTTCATCTGAGGCCCCCCCTGCGTGGCTGAAGGGGTTCATGCGTGCATGGCCATTTGGCACCCTGGCTTGCATTTCTGTTGGCGACCGTGCCCTCCTCCTAGCGGGTGTTTTCGCGTGTGTCCTCGGAGGCCTTGACGGGCGCACTTCCAGATGAAGAGGTCGGGCCGCACGGGCGAGACTTTGTGCCAGTGAGGCCGTCCAATTCCTGAGCCGAACCTCAAAACATTGATCAGATCACCTTGGATACCCTCCCTCCCACTAACGTAGCACCTGTGGGAGGATACCTGAAAAATCACACTGTCAGATCCTATGTTAGTAGAAGAGAGAGCAGAGATTTGCCCGTGAGCGACCTCACAAAGGGACGTGCGACCGCCCTGCATGCGGGTTCCTTACTTCAGTTTTGTGTTATGTAGACACACACATATATATATATATATGTATGTGTGTATATGTATATGTACGTACATATAAGTTCATACCGGCCATTCATATAATGTATAGAGCTTAAGCATGTGTACTTGTACATGTATGTATAGAGTTTAAACTTGCACACGTGTGTACATGCAGGTGTGTGTGTGTGCATATGAATCGCGACCTGTAGCAACGGACCCCGCATGCAACACGCCCACATGATTTGCATTGCAGCGATGTATGGTATCTTGTGTTTGTTTTTTTGTTTTGCCAGCTGCTGGGCACTGGCGTTCCACCACGGATTGCTCACTTTCATTTTGGGATTCAACAGTTTCTTCAGTCGAGCAAAAATGCAGCTGGCCTAAGCCATCAGAGAATGCGAGCTAAGATTGTGCGCATTTTGGGGATGTTTGAAGTTAGTAAGTGGTTTCCAACCGCATTGTAAGTCAACCAACCCGTCGTCCCATCCATAGCCCTGGTTGCTACGGTGGAACATGCCAGCCATTGTTCCGCCCATCCCCATCACACGAAGGTATGCATGCAGAACCAACGGCCGAAGTGGATGTGGGAATCAGAAACCCAACGGGTCGTCGCACAATGATTTCGTGGGCATGGCGCTATGAAAAGTCTGTTCAGCGCCTTTTCTCCTTCGGCTACTTCGGCCTTGTGGGCCCTACTTGGGCGACTGCGGAGGTTCGGAGGAGGAGGTTGTCCTATTTGCACTAATTGCTGCGGGCTGGCCCGGGGTAGCACGACCTCACCCACATGGAGGGTCCCTGTGAGAATCCTTAAGTCCATTTGTAAGTTCAAGTACTATTAATTGACGTGGAACCTGACTTGGACCATTTTGGTTTCAATTGGTCCGGGTCCCGAACGTCAGGTTCCACGTTCATGAGTGGGAAGGTAAGTTGCCCAGATCCTCCGACGGTTAGAGACAGCTTCCCCCCCCATTTGCTTGAGACTTTGATTCGGTGCTTGTGGCCCAGGTGCCAGCCATGCTGTCTGCAGCGCTTGCGTCTCAGGCTGGTTTTTTATGCTCGGATGAATATGCACAGGCTATGGAACAAGATGATACAAGATGTTTGTTTTGGCGGGGAGAAGCTGAGATAGGCCCGACCACTTTCCTTGGGCTAGAGGCGACCCGCTGCTGGTGGGCTTGGGGTTCTCACGTTGAGGGGGTCACGCAGCACACCGCTTGATATGTCGAGAGGAACCAGTCTTTTGACCGGTTTGCCAACAGGCAGGATGCAGAAAACACACATTTTTTGGCTATGGAAAGCAGAGGTCCCGAAAAAAGCACAAGGGCAAGGAGTTTGCTTGCTCCTTCGTACAATTTTCCATCCTTTGCCAATTTGTTTTGTGGCCTTTCCACGTGCTTCCTTATGAACTATAAATGAAAGCAATAAGCGTTTAGACGTGGATCTGGAACAATCAGTCAAGCGCCAATCCCTAGACCTGTGGGGCCTTTCCAGTGGCTTTTGTTTTTCCACAACAGCTGCAAGCTTCTCTGCCCGAAGAAGCTCCGGGCGATTCGGGGCAAACTTCAGGGAGAGAAGTCTGGAAGTCCAGACTTTTCGGGGTGCTGGTGGGAGTACCACCTGGGCTTGTGGAAAGGCTGTTCCCTATCCAATGCTACGTTAAGCCCAGCCTGGAGCCCTTCCGGAGCTGGGAAGGAGCGCCAGACCCGCCATGGAAATCGGCCGGAAGATGGCGAAAAAAGCTCCCGGCGCCGTGTTGATTTCCATCGGGCCAGGAAACCTCCAAGAGCGTGGAGCGGGCGGGGGCCCCGCATGCGCAAGAGAAAAAGGCATCATTTGGGAAGGTCTTTGTTCGCACAGAAAGCCCCCTGGTCAATGTGGGAGAGATGTTGGGGACCTCGCTAATCCGTCCGGCCGGCGAACGGAAAGGCTATTCCATGTCCATGCAGACCCCCACGTGGGATGGAAACACACTTACTTCCATCCCAAAGGCTCGGAACGTAGCTTTGACATGGTGCCACGAGACAGCTCGCGCCTCCTTGGAAGTTCCCGGAAGTTCCACTACCAGCAAATGAGGCGAATTGAATTGGCTCTGATTGCAGGGTCCAAGTATTTTGTGTTCATGGCTCACATTGCAGTTCCGTTTTTGGTTGGGTTGTGCGCAGTCCAAGGAAAGCCAGTCCATTTCTTTGGTCGAGCTTGAGTGCAGCTGTAGTTCTCCAGGTTGCGCTTCTCAGAGTCTGAATGCTGAAGTGAAGCGAAACACGCATAAAAAGCAACATGGGTTTCCCATCGTAAGTCCGAACAGAAGAAGAGCTGGAGCATGATGAGCATGATTACATCACTTTCCAGCGACTGCTATGCCCCTGTTAGGTGTCGTATTTGTTGGTCTTGTCACACGCGCATCCATCTAACTTCTTGCTACCTTCAAGATGGCCGCCGGGCTCGCAGCTTCAAGTTGGCTTTGGGTGTGTTTCTTTGGGAGATTCCGTACTTCGGTTTTCGCGGGGGAGGTTAAAGGAGTTTCCCCGTCTCTTTTGCCTCTTCTGTCTGGTGAGACAGATGGCTGTGCGTCAAAACCGATGGTACCATTTTGGGGTAGGTGCACCACCCCTATTTTAGTGGGGATTGGGATGCTCACCGGGGGCTAACTGATTTGGGTTTTGACCCATGGCAAGATCACTGGTAGCTCTCTATGAGCCTTTCATTCAGTGAGGTGCTGGACAAGGGCTTGCTGATCCGCACGGCGCAAGGCATCGAGGTCGGGTTGCCCACTTCCCCCCATGGGTTGTGTGCGTTTGTGTGTGTGTTTTTGTTTGTCGGGGGGGCCGTCCCTTTTGGGGATGGCGCCTTTTTTTGTGTGAACCCGCCTTGCTTTATTAAGTCTGAGTTGGGGCGGGGCTTCCTGTATACTCCCCTGCAAATGAACGGAAGGAACCCAACAGGGCATCCCCGCAAAAGGAGTTCCTCTCATTGTCTGGGGTTCCACGTCAATCAGAGAAATCGTCCTTGGACCCAGCAGTTTCCTCCACACACGGTGGTTTGTTGGGTTCCAGGGTAATCAGAGAATGCGGTCCTTGGCGATGTCCTTGGAAGGAACCAAGGCAACTTGGCCACAACAGGACTTCTGGAGGCCTGGCACATTGGGTTAGAAAGTTTTGGGAGCCCCAACTCACCTCCGAGATTTGCATCCACCGCCCAGAATTCCCTGCTCCTGTGTTTCATTCCCTGTTTTTCAGCCATCTGTTTGGGCAAGGCTAAGCCTTCCCTTCGGGGGTAAGGTTTTAAGCGGAAGTAGAGGGAACCTTGTTCCACTCTTCTATTCTGCACTTAGCCCCCTCCCACTTTCACCCACGCTATACACTATTTGCTAACTTGCTCCACTCTCTTTTGCTCGCCTCTTTCCCTGTCGTCGACTCGCTTCAAGCGCCTCAATCACAAAGATGTTCCCCTTGCGGAACACGCGTTTCTTGCGGAACACGCGTTTGACATCGCGCAGCTTGTTGATTGACCTTTGCCGGCTTTCACCCTCCAGCTGTCAGGTCGTTTTCTGCCCGATTTGATCAGAGAAGGGGCCTTCCATTTTTGGCCAGATGCCTTTCAATCGAGGAAGCTGACCGCAGGGCGCTTCCAAGACAGTGGGCCTTTTGGAAAGGCCCCCTGCCGTTGGAAAGAGGGAATCCAGAACTGGAACCCAATGTCACTATCCCCAGTTTAGGAGTCCGCCGGATAGGATTTGTCCGCGGACTCATGAAGTAGGAAGTGAGGCATGGTTCTGGGAAATGTTTGATATGCATAGCAATATACCTTCGATATCAACTAGGTCCCCCGTGCCCTTTCTCATCCTTTTGTTGGGGAGGGTTTCCCTAAAAAAATAATGGGTGTATGGATGCCGCGTCCCTTACTCGTCTCCCGGCCAGGCCCTGGCCAAAGACGCCAGCAGGGACCGGTGGCGAAGCCTCTGCGGGCGGGCAGCCCAGCGCCGGTTTTCGAAACCTGCCAGGTACTTTGGTTGTTCCCAGCCATCCGGTTCCTTAGGTTGTTAGGGTTTAGTGGGGGTTTCCATCTAACAAGTGAGTTTTGCAAAAGGGGATCTGAGGACAGCCCAGGTGTATGGGGGAGAGTTGCTGTTGAGGGAACGCCCTGTTTTTTTGTTTTTTTTTTTGTAGTTTTGGAGGACAACCATGAGGACAACCCCGTTTTTTGCAGAGGCCCCCGCAAAAAGACATACCCACGGGGCAAAGTATGGAGTTTGCCGGTTTAGCTCAAGCAATTCCACCGATTTTGGGGCCAGTTGTTTGCGAAAACCCATGATGTGCTTGGGGATTCCCGGTTCGGTTTTGCGACATTTGCAGGCATGGTTGCTCCGAAATGACACTGACAGAAACCACAAGGGTATAGCATCGCTTTGTTGTTGTTGCGCTGGTCTTTCCCAACTTTTTCCCTGCAAGGGTCCAAACGGGACCCGACGAGCTTAACGGGAAGCAAAACAAGCGAAAGCCCACGCACAATAAAGGTCTTTTGCTTGAAGATCCTTTGCTTCTGGCTTGTGAACTATGCTAAACTTGTCTGGCTCTATAAAGTTGTTGGAGGCTCCGAACCAATTTTACTCGCTAGTAAAGTTGGCTTGGACTTGTTCTTGACGGGCGCCACGTTTGTTTTTCTTTGGGGTTCGGGTGAAGAAGAACCCACATTTCAGTTATGGCCTGTCAGGGTAACCTAAAGGGATAGGGCATCGTTTGCATCACCTCAATCACTTCTGCAGCTCCAACCTGTCTTGAAGCGAACCCTGGACGGACTACTTGAAACAACTCACTCCCTGAATTCCTGGACTTCAACCTGTTTGTGGGGACCCTTTTAATGGCAAACAACAAGTGTGGACTCTTTTTGTTTTTTGGGCCAGTCCACTCAGGAAGTGAGATAGTCCTCCATTTGGTTAAGAATATTGTTCTTTTGCCCTCTTGGTTTTGGGAATCTATCACTACTGGACATATTCTTATTTTTTCTAGGTGACTTAAGCAAATGGAGGTAGTAGTTGAACAATGAACAGTTCTCCGCAGATCTAGAGGCGGGATGGGGATGAGGGGAAATGCCTAGGCCGGCAGTGCTGCGATGCTTGCCAGGGCCTCATGGTTTGGACCGAAGGCCACGGGAAATGGCCAGACTTCCAGCCATCTTCGGGGGGGGTTGTCGGACCGGAAGAATTTTGAAAGTACACAAATTCAGATTGCCAGTGTTCATCCTTGGGGGCTCCTTTCAGAAACAAAAAACAGCGGACGAATCCCTCTGGCATCCTCTGGCGATGGCTGTGGGTTTGCCCCTTTAGGCGCGGTGCCAGTAGGATGCTGCGTATCCACATGTCTAACTCGTAGGAAAGCATCTGGGGATGGTACATTTGCATTTGTCCCCTGTGCCTTGCTTTGGTCCCGGAAACGTGCTTGTACGCGGTGTGGTCCCGTTTCCCCCCTGCTGACCTAATGATTGCGATGGCCTTGCAGTGGTAGTATGTTCCCGGCAAGTGAAAACGCCAAACGCCCGTGAGGCCTTTTTCGGCAGGGGGGGGGTTGTGTCGCAACTAAAGACAACCGCTGGATGTCCGACGGTCCAAATAGTAAAGGGATGACAGCAGGGCACAGATCCCAAAATAAATTCCATTAGGAAATGGAGGTTGCTCACCAATATCCAGCATCATCTTGCTGGCGCCTAGCAGGGAATGAGGAATGACCCCCAAAAAAATCCTTGGTTGCCTCTTCAGGGGACCAAAGCCTGGGCTCAGTCAACCGCGACGGCTCACGAGGTCGACCCTTGCAAAGCAGGATCCCGATGCCCTGAGGCGGGATTTGAGCGCGTCAAATCCAAAGCTGTTTGAGGTTCCCAAAGGGGGAGCGCTGAAATTGGAAACCAAACAATATTGTTTTTTGAGTGTTAAAAACAAAAAGCAATCCGTTGTTTTTGCTTCCATCTCAATGTCGATGCCTGATAAGTCAAGCTGGTGGATTAATAAAGGGTTTTGTTCCCCTAGCTTCTTGTACGTCTAGCGGGGAGTTCAGCATGCAGATTCTGGCCGTTGGGTCACCATGGTTTGTTTGATTTCTGGGCATCATGCCGTTTTGGAAGATAGTGTTCGCCGGACACAGCAATTCAATCAAGCAACCAGATGGACGGAGATCAGACAAGCAGACGAGCAACCAATGCGCCAAACGAGCAAGCAAGCGACATGCAACACGCCAAACCAAACCAAAACACATACAAGACCAACAAACAAAACAAACAAACAAAAAAATACACCCAGAAACCTCAAAACTTAAAACATACAACACCAGACCACCCCAAAAGGAAGAAAACAACAAGCTCGACAGAACAACAACGCAGGCTGAGCCCATGCGCCTGGGCGGCCTTGAGCTTGGGACTCCCGGTGAAAGAGGCGGGGCGCGGGGCGGCGCAGGGGCGTCGAGGAGTGCGAGGGTGGCGGTGACCGTGGTAAAGGGGATGCAACATGGACTACTGTTGACCTCAACCTCAAATGTATTTTAAAAAGGCCGTGTCCATTTTTCTGGGTTCAGTGGGGAATCAGACCACTTTTGGAGGGGAACACATCCGTATTGAGAAACTGGGGTTGATTACTATGGGGTGCTGAAAAACAGGGGACAAGTTTTTTTATTTTTTTTTTTTGTGTGGTGTCTTGTTTCGGAGGAACTGGCCCAATTTCCCCTGAAGAAACTGCGATTGTTTGTTGTTGGTGTGCGTGTGTGTTTCTTTGAGAAATTGAAGCAATTCCCTGCCTTACAAAAAAGTCTCAAGATGGACCCGGCCCGGGCTTGCTTGGCTTTTCTTCGCCCACAAAAACATGGCTCAACCCTAGGCAGAGCCACAGGCGAAGAAGACAGCAGGAATGGGGGGGCCGTGTCAACGGTATCCTTTATTCTCTGCCTTCCTGAGTTCCCGAGTTCCTGGACTTTCATCACTTTTTGGGTAGACCATTTCAGTGGGAAACAAAAAACTGGACGTTTTCTGAGACTTGCTGCAGAGTTGGACTTTAAGCTTTTTGGGTAGACCAACTTTTAGTGGTATGCAAAAAATGGGCGTTCTCTGAGCGGTCCACTCGTCAAGTGAGTTCTTGTTCCAACCCGGATCTATGTGGCTTCTATTTCAGTACTTTGGCCCCCCGACCCCCTCACCCGAATACGTTGCATGTGGATGCTTAGGGTAAGTTGGTTGATTGCCCTATTTGCTCTCATCCTTCTGGATTCACAAACCATTTCCTCAAGTGTTTGGCTGTTTTCTCAAGAGAGGAAATCCTGAACGCAATGGGGAGCGTGCGGCTTGAGTTCTGTTTGTAAGCCAAGCACAAGCAAGAGCAATCAAAATTATTGGCTGTGTCCAAAAAAAACCGCCGGGATGCCAACAAACGGCCTCCTTTTGACCTTCAAGTGCTCGTGCTTCGCTTGGGGTCCAAAGGGTTCACCCTTTCTATTGTTTCTTTGTCTTAAAATCTGTGCTCCAGAATGGGCGTGTCTTCAAAGAGGGGTCGCCACAAATGGTTAGCTTCCTTTTGCTTCCGCTAGGGAAAAAAACACTCTAAGAGGGTACCCTCAAAACGGACATCCAAGTTTTGCCAAGCATCTATACTTGCCAACCAGGCTTCGGGTTTGCCGGGCTCGCTTTTGATTCAAAGGTGCATGCCGCCGCGAGCCCAGTGACATGCGCGGAGAGTTTTGACAGGGTTCTGGTGCCATGCGAAATTGCAGACTTCAGGGCCCAAATGGCTGTCTTGGAGTGTTGGTTATAGCCCTGCTAGGTGTGTTCATAGGGGAAACAGGAGGGGTTAGAGGAGTTGAGTCTCACCATTCGTTTGTGGAAACCCGGGCTAGGAGGATAAGGAATTTGTTGCTGGCACCTCGCAACCAATTGCCTTGCATCAGACAACTGGCACACCGTCTGTCAAGATCTGTCAAGCAAAACAGTTCTTGACTGAGCAGAATAATTACTTGGCAAGTGGTTGGCAGCCATGGTTGTAACAGGGGCTTACACGCATATTTGCCCATGGTGGCTAGCCTCTTACCTCAAATGCCCGATCGCCCCACACAAGTAGCTGATGGGCTGCGGGCCGGACAGGAACGCAACGTAAAGGCAACTACACCTGGGTGAGAGTAGGTGGCACAGGTCATTCATGTAGCTTTTAATCCCCTTGGCTTACCAAAAGGAAAGGAACTGTCATGTGTTGTTTTTCAAGACTTGAAAGGTTCTCACCAGTCTTCACCATTTTGAGCTTGTGTTCGCATCATTGTGGGGTTGGTTGAAAGGAAAACCAACCACGTTAACGGGTCCTATTCTGGCACACAATGGGAGCCCCAGCTTGGGAACCTAGCTGCGTGACGCGCTGGTTGGTCACGGGGTGGCCTCTAGTGGAGTGGGAGCTTACCACTTTGGAGCTGGACACCCCAGGACTAAGATGGCTGGTCTTTGGTGTGCCCGAATCGCCCCTCCGACCTTTTAAAGTAACGAGTTGGCTGCATGAATGGTCTAAGGACCTTTTGCTCAAGCAGTCAATTCGGGGTCAAAACCACGCAAATAGCCATCACATTCAGTAGGGAACCACCTCAACAAGTTGTTGGTGGACATGAATTTTGATGTCTACCACCTGTAGGGTCGCTTGTTAAATACACCCGCCATTGGGGTTCTACTTCGAACTGGCATTACTGTCGGACCAATGCGGCGGATTGTACTGATTCAAAAAAAAAATGGAGTGATGCCCTCGCAAGGAAATTATTAAAATGGGAATTCCTCGAACTTTTCTGGGGTCCTCCGTCCGAATTAATCTCATGGGGCCTGGTGTGGGAGGACTTGAGACATCTTTTCGAAGACCACTTTGGTGGGTCACAACAAGCTTAGACTTTTTCTTGCAGGGGTGTTTTCTTCTCGCTTTTGGCTTCTTGGCTTCTGCAAATACATCTGCACCCCTTGTTTTTTGTCAAATTAAACCCAGGAAGTGAGCACGACGGTTTGAAGTCACCCGCGACATCGGAGGCCCTGCCTTCCCGACTTCGCTTCGGCCAGCGCCCGAAATGCGACCGAAACGCGCGGTGCAGAAGTCCAGCCTTTGGCCCGAGGAAAAGTCACCTGCCAGTTGCGGAAGCCCGCAGTTCTCGCGTGCTGCAATGACCCACTCTAAGAGACCTTTATCCTGGAAAGTCTTGTGGGGAATTCGTTTCCTGGAGAGTGTTTCTTACCTCGAGTTGTGAGCCCTAAGAAAGGAACCTCTGGAATGCACTCCTAGTTTGGGTGGTTAAACCACTCATGGCCTAATCATGTCAATCAGTTCAATTTGCCCGATTGGGTTTCGAGCTCTGGATGTAAAACAAACGAACTCCAGCAGGTTCTTCACTCGGGGACCGCTTGTTCTTGGCTTTTCTAATTCCTACGAAGATTGGCAATTCATTGACCTTTCTTTCACGCAGTACGTCCATGCAAATCACCATGAAACCTAACAAAAGCAAGCCTAATGAGAGCCTGAGACCCAATACCGCGGTGAAAACGACCTTGCACCCCATCAAAACTCCAAACTGCTGGGGTTCCTGTTTGTGAGGCATCCGAAACTCGTTTCCGGTTGGCTCCAAGCACCATCCAGGGGTTTGATCCCCTCGGTTGGACTGCCCCGGAATTCAGCCCAGGTGGTTAGATGAGTTCCTGACATGGCTCGTCATCAAGCCGCCCCAAAAAGTTGCCTTCCCTGAGTGAAGAAGCTTGGGGACCGAAAGTATAAAGGTCTTCATCTCGTCATTGGCTTTTCGGCGGCCAAAGCGGTAAAGCCGCTGGGGTACTTCTTCTTTTTCCCAAAGGGAAACGATTGCCAGACTGTGGATGGTTTGCTTACCAACCACATACTCCAGGCCCCGTCGGCAGGTATGGGTATGTAAACCCCGTTGTGTCCGCTCACGGGCGAGCCGCACGAAATTTGGAGACCTCAATGGAAAGGCCCTTTTCGCAAATTTGGAAGTGCCAAAAGGCCCCGAAGGTTGCACCGAGTTGAGGCGACGGCGGCAACAGCCTGGTTTTGGATCTCCGCAAGAGAGGCGAACGCTCGGGAGAGTTTGTTCTTCTTGGGTGTGGTTCGTTTTTCGAGGATATCTTATGGCGTGAAGGGGGAACCAAAAGAAGCCCACCAGTCGGGGGATCAACAAGAAAAGACAGACCCTCTTGGGAGCAGGGTGTGTGAGACCAGTGGTTAAGAACCGCAGGCAAGCAACCAAGGCCATGGTTGTAAGCCCCCTGTGGGCGACAATCATGGTACGAGCCAATCACGAAGTTTCTTGCCCCTTCAAGCAAGGCACGGTTGGAAAACCCGAATGTCTTTCGTTTAGATTGTGTACTTTGTCGTTCTATTTTGGGTCCTTTGCGCCATAGTTGTCAGTGGCACCTCAAGCCTGTCTAGCAATCCTGGGTCCTTCCCTGCCTGACGTCAAAGAATTTGGCCCCACTTTGTGTCGGACCCCAACCGCCATGTAGCCCGGCCTTTGGATTTGGACACCTCTCTCCCTCTCTCTCTAATGTGCCATGAGGATTCCTTCCGGGTTGGTGAAGTAGGTGTGCCTTTTCATGTGACCCCCAAACGCATTTGGTTTCCCATTAAAACAACACCAAAAGAGTACCCTCAAAAAAGACACCCGGGTCTTCTGAACCCTGACTGTTTCAACCATTGCAGCACTTGAGCCCAACACCTCTGAAAATGACCAGGTTAGGCGCTTTCTACCTGGTTGTGGTAAGCCCAGCAAGAAAGCCCAATTATAGCCATGTTGGTAGAACCGGGCTTGGGCCCACTGCATCAAATGAGTGAAACAAGGGGACCCGTTTCCGTTTCAGCTTGGTTTTTTGGTCACATTTGTCAAGGGTCCCCCTATTTTGACTCAAGATGTTTGTATGGTTCCATGTTAGCGGAGGGGAGGGGAGTTGTTTCGCATGTACTAGGTTTAGTACCTAGCCTATAGACAGGAAGGGTCCCCAGTTGCATAGGGGTATTTGTTAGAATTCACATTCCCTCTTGATTTCGGGAATGACTCGGTCTGATGGACACGAGTTCGCTTGGTAAGCCTCTCACTACCGCAGCCTTCTGGGTTATGAACCCTGACTGAACCAGGGAGGCCCTGTTGTTAAACCGGTTTTGCTTCATCCAAGGCAACCCCCCTATTAACATGCTGGGGTATATTAATCCCTTTTTTTTTTCAGTGACCATCGGTTGCAATGACTCCTGGCCGAATCAAAGCATCAAAGCACCATGCCCAGGCATTGGCCCAGAGGGAGCTGCCAGGCCTTGCGCGCCTTGCGCGCCTTCCTGGCGTGGTCGGCGTGCATCCAGTTTTGCAAGTTCCCCAAGCATTGGATCTCATGAAGGGTTCGGGACCTTAGGTTCGAAACGTGTTCAACCTCAAGAGCGGCATATATTTGGTTGAGCAAAATCGATTTTTGAACTCAGCATAAATACGCAATGTGCAGGCCTTGGTTTAGCATGGAGGGTTAACAGCCCTTGCAGACAGCTATCCATCCCGATCTTGCGCACGTAGAGGGAATCGGGCACCCATTTGCAACCTCAAGAAACTCACCCACTAGCAACTGCTAACGGCTGAGGGCGTGGAAATCTGACTGCGCCCAAGTATAAGGCCATTTGCAATGGAGGTATGGAGTCCCGCTAACATAAACATCGAACACAACGAGTACTGCTCACGCTGGAAAGCTATAACGCTTCAAAACCTCATATATGGGTATGGGTCAAAATTAAACCACCAGGGAACCGCAGGTTTGAGTCCATGTTTCCATTTACCAGGCTTCCATTTGGGGTACATATTTTTGACCCACAGCCACATAGAACGCCTCGCTTTGGCTTTGCCTTGAGGGTCATGCCCCAGTTTTTCTGATATTTCTTTGGGGGTGGCGAAGCTTTGTTGCATTTTGCTCGGATGCTAGGACTTTAACTTTTTGCCAACTAATGGGTTTTCCATAAACCCACTAAAAGGTAATCTTTTAGCAGGGGAGCAGAAAGCACGGCCAGGCTGCAGTTCCCCTCCGTGCTGCAGGAGTTGGATCTGGACTTGACCCGCGGCGACCTCGGTTTTAGTAAAACTGTCCCCTCTTTACAACTAGGTCCCCCGGCGATTGGTGCCCTTTCTCACTGTTCTTTTTTGGTTGGGAGGGTTCCCCTAAAACAGACTACAGAAAAAAGTGGGTACCAACTTATTCTAAGCTCTCTACTGCAGGACCTAGGGGAGTTGGTACCCTCCCACCAATTCACATGCAACGCTGACTTTTTCCTTTTAAAGGGGCCGGGTCCCGAATGGTTTTGAAGGGAAGCCAAAGGGAAAACCACCCATTTGTGTGGTTTCCGAAAAAAGAAAAAGAGAAAAATAATGAAATGAAAAACACATACCTTACTGAAGGACCTCAACAATTCAATTGGGCAAGGTCCTCAGTTGCCCAAAGAGGGTCGACCGTTTGACGGTTTGCCGTTTGTTTCTGGGTCCCTTGGGCAATTGAGTGAAGGGGTCATGGGGCGACGTTTCTTTGCGCGTGCGTTTTGTGGCGAACAGGTGATTTGGGATTTGCCCATAGTTACTAGCTATTTGCTAAGAACCCGATGGTCGCCAAGGACTCAATCAATCCCAACCCCAGTTCCTTGGCATCTAAATGTCCCCTTTGGGTTCCCTGAAGGTTATCTACCTGTTTGGCCTCCCTTGTCCTACCCGGGTCAGTGGGCAACTGACCAGCAAGGGGAGTTCCTTTTGCCTTGTTTTGGGGCCCCGTTTTGCGGGGCCTCTGATAATAATGGGAACAGCTAGCAGGTAGGAACCATGATTATTTTGGCAGTGTATGCATGCATTCCCACGGGAACAACGCGGATTGCTAGCGGAGACGATGCAAGTTCATGTTGCCGTTTTTACTGGTTGTATCGCACTTTGCCCACCTTTTTCACACCTTATCTGAAACCAAGTGGGAACACGACATCAATCCTGCTTTGGGAAGATAGGCCCAGTGGAGGTTGTGTTTTGTTAGCACAGATGGGTGAAGAAACACCCAGCCAACGTTGATGTGCTGACTTGAACCACTTGGAGTATTTTGAGTGCCTGCCTGAACTCGTTGTCAGTTTGGCAGTCCGGACCCCAACTTGCAAGCTTTTCACCAGTCAACCCATCAGGTCAGGCCAGGTTCGTTTCATGGGTGTGTGTGTGTGTTCTAGTAATCGTCCTTTGAAGTCAGACCAGTGTTTTTGCAGAGTCCTTCGTTGGTTCCTACCGCTTGCTTTCCTGATCAAAGCACGTGTGTGCCTGACGACACATATCTGCAAGCTCTGCGCTGTAGATCGCCTCTACTATGCAGCAAGCTGCCTGCAGATGATTTCCCCCGGGCGACCACAGTGCCCAACCTTTAAGCGATGTCTTTTGGATGCGCGCCATCAGAAAGCCCTTCACATGCCAGCAAGTTCATCAATGGTATGAGCGCGCCACCGCATGAGCTTAAGTTCCTTTGATTGCCAAGGGCCCCAATGACCCCCCCCCCAATAGAGGCTATAATATGCGACCAATAAGCCCTATCTAATTAGGGGCCAATATGCTTCTTTTGGGGTCATGTATGCTCAGGTCTTTTCTGGCGGGGGAGGGGGGCTGTTCTCCTTCAAAAGCCCCTCACAATCATGGGGTGAGCTATGATGAATTGTTTGGCCCACCTTGCAAATGTCCAACGCCACAAGGAGGATAGGAGCTGTCTTTTGGCCGAAGCCCTACGAGTGTGGTTTGACTGCCTGCAAACCAGCATTAACCAGCCACAATGCCTTGGTGGTTCAGATTTGGATTTGAGCCCCACGTTCTTGTAGCGAGTGGGACACATCTCCACCACCAAACCACCGATTCGGCTAACCAGCCTTTCGGAGGGAAGCGGAAATTCATGTTCCCGTAGCCTGGCGAGCGCCCGCAAGCGCCCGCACGCGCCATGGCGCCTCGCCTTTGGGAAGTGGTGGGCGGGGAGCAAGCCGGCGGCCTCGTGGTGCGGACGGGCGCAGCTCAGACTCGGGGCAACCGGGTGGAGTACCCTCCCTCCTCAATGGAAGCGATGGAAGCTGACGGGAGGGATTGGTGGAAGGAGGGAGGGCAAAATGAACATCTGGAGGGATTCTCAAATTGCATTTGGGGGTCTGAAAAAGCCTGCATTTCATGGACTGTGGGGAATTTGGAGCATGTCACAAAACATGAGCCAGGGTCCTTACATTCCCCTGGCTACAATGCTCATTGCTCACCCTTGAAGATTTGCTGGATTATTGCCATTTCCGGTTTGTGTTCATTTACGCAGACCTTGGGGTTCGGTTTCTTCACCTTGGATGAAGTTCCTGATGTTTCAAAAGCAGGGCCTGCTTACAGGCTCCCTTTGAAATTCTGTGAGCTTCGTTCGGCCCAATGAAGGCTCCCCAGAAAGGTGCTGTAGCCAGGGCCCCAGCTAGGCGCCCCTTCTCGCCCTTTTTTTGGTTGGGAGGGTTCCACGAGAATAGACAAACCAGAAAAAAAATCGGGTACCAACTTATTCTAACCTCTCAAATCTAGAGGATCTAGAACCGCCCGAACCAAAGACAGAACCAGCGGCTTTTTGCCACCATAGGGTTGAAGCAGCCCTTCTACCGTTCAGGTCGCTGGTAAGGTTGTTTCTTTCTCGGCTGAAGCTTACCTGCTTACGGGTTGTTCCCTAGGTTTCAGGTACCTTGGTTTCAAGCACTTCTTCTTTTTAGTTCTTTCCGGATTCAAGACTAGATGTGCAGGGCCGGCTGGAGGTTTGGAACCTTCGCTTCATCCAACGGCCAAAGGCAGCTTTGGCCTCGGAGAAGCTCGACGAGAGGCTTGGCACAGGCGGGGTCCGGCACGGCCTGGAAAAACTCGTGGTTGTTGTCTGGACCACCCCCCCCCAAAAAAAAACGGGGGCAGCATTTCAGGTACCAGGGACGGCTGTCAGCCGGTCTTCGCTCGGCCGACCGACCCGAGCGAAGCGCAGGCGCAGAGGTGCAGGAGCTGGAGCTGGCGAACGAGCGGCTCCACTTCCGCCTGGTCCGAGGCGTCGGCCCCAAAGAGGGCTGGGTCTCCCTGCGGCTCAAGGCACCGGGATGGGTCAAAACCAGACGGGGGCCGAGGGAGCGGATGAGGGAGGGAGGGGTGTGGGGGGGGGTGTGTCAAACTTTATGCTTTCTGCGTGTTGCGCGGGATTTGTCGGTTTGTTGTCTGTGTTTCTTCGTTTGTTCCATTTGCTGGCGTGACCTTGTGTTGTGTTTTTTTAAAACCTGTGTTGGTTTTAACCTTCTGGCACACCCTGGCAATTCTCCTGGTGTGCCACACCCGTCCTTTTTCCGGACGGGGGTTTTCGACTTCGGTCCGCAAGCCCCGCGGCACCCTTGAGGGAGAAGTCCAGGGTCTCTGGTCGCTAGTTTGGAAGCACTGGCTCTGGTATTCCCTTGGAACCTTTGGTGCAGTTTTCTGGGATGTTGGGACTTTTGACTTTTTGCCAACTATATGGCTGTTCCATTAAACCACTAAAAGTCAAACTTTAGCATGGGAGCAGAAAGCAATCGAGGAAGTCAATCAGCAACAGGAGGATCCTCTTGGATGGGTGTATAGGGTGCATTCGCGCGAATGGCAGGACAAGCCCTTGCTGCAGCCGCGCGAGGACCGGGCTTGAGTGGCAGAAACCAGGCCAAAACGGCGTGCAAACCAGCCGCCTCCCCATTTAGTGCTTCAAACATGTCCAAAATGCTGCTTGTGCAACAAGCATCCCTCAAGGGGTTGGAGATGAGATACTCATGATTCGGGGTGCTGGGCGTAGCAGATATCTCTCAGGAAAGTTCCAACAAAAAATCAAACCTGTTTTCTTCCCAGCCCCCTATTTGACACCCAGTATGGCATAACGGTCTCCAGGGATCCCAGGCGTTACCTTTGACACGAATAGCGAGCTCCGCGGCTCAATGGGACAACGATCCCAAAGGGAAGCCAAACACGGATGCGCAATTTTGTGCTATTTCTTCAGACCCCGCACCCAGTGTACGTCATGGACCCCGAACAAGCAGAATCACCAACAACCAAAACATGAAGTTTGTGGTTTGGATTGGCTCCGCTTCTTGTCAACGGTGCGCAAATCACTTCTCCAAACCAATCGGAGCGAAGCTGACAAGCGGGTTATCTCAACTTCGTCCACGAGGCCCGCGCCAGTCCGTTGAGCGAGCTCTTTGGACCACCACATGAGCTGGAGGCCTGCGGGCGACGCTTGTCCTTTGGGCCTTTGGGTCCCGGAGCCCGGCACTTTTCAACTCGCTCCGGGACCATGGACAGAAAACTTTCTGGGACCATTTTAGTGGCAACAAGCAGTTTGGACTGTTTTGGGCCAGTCCGCTCAGGAAGTGAGATCAGGCAGTTCTTAGTTGGGTTCAGATTGGTGGTTGGGGGTTTGAGCCCCTTGTGCGAATGGGAAGCCACCCAACTTCCAAACCACCAATCCAAATCACCAAATAGTGGGAAGCGGATTTAAGCTCTTCACTTGGTTTGGCCTTGTATTTCCGAAACCCTGGGCCGATTTTGTTGCCCAGAAGCAGTTTCTGGGGGCGATCTACAGATATTACCTGCAAACCTGTTCGTTCAAAACTGGTTTGTTTGTGTTGTTTCCTGGTTGCGGATTTGGAACGAGCTTCCCTTGGGCGGGACTCTGGGTGTAGTTTGGTCGCGCCTTCTGCAACAAGGCGTGTGCCTTCTCGTGAGGTGGTGCAGCTGCCACCAAACGTGCGCCTGCGGGTGGCTACGCAGCTTGGATCGAAAAGAAATGGGTATGAATCAAAATTAAACCACCAGGGGATCGCAGGGTTTAGTCCTTCTGTCCATTTAACAGGGTTCCATTTGTGGTACCTATTTTTGACCCACAGCCAAATGGGGTCTCAAAATAGGGACCCCTTCTTTGGCGGATTTTAAAAGGATGCCAACACCAACAGAAACCACCTACCTGAAGGAATCGGTCCCCAAATTTAAAGGAGAAGCACCCACATGTAGCCGATTCCGACCATTTTGCCGAACAAGGCTCCAAGAGGTTGGCCTTTGACCTGTGCACTTCCATGTGTTGGTGGGAGAGTGCATACGTTTGCGCGTGTGTTCATGCACAAGGGTCCTAGCATACAAACCTCGGGCTTGCACGCACCAGAATATAGACTATAACTCCGTGCCCATGCCAGGGTGCCGGAAAGCCTTGAGCTGAGGATCAGTGACATCCACACGGATCACAAGGTCAACATGGAATGGTTCAAGAAGCGCTTGCCGAGCAAGTCCCCTGACGTCTTCAACGTGCTCCTCTTGCCAGGATCGAACGGATTCGCGGAAGCTGCATGGGATCTCGATGCTTTGTTTGGCAGCCTGCCTTGGGTGTTGGGCACTTGCCAACATCCTGCAAGGAACCGCTGCTTTTTGTAGTCTTGGGAGCTTGATCATAGGATCCACCGCTGTCATTGCGGGGGTGCTGGAGCCTGAGCCCGGTCTGGTGACCTTGCGGGTTGACCAACCAACTTCCGGGATACAACTGGTGCGCGTGCTTAGCACAACATGGTGGTTTCTCTTGTGGCAGATCCTGATGGAAAGCTCCATGCTGTTCAGAGCAGACACCTGTGAACCGGGGCCTTTTTCGCTGCGACGTTGGATGATCGAAGGCCATCCATCAGCTGCCTCGCATGCCGGAGTTTGCTTGCTCCAAAGGCTTTGTGTAGGATTGTTGGGAGCTTGATCTCCAGCCCTGAGACGGCCAAATTCCATGCCTAAGTGAGAGCCTGCGAGTGGCCCAGAAGGTCCACAGCCCTTCAGGGAGCTCCTTCCTACACATGTCCCTTGGATTTTCTCGGTGAGCAACAGGAAGCACATCTGCAACCAGATGGTTTCCAGGGACTTCTTTGTCTCAAAGTCAGGAAGTCCACTCAATGCTTGGTTTCTTGGGATTTTAAGCGCATCCCAAAAAGTGTAGCCTCGAGAAAGCCGCGCGAGCGGATCCAGGAGATGTCTCGGACGACCCGGCGGTGTTTCGCCAGACCATGAAGATGCTGACGGCCCTGGGCTGAGCCTTTGGGCGACGGATTTGGGTGACCGGCCCCCAATCTCCACCCCCTCAAAATGGAATCCCAATGTCACACATGGGTATGGGTCAACATTAAACCACCAGCGGTCCGCTGGTTTTGGTCCTTCCACTTGCCACGGTTCCCTTTTGAATTTTGGGTACAGTACATATTTTTGACCCACAGCCACATGTGCATCTTAATCTTCCCCGGAAAACACGACTCCATAAGTGTATGTTTTTTCTTTGGCACCTCCCAGCTTCCCCTGAGGCTGGGATTGGCAAGTTGGCCTAAAACCTTCCGCAATGAAACCGTTCGGAGACATCAGACTGGGTTCCGGGTATCCCCCGCAGATTTGGGGTGCTCGGCCTTTGGGCCATTTTGGGTTTGTTCGGCCGTGGGCAGTCGCCAAAGAGCCAAGCCAGTTCTCATTGGTGCATGGCTTCAGCTAGCAAGGAGTCATACTTAGTACGCAGAGATGTACAAATGTATATGCGTATGTCTGTATATATATATATATATACACATGTTTGTGCACCTATGCACTGATTTTCAACTACACTGGCAGACGCAATTGGCGGCGTGCGTGCTGAATCACGGGCGGGTGTTGCTGCTTGTGTTTAGCAGCCAGCCGCAGAAGTCTGAGACTTTTGCTCAATGGCCAAGCTTCCAATGTTATTGCCTTTCATCCGCCCCAACTGGTGCTGAGGAGCATGTATCAGTCGTCGTGTGCTGGCATGAGCCGGCTTCATTCTAGCAGTTTGCTCAACCCGAATTTGATGGTAAGCCAATCTGCAGTGCAATCTGTCACCCGTAGGAGTGGCACAAGATGCTGCATCTTGCCTTTCAGTCCCATGAATGCGGGATGATGCTTGCTCTGACTGCTATTGACTAAACTATTATGCGGGCCTTTCCAACCGACCCCCAACTGTGGATGGACGGAATTCATTTCGCACCACCTAAGAAACCCTGGAATGATTCGATGTCCCAACGCAAATGCCAATAAACGTTATGGTCTCAACCATGCTTTCCGAGTGGTGAGAACGGATCTCGTCCATCCACAGCATGGATCCCCTTTTGACACCGTCCATCCAAAAGACGCCAGCCCATGCAAGATCGCTTGTGCGGAGCGGCGTGGACTCCAAGGCCAGCTTTGATATGGTGTGCTACACCTACGGGAACCACGACCTTTGGCTGAGGCCTGTGATTCAAAAGCACGGCAATCAAAACCCGAGGTGGAGGGAGAGTCGCCGCAAATCATAAACACGTTGATTGGTTGTATGTGGGTAGAATCCGTTAGCGCCAGGTTGAGTTGAAGCTGAACCTGACAGACACGTGAGATCACGTGAGAGGGTGTCCTAATGCTTGACCACAGTTACTCCCTCAAATCCGTCGCTGGTGCAAGATGTCTCTGCACTTTGCAGAGACTGTTTAAGCGGAAGCATGTAGTTTTAGATTTGTTTACCGCTTCTTTCCACTAACATGGCACCTGACAGGCAGGCCCTTCCAGAGGCAGCTTGTCTTCCAAGTGGCCTCCCAGAGATGCTCGAAAATCGCACTTCCTGAATCAAGCCTAAGCCAACCCAAACCCCTAAACCAACAACCGTAAATCCGACAAACCAACCCCGGACTTACCTTATCCTACCTCAAACCCCAGCCAAAAACCCACCCTAGCCACACACCAACAAGGCCCACGGCACAGGAGAGTGAAACATGTGGTCGCACCGAGGATTCGGCGTGGTCTCATGTGACAGGCAGTTGCAAGCGGCAGCCCACTAGCCAAGCAAGCTGTCAGTGACGCGTGGGGATATTTGATATTGACAGCGTATCGACCTCGCATCGTCCATGAGGGTCACTTTGGACTGGCCCACCTTGAACAGGCTGTGACAAGTCCGAAGGAGAAAGGAAGCCAAGACAGGGGTGTGGAGGGGTCCGACCGAGTTAGACTCAGAAGTGGCAGCGCCTGCCAGTCGGGTTGCAGGAGCAAAGGGGTTACTAGGGTGTTAGAGGCTAAGGGGTACCAGGCACGGTCCCAGATCACATATCCCAGGAGTGCGAAAACTTACGGGATGACCACAGGGCTCTCCCGTGCCACGCCCTAAATTGCTGGCGTTTCATTTCGCTCGGGGCCCCACATGCTCGGGTAAGGTGACCAGAAGCTAAGCGAGCAAGGATCGATATCGATGATCTTCTGTAGTAAAGGGGGTGGCAGTGGGTACCCTTGCAATATCAGGGCTCCCGTGTCAGTTGGGGTGTAGCTCTCTCTCGATGGCCGTTTTTTTTCCAGCTTTTCATTGGCCGGCATCATTTTGGGCGAAAGCAATCTTGCAAGGCGCTTGCTTGGGTAACCCAGGGGTTGCTAGGTACGCGTTGGATCAATTTGCTACCCACGGCACCTGAGAAACTCTTCAAAACTGGCAGGTTCCACGTCAGCATTGCCAGACGGATCGCTCAAAGCTTGTGGATTTCCGTCCTTTTCCTTCAAAACAAGTTCATGGCTTCTGGCAATACAGGTCAAACCGCGGAAGCAACAAGTGACCACTTTTTGCGGGTCCAGTCATGGCGTTGTGTTTCGGGGTACCCCAAAAGGGGTCGCATGAAAAGAAACCGGCAGCAAACCACGCCTTTGGGGGTGGTTAGTTTGACGCAAAACCCACCCTGTTGCCCAACGCGAATTGACCTTCTCACCAAAACCTGGTTTCCTGTGTTGGTCCATATTTTTCATTCAGGTCCCAAAAGCTGATCACCTATGTTTGGGTACATACTGTGGATGAACAAAATCCACTCCGCACCAGTTGGAGTTGCGCAAACCACTTACCCATTAGAGACACTTGAAAAGGAACCACCAATTTGGGTGTCCTCTGAGGAACTCAGTTGCCCAAAGCGAATCGACCTTTTGACCTTTCGACCTTTTCCCATTTTGGGTTGCCCTTTTTTAGTGCCAAAAGGGGATCACTTTTTACTTCCAGGTTTAGTAAAAGGCAAGTGTTTTCCAAAGCCATGCAAAGGCTTGCTTGCTGAGTTCCTGGACTGTCACCTTTCTGGTCTGGACCATTTTAGTGGTAAATTCAAATGCTTGGGTTACAGGAAGTTCTAGAGGAAAACAGCTTAGTTAGCTTGTTTTGGGGTTATTTTTTGTACATTGTCCTGTAACGAAAGCCTTTGATAAATACAACGTGTGGCTACTTTTTCTGAGCAATCCACTCAAGAAGTGAGGAGGTCAAGTGGCCATGGGTCAAAATTAAAATTGTACCCCTAGTGAACATCCCAATCCAACCACTAAAATGGGTTCTGAAATGGGTGGTGAATTCACCTGCCAACCAACATGGGATCCCGAAACGGTGTTGACCCACACTAACCTGGGTGGTGCACCCTACCCGAAAATGGGATCCCAAAACGGTTTTGACCCACAAGTGAGCTGACGGGCAGGTCCCAGAACGCCGAGCCCGACAGCCTCGCCAAGCTTCGGACCCTGCGCCGCACCTGTGAGGAGCTTCAGGCAGCGGGGGGGGGGCCGTCGGTCTTCGGTTTTGGTTGGTTTGCTACCCAACCACATGGCTGTTGTTGGGAAACATTTTACATGTTTGATTAATTATTGTGGTTTAGTGGGGAATCAGCTAAAATTTAAATTTGTGCCCTTCCAACGACGATATTTCGCCAGCAAAAAAGCCAATGTGGTGATTTTTCGGAATTTGATAAGGGTAGTTTGAAGGTCCCTAATTCAGTCCCAGTGCTTCCAGTTACCACTATAGTCAAGAACCAGAGTTTCTTCTAGATTTTTGCATGGTGAATTTTCCCCTGGCTACTACCTATGATTCACTTGTGACACTGGGGTTGGTTTGAAGGGAAACCAAAGGGAAAGCCTCCATTTAGCGCCCCCTGTTTTGAGATCCCTGCGAAGGGTTTTGTGTTGTTCTTATTTTCTTGTGTGCCTTAACCAAAATACTCTTGGGGGTGGTTCCAGGGCAAACCACCTGTAGGGCGGCTTGTGATGAGCATGCCACCTTGGATCGTGTTGCTTTGAAGCATTTGTGGATTTTGGGAGTTGTGTTGCTTTTCCAGGGGAAGCTTCCATTTCCATTCTTTCCAGGGGTCCTTCTTTTCAAGAAGCCATCTTAAAACGCCGGGGAAAACAGCGATGGTTTTTGAACAGAACACTGCTTGAACAGAATGGAAAAGGAATCAAAGCCCTCGAGCTGTTTTTGTTCAGCTTGCTTTTCCGAGGGCTTGAAGTCTTGTTTTTTGCCTTTGGGTAGCCTGCATCAAGTCGATCCGACCACGGGCAAACCCCTTCAAACCAACGAATACAAAACCGCTAGACTCTGAAGCGCCCTGAAATGGGCTCTTGGCACCCCACCTCTGGTGGAAGGCTTAACGATGGTGCGGCAGAGAGGGAGAGAGAGAAAC
The DNA here is from genome assembly GCA_963377175.1 of Effrenium voratum. Taxonomy (NCBI): domain Eukaryota; class Dinophyceae; order Suessiales; family Symbiodiniaceae; genus Effrenium; species Effrenium voratum. The sequence continues at coordinate 777,779 of CAUJNA010003427.1, forward strand.
TCTGAAGCCATGCCAAATACCATCAAACCATCATTCAAAACCAGGCAACCCTTCAAGCAACAAGCCGCACTTTGAAAAGCGAGGAAACCTCTTGAAATGCAAAAGCTAAAAGCACAACTGCGCAAAATGGGAAATGTCATTCCCTATCACCCTGATTCGTTGAGGTTGGAGCTTTGGGATTTTTGAAGTCTTGATTCTGTTGAACCCAAATGGAAAGCTTGCCTGTTACCTCCAAACCACCAATCCAAACATGCTTGACATATCATGCCCCTTGCACCGACAAGGAAAATGAAACCTCACCTTCAGCAAATGACAAATACCCTTTGCCTGAATTAGCATGGAGTGGGAACTCTAAGCCCTGCCTTATCTTCAGCTAATTGGAATCTGTACCCCCAGAACATCTGATGGAAAAAGGGGGGCTTGCGTTTTGTGCCCTGACCTGCTTTTGTTCACATCGCGTTGGGCTTCCTGCTCCAAAACAGGGCTGAGCACGCAGGCCGGTAGGCCGGTAGGAGGGAGGGAGCAAAAGCACGCCCTCGGGAGTTGCTCAGCAGAATGTTGGGAGTTGCTCAGCTGGTTGAGATCTTGAGATGCGTTGCCGCCTAAGAAGGCGTTCCAAAAGGGTCGAAGCCATTTTGTATTCTGTGACACGCATGAAACTAGGCACGAAGCACGTCCAGCACCCCCACCAGCTCAGGGAACAGCCAAGTAAATAAGCCCTTAGTAAGGCCTTAAGGGCGTCACCCCCCTCCTCCTCCCCAGTTCTCCCACCCCCCCTTCCCAGTTCGCCCTTCTTGGGGGTTCATCTAGGTCCCCCAGTGGAGGGTTCCCCTACAATAGACTACAGAAAAAAGAAGGGGTACCCTTATTAGCCTCATGGTACCAGGAGGACCTAGTCATGGTACCAGTGGTCCTCGCTTGAGACCTGGAAACCCGGCCGGCCAGTCTCGAGCAGGTGCGCACGGGACCAGTGGAGCTGAGACTCTTAGGCCGAAAGCTGCTGCCGGATGCTCAGAATCTCGGAAGTCCTGCTCTTGCTTCCATTTGCTTAAGAACATGTTTTACTTTCCCCTGTTGGTTTTAAAGGGGATCTATCACTACTGGAACTATTTTAGGTTTTTTCCCCAACAGCTGAAAGCTTTGGGGTCTCAGCCCAGATAGGCTCCGGGGTGGTTCGGGGCGACCCTGAGCTAAGGTTCCACCAGGGTTGCACCAGGGTTCCACCATCTGCGAGGTTTCCACCAGGGTTCCACCACATTCTGCAAGGGCTGCGGGGTGGTCCGGGGTGGTTTGAGGTAAGGTTCCACGAGGGTTCCACCTGGGTTCCACCAATTTCTTCGAGGGCTGCGGGGTGGTCCGGGCTGGTTTGAGGAAGGTTCCACAACAGTTCCACAAGCGTTCCACAGGGTTTGACCAGGGTTCCACCAGGGTTCCACCAGGGTGCCACCAGGGTTCCAGGCTGCGGGGTGGTCCGGGTGGTTTGAGCTAAGGTTCCACGAGGGTTTGCACCAGGGCTGCAGGGTGGTCCGGGGTGGTTTGAGGTAAGGTTCCACGAGGGTTCCACCAGGGTTCCAGCAATTTCTTCAAGCGCTACGGGGTGGTCCGGGCTGGTTTGAGGAAGGTTTCACGAGGGTTCCACAAGGGTGCCACCAGATTTCCACCAGGGTTCTGCCAGAGTTTCACCAGCCACGAGGGTTTTCACCAGGGTTCCACCAGCGGTCCGGGCTGGTTTGAGGTAAGATTCCATGAGGGTTGCACCAGAATTCCACCAGGTTTTGCAAGGTAAGGTTCCATGAAGGTTCCACCACGGTTCTAGCAGGGTTTCACGAGGTTCTGCGAGGGCTGCGGGGTGGTCCGGAGTGGTTTGAGGGTTCCATGAGATTCTGCGAGGGCTGTGGGCCCTGAAGTTTCACAGGGTTCCACAAAGTTCTGCAACGATTCCACACAGGTTCCACAAGGCTCCACAATGTTCCACCAAGGGTTCCGGAAATGTTCCGCAAGGTTCCATGGTTTGCCCTGGAGGGAAGCAGTGTGTCGTGCGCCCGTCGTCTGAAAAGCCATCGGATCAAGATTGGGCGGAACACTAAGCAAAACCGAAATCAATGGCTTTTAGCACACTTTCACTGTTTTGTGACTTGCTCACTTGCTCAGGGAAATGTTGGCTTTGTGGCAAATCAGACCACGTCGCTGCGGGACTCACTGTGCAGCAGAGTAAATGCTTGGCATTGCTGCTTGGTGGGCTTTGGGTTCCAAGAATTCCACGAGGCTGCGAGGGCTATGAGGCACCAGGTTCTGCAAAAGCTATGGGGCAGCCCTGAGGAAAGGTTCCAACAAAGTTTCACACTGAGCTCCACGAAAGTTGTATGAGAACGGTTTGCGCGGTTCACCGGGCCTCGATTGCACTGTGCAACCGCTTGGGCCCGATCGGCCCCGATTGCGCCATCGCGCCCCGATCGGGGCCCGACAACTGTACCAAGCTGGCATCGCCTAGTTTTGCTATAGATACAGTTGTAATCCGCATGCTAAGGAAAACCGGCGTTGAGCTATAATATGGGTGGCTGGGGTTGCGCCACGGGACGATCGGGACCCGATTGCACCGTCGGGCCCCGATTGCACCGTCGGGCCCCGATCGGGCCCCGATTGCGCCGTCGGGCCCCGATCGGGCCCCGACTGCGCCGTCGGGCCCCGATCAGGGCGAGATTGCGCTGTCACTCGTAGATTTGCTTTAGAAAGTTACAAGGCGGCATCCTCAGCAACACCGGCGGTAAGGACGGTCCTGGGGCGTTCCGCGGGGATTCTGGGAGGGTGTGGTGCTGTTGGGGGTATCGCCCGAGCTTATTGTTTTTTCCAGGGGTCTTGACCAAATGGAAGCTTGGGTGCATAGTTGTTGGGCTTTGGTAGAAAGTCCAATCAGGGTACCCTTAACATAGTTCGTTTTCGTTTTTGTAGTGTGCTTTTTGGAATCGCCTCTCTTTTTTGGGTTTTGTTAGAAAATCGAGCCAGGTAACCCTTCGCATAGTTGTTTTCATAATCTAGGGACATCCATCTGCTTTTCTAAGAGGTATATTTGGGTCGTTGTGCCTTTGCCCCAAAAATGTGGTCCAGCTCGAAATCCGCTTGCGCGCTGCCGGTCCATGCCACTTCTTGCAACTTTGTGCTACTCCACGACATGGGGTGACATGTGGTGTAGAGTGGCATGGAGTGGCAATTTCATAATCAACCAGAATTGCACGCCCCCTATCTAAATCTTGCTTGTGGGCTGTTCAAAGGCAAACCACAAGATACCCTGGGTCACGAAATGATTTGGTCTCTTAACTTCGTTTTGCAAAGCTTTGTGCTCATGTTTATGGGATACCCCAAAAGTAAGCAAAGGGAAGCCGCCCAGTTCCTTTTTTTTCTCCTTAGTTCGAATATCACCTCTTTGGGCCCACCGAGTGATTGAGTTCCCCTTTAGAGTCTACTGTTGAGCTTGTCACTGTGGACCCAGAGGTAGTCCCCTACCCCTGCTTTCCTAACTTGGGAACCTGAAAGGGAACTGCTGGAGGACTGCCTTCCTCCAACCCTCCCTCTGGTTCAGCCCAGAGGCAGCAGGGGCAGAGGGTCCCGTGTTGATCTTGTAGCAAGAGACCTAAATGCGATCCGACTCGGTAGATCTTTGGTGTTTAAGACAAGCAGGTCCTGAAGTGATTGTAACGTTGGCAGATTGGATGTTGGATTGGAACCTTCAATATGGGCATATATGCGTAAATATAGATAACACACCCAGGGGGTTCCAGCGGATGCCCAAAACAGGGGAAGCCCTATGCTGTACTGCGAACGAGGGTGTGGCTCGTTTGCAAATGCAGGGGTGGGAGACGCACACGATCCACCCCAGCTCAGGGTGATTGGGTTTAGGAAAAGGGTGAGTAACCATGGCTTCACACCCCAGCGACGGCAAGTCATGCAAGTAGGTTTTAACCAGTGTCACTTGTCAGTAACCACTTACTCGCCTGCACATTGACATGGAACCCTTTTAGGGAATTGGCACCCGCTACCCATGTACCTGTGCGCCCTTTCCAGTAGGCCGCATCTTTGTTCTAGGTCCAGGGATGCTCATGGTTAATCAACCCCAGTTTGTTAATAGGGGGTGCCACTGGGTTGAGTGGGGAATCATCACTTTTGGAGGGAAACCCCCCCCCCTATTAACAAACTGGGGGTTGATTAGTATGGGGTCAAATGGGGTCAACTTACTGCAGACGAATCAAGGACATCTCCATGGCCCTGGCCTGTACCTGTTAGCTTTTCCCTGTAGGCCGCATCTTTGTTCTAGGCATGGAAGTGTGTTTGGGCAGTTTAGATAGGGAGAACGAGCCAAGGGCATCCCCATGGCGTTTCTCAGGTTGTTGCCTCTGCTCTCCTTCTACACCTCCCAGTGGGACAAAGAGCCCGAGCTCGCGTGGTGCCCGGAGCAGCAGCGCCCCGCCCGAGTAAACGAACTGAGTCAAACCGAGTCGGTGCTGCATTTTCCAGGCCGGCGGTCGAGCCAATGTCAATTGGTGTCCTTTGAAACACGCTCAGAGTTAAGGGCCCCCCCCCACTTTTCAGTGGCACCCCTTTTCTCACAGGCGCTTGGGCTGCTATCTTCCATCCCGGCAAACATGATCAATCCAAGAGCTGCCTTTCCCGCATCACTGGCCTTCTCGTTGGGAAGCTTCGATGGGGCCACGCCTCAATGGCAGATTTGGGGCGAGCTTCCACCGTGGGCAATGCCGTCCGGTTCCCTTTACCCTCCTGCCACTAACATAGCAATTGTGGCAGAGTACCTGGAAGATCAATTTCCATTCAAGGCACCCTCTGTCAGGTGCCATTGTCTCACAGGGATGTGTACCGTCCGTTGGTTTGTCTTTTGGGCCGGCGCCCCAGGAAGGAGATGGTGGCATGGATGGACTTTTACAAGATCCGCTGGCCCGAGCTGTTGATGCAGGACCGGGCTCGAGCTGTCCTCCTTGCTCCATTCTGTCAAGAATATGTCTATTTTCCCCTGTTGGTTTTAAAAAGAATCCATCACTACTGGAAATATGTTTCTTTCCAGGCGTAAGCAAATGAGTTTGGGGTGCTGCCAAAGGAATCCTGGCCGTCTCCGAAATTGCGGGGTCCGGGGTTATTCTGGTCGAATGGCTCTATACCCGGTGGAAATGTGCGGCTACTGAACCCTCAAGTGATACTGCCGCTTTTTGCAATTGTCTCCTTTCAGTCCTTATGCGAGATGGTGGTTTCAACTTAGTTGTAGTGGCATCCATGACCTACGCAATTTTTGGGTCAGGGATCCGATTTGGAACGACCCAGCATCGAAGCCGTCGAAAAGGTGTCAAAGGGTGCCCGCACTCTCTACGACATGTGCGAATTGATGTTGGGGATGTGAAACCAGCTCACTAGTCACGTGACGCCAAGGCAATGTCTTGTTCCGGATGCCAAAGATGGGTTCAGATAATCACTAGCCATGGGGATGGGAATCGACCAACCTGGTATCATAGCTGACTTGTCCAAGACCAGGCTTTTCAGGCTGTTAGATCTGTTTCTCCCGCCGGCAAACATGACCAGCGCCCAAAGCCCCTGGCGTTCTATTTATAGGGCTTAAATAAGCCATCACCAGCAAAACTAAATTTGTCATGTTGTTTGATTTGTTTGGCGCCATGCGAACGAACAGACACGCTGTCCAGGAAGTGGCGCGCCGCGAGAAGGAGGGCTTCTTGTTCGGCAAGCAGGGCACGTCGAAGGCCATCAGCGCGGCCCGGCCAGACCAAGGGGCCCGGTTCGAGCTGCCGTTAGGGTTCCAATATGGCCCTGGGCCAACACCAATGGTACCATTTTGGGGTAGGTGCACCACCCATTTTAGCCTATTTTAGTGGGGGATGTTCACTGGGGGTACGGGCTTTTGACCCATGGCCATATGAAGTTGTTTTTTTCCTCAAGGAAAGCAAATGAAGAGTGGTTGGCATCGTTTCCTTTCTGCCCAAGGGAAACCACTCATTTTAAGACACGCCCTGTCTTCGACATCCCGCCCTGGGCTCTTGAGGGTACCCTGGTTTTAAAGGGTGAAATCAAAAGCCCATTTTGCGCCTAAGCGCAAACACATGGAGGTTGCCCAGCCCTGCCATACTCCGCCGGAGACCGGTCAAAGGTCAAAGCATTTTAACGAGCAAACCACAAGGCTAGACAATTGGTTTGTTTTCCTGTGCCAAGGTCTTTTTTGAGTTGACCAAGTATGGCGGTGATATCCCTTTGCGATTCATGAAGGGACAGGGCGATCCAGTTGCAAAGTGGCACCTTCATTCAGTCGTGGTAGAATGGCTTTCCTTCATTCATCAACCTAGCAACTAGCAAAAGTGTGGAAAGCGCACACTGGTAAGGAGGACCCAGCATTAGTGCATGCGGACTGTTGGAAGACTCCTTTGCACAAAAAGCATGTACACCAGCAGGGCAAATAAGAGCAAGTGAGCAAAACAAGTCTAAAGCGTGCTAGCACCCTCCCTGGGTTGGACATGGGAACGGCAGATCTTGCGCGCTGGCCTTTTTTTGTTTTTTTGTTGTTGTTTTTTTTTTGGGGGGGGTTCTGACCCTTTTGGTTCCTGTACCCCCTCCATTTTTCGCATTTGCGAGGATCCTTGAATGGACCCAGGTACTTGCACTCTAGGGCAACACCATTTTCAGGATGGAGGCTTAATTAACTTAACCACCACCAATATAAAGTTTTAAGTGCACCCCTTGTGTTAGAATATAGAAGGCATCTAACCTCCATCTTAATGGTTCAAGTCCAACCTTTTGACCTTTTGGTTGTCGCTTTTTCGTCCATGTTTGGTCATGGCCCCAAAAGGTGATCACCCTTTAGTTCTGGGTCCAAACTGGGCAAGTCAACCATACCTCCAAAACCCACACCCAAAAGTCCCCCTGAAGGGAGTCAGGAGATCTTCGCCGAGTTCAACGAGCCCTTGCTGGCGATGGCCGAAATGCAGAGAGATGACTGCACGGTGCTCTCCTTCTCGCACTACCTGCCCAGACAGGCGGCTTCAGTATTCGGATGTTAGCCTCAGAGGGGGTGGTTTGGATTGCTGGTTTGGGGGGGTTGAACCCGCGGTTCTGGTAGAGGGTACATGGGCAAGCTGCCCTAGTTTTCAAATCGCCCATCTAATCCACCAAGTCAGGGGAAACTGAAGTTTGGGAGCCTCTTTGGTGGCCGCAACATTCCTGAAGTCTTATGCCAGATGATAGTGGGTTCCCTTGTGGTAGCGGTATCCCTTGCGGGCTACAGACGATTGGAGATTCCGTCCTGTTTTCAAGAACTCAGCCATGGAAAACCATAATCGTGCGAATATTTTTTTAAGATCATGTTCGGTCAGACCGCGTTATCCGTCGCCAAGGTATGTATTGGCTTTAGTCTTTGTTGCTGAGGCAGCATGCTCTGACATCTTTGGGTGGACTCCTTTGATACCGGGTTTGTGTTCTTCGAGGCTTGGTTTTGCGGAAGGCCAACCACCATAGGGTCCCTTACCTACACGTTTGGGCTCGGATGTTTTCGCCTGCCACTCTACCCCTTTCCAGGGCCAGTCCAGCTTTCAGAGGTGCAGAAAGCCATGTTGGAAGGGTACCCTTGCAACCCGCTACTTCAAATTCAGGTTGAACAAACAAAAAGGCCCCCTCCCAAAAGGAGATCCCTTTAGACACGGGTGAGGTGTTACATGAGCCACAATCAAAACCTGGGTAGATGAAGGGGGGCAGTCCCAGCCAGAAATAGTTGCGGCCGCCTTCTTAAGTCTTTACATGGTTCTGGGTCGACCATTTCAATACCGGGTTTTGATTGTGACTCACATGATGTTACATGTTAAGTATCTAGTGTGCACTTTGATGGTAGAAGGGTGCAGGTCATGACCCTTCCCTGCAACAGAGTCAGCTTACTCCAGCAAACTGGGAGTTTCAAAACAAAGATGTGAAGCTTACCTCCCAACTGCACTCCAGAAGCTTGCTCCAGGTTGTTTGAACTTCTGGTTTCACCCTGTCTTGTGCACTGGGATTTGGAGAAGGCTCCGAAGAACCCTCCCCCAACCCCCCAACCCCCAACCCCCCCCCGGCTTCCTCAGCCCCTAAAAGCCCAAGAGGCTCCCAGCATTGGCCAGGAGCTGTTCCCTGAGAAGCGCTTTCTGGTGGACTCCACGCTCCACAAGGCCACGGGTCCCATGACTAAGTCCTCTCACGATTTGGCGGAGCTAAGCCCAGTGCCAGGCAAGCCACTATAAGCAACCAGCAGAAACTATCATGTAACACCTAGAGGCAAAAATACCTGGTTACCTTCCTTTTGTCGTAACTGGATGTAGCTGGAAGCACTGGGAAAGGTCTTGGATAAATCTTCCCCTTTGAACCCTCCTCCGAAAGGCGATCCCTGCAGAAAAGACCCGGCAGTCCTTCTTAAAATTTGGATTGGGGAAGGGGTGGCCGCAATTTCATTCGCAATTGATTCCCATGCGTTCCCAATTGGAATTGGAGCCCCGTACCTAGGTGTGGGGGGTGTGTCGAAAAGGCCCACGAGCTTCTAGAACCAGTTTTATCGAACCTTAGAAGACCAAACAACCTGCAAAATTGGTCCAAGGTTTCTGAGATTTCATGTTGTGCCCAAGTTACCTGTTTGAGCCAAGCGTTGTTTTCATGGTTTGACGCTAGAAGTGCAAAGGACAACGGGGTCCATTCTTGTTTTGGCCTCCGGGTTGCTGGTTGATTTGGGTTGAAACAAATGGCCGGCTTGTGACTTGTGATTTCCTCTCATTTTGGTCTAGGGAATTTTCGACAAGGATTGAGATCCGATGGGTCTCCCTTCAAAACACCAAAGCAAGGGGTACTCTCCGACCAACGTTTGAATTAAAAACACATCCTGTTGGTTCCACCTTTCAGCGGGGCACAGAGTGGGATGTTGAATACAGGGTCTGAAAATAGAGGAACATGAGCCTCTCCCTGTGTTTTGCTCAGAAAGTGGGAAGCAACCCATGTTGATCAAGCCATGCGTGTGGGTGGGTTTCCCACTAAACACTGGGATGAACGGGTTCAATTTCTTGGTCTTCCTCCCGGTTCAGACTGGGTCTAGATTTGACAAAGTTATGGCAGATGAAGTGGGTCCGACTGTCTGGGTCCACGTTTGGTCTCCAAGGAAAAGAAACCTGCGACTTATTGAGGATGATGGATAACTCAGTTGCCCAAAGCCGACCTTTTAACCTTTTGGTTTTCCAGTGTTGGGCCATTTTTAGTCATGGCCCCAAAAGGTTAACCTTTTATTTCTGGGTCCTTTGGGCAAGTGAGATAAGCGGCCATAGACAGTGAAGACCCGGGCCCTGGCTTTTGTCCAAGGCTGAGTTTGACTTGGAGTTCGTTGCTTGGCCCAAAGCTTGCGTCTGACACATGCCCCACTAAGGGCCCTTTAGCCTCGATGCTCCCACGGTTGCATTCAGAAACGCAGAGCCCGCTATGTTCGGAATTATGCCTTCGTTGGCAGGAAGTTTTCAGCACGTTTTTGTGACTGCGATTTGTGGTTGCCGACATGCCCCTGCACAGTGGGTTCTGCCTGATTCCCCGTTTGTCTAGATTCCGTTCTAGTCGAATCAAGTTCCATCACCCACCCTGGCCCCGAACGACAAGGAAGCACGCAACTGCCAGTCACAGGTTGCAACATATTTGGGGGTCTCCAATTTGTTTACTCATATTTCACAATCTGGTTGAACATACTTTTGAGCAATCCGGTTGAGGCCAAGTCCTTTTTTGTTGGTGCCTATCTCCTTGGACCTTGATAATTTATGGCCCGATTGTCTTGAGCCTTTTGTCTTGCTTCTCAGCAGGGAATGAGAAATGGAATGATTCCTATACACCATCCATCCTCTAGTTTCCTTTATTCAGAAAATCCCCCAACACCGGCTCATTCCCCCAAATCCCGGACTCGTTCTCATTCCCTATAGCGACCTCTCACACCAGCGCTGGTTTGGGATACCAAGTTTGGGCAGACGTTTTTTCCTATGCAAAACCAAAACCAAGCGATTCAAAAACAACCACAACAACAACTCTCTCTATTTGTATCTCGCATCAGAGGCAAGCTCCTCGCAGCACCTTAGCAAAACCAAAAATACAGCATGAATGCAGGCCGAAACACACAACAACAACACAAACAGAAACAAATAAAAAAGAGGACACAACACACACAAAAACACACACACACACACCCCAAAACAAATAAATAAGAAGAAGAACAGATGGGGCGTGAGGTCTCCGGCTCGCTGGCGCTGGAAGATCAGATCCGGCGCCTCAAGCCGCAGGTCCACGTCTTTGGGCACAGCCGGGGGCCTCGTCCGGGTCGGGCGGCCCCAAGGCCCCAAGGCCCCAAGGCCCCAAGGCCCCAAGGCCCCAAGGCGCCCGCAGGTTGCTTGGTGGAAAGGGGAACACGGCACACCCAACTTTTTTTTTTTGGGGGGGGCACCAAAAGTAGTAGGGTGCAAGGAGATGTTTGATTTTATGTGAAGATGTTTGAGTTTTTTTTTTGGGGGGGGGGATTTAAAGGAAAACGGCACACCCAACTTTTGTGGGGTGGGGGCCTATTTTGACCCATACCCGTTTGACTTCTTGGAGCATGACTGGAGGGGCGAGGGGGGTTGATCGCACACTTGGTCAGCACATGTCGTGTTGAGCATCTCACCTTTCTTTGGACTGCTTTGCCTGTGGTTGGGTTTGAGGGTGGACTACCTTTGTTGGAACATGCAAAGTCCGTCCAATGTGGATTCTGCCTGGCTCCCAATACAGGATTCGGCAGAGCGCCACTACCACCTCCCAATGCACCTGGTCATCCGATATCCCTTAAGAACCGCATAGGGGCGGGGAGGGGAGAGGCACCACCCCCATTTCCATCCCAGGCTGGAGATCCTTTTTTCGGGTTCGCACCTAAGCAACTTCGAATCTATTCGCAACGTACTAGTCCTCTCCGACAGGAATCGATTCAGGGCCTAGCCTCGCCTGGCGAATACATGCTAATATCATAAGGGCCTCAGTCTCTACAATGCGGTTGTCGGGGCACTTGAACACCAAGTTAAATCATGACTAGACGAGAATCACGTGTAGCGGTACTTGTGTTGCTTAGTTACTATTCACTTGCTACTTACCAATTGCCTTTGTGGCTGATTGCAGCATTTCAGCCACATAGCGGTTAAAAAGGGTGTTCAGCTTCCCTCAGTTTTTATGTTTGGGAGGGTGGCCTCGCTGGATGAGGAGCACTTTTGCTTTGGACACCTGCAGGTTCCCATTTTCGTGTGCAAACGCAAGCCTGGCTCCATATTTTGGTTTACTTCAGCTTACTTCCTGATTTCCTGGACTTTGGTCACTCCTTAAGTAGACCATGTTGGTGACTTTCTCTGACCAATCCCCAGAAAATTCAAGTGGGTTCCAGGCCACTTGACGGTGGACCTGGTGCTGGAGGGCCAGAGGCGGGGCTTCAAACGCTCCGTGACGCGTATGTGACCAGTGGCTGGAAAACCCACCTCAGATGACGACCCTTCCATGGGAAAAGTCACCCTTGGTCAAAATTAGGGAGCCCGAACTTGCTGATGCTCACAAGGGAATGAGAAATAGAATGACCCCAAAGAAAACCTTCCCCCGTGGCTGCTCTTAAGGGGATTGTTCTTAGGTTTATTCAGCCTCATTCTCTACTTATCGCACCAGCAAGCGAAAAGGAATATTCATCCACCAGGTACTTGCAGTGGGCCCTGGGCAGCCCCAAAGAGCAGGCGGCCATGACCAGGGCAGTGGCCGACACGGGGATCCTGGTGCTGTGCCCTGGCTCAGACGTTCCCTGTCCGCCTTTTTGGACACATGCTTATTGCATAGGTGGCTGTGGGTCAAAAATGGGTACCCAAAATAGAAGCCTGGTAAATGGAACCAAGGACTGAAATCTGCGGTCCCCTGGTGGTTTAATTTTGACCCACACCCAGGTGTCCTTTTTAGGTTGGTTTGGTGAAACATAGATGGGTTTCACTGGTTTAGATGGGGTGTATGCCCCATTTACCAGGGACACCCATCTGTTTCTTCCAAAAGGCCTCCTATGGCTTCTTGGTTTTTTTCGCACTCCCTGAGTTCCGTTCCGGACTTTGGTCACTTTTTGGGTCTGGACCAATTTTGTGGTAAACAAAAGTTCGGACTTTTTGCGAGCAATCCGATGGAACTACGCAGCCTTTTGGTTCTCCCGGCTTGATCCACTTGGAAGCGTCCCAAAACAATGATCAAATAATCAAACCTTTCAAAACCAGTCCTGAATCATGCCAGATGGTTTTTGGCTTCCCTTGTAGTGGAGCCTCACAGGCCCACAATTGCAACAACCCAGCTCGTGAAATGACTTTGATCGCAATGGTACTTCCGGTTTGGTCCACTAACAGGAGCCTCAAAAGTATCCCCTTTGATTTCCAGGTCCTTTGGGCATGGGTTTTCCAATGTTGGTCCACTTTTAGGAGAGCGAGGGGGCAAGTGAGGCACAGGAAGTCCTTGGGAGAGTTGCGCGGTTGGTTTCAAGGTCGCCTTTGTTCGGGACACCAAAAGTTTAAAAGGAGGTTCTTGGAACACGTCCCAGTGGACCCATTTCTGGGGTAGACATGGTAGACTTAGGCGGATACATTTTACATTTTACCTGTGACTCAAAGTGAAGCAAACAATAAAATATACATTCTATAGCTGGTCCCCACTCTCATCATGATTTAGCTAAACAACGGATCCACCCTTTAAAATTTAAAGACCAAGAGGAAAATGGCTTGTTACCAACTGAGATCCACTGGGTGTTGGTTAGACATGTTGAATTTCGGAGTTAGACGATTAGACCAAAGCCTGTTGGGATTGGAGGGTGGGGGCGGTCATGTTTTCAAGATAGCCCTTTCTCAGGGGCTGGCCTGAAGGAAAGTCTTAAGGAACCCATCTTTTGTTTTGTTGAACCAGGAGGCAGTTCTCAAGGCAAATGCCGCAAGTCAGGCCAAGTGGGAAACCCAAGCACCATGATTTGCATGGTTGATCCTTCCACTTCACCTGTCCGCTGGGGAAAAAAAAACCTCCACAAAATCAGGCCTTCCTTTTGGTTTTTGGCTGACAGGGGACCCCCCAAGTGAGAAGCTAGTCGTGAGCCCGATGTTTTGCTGTCAGAAGGGGGGTTCATTTTCCACACGCCTTTAAAGAGCCTGTACACGGGTTCCTTTGACACGAAAAGGATCTTCTTCAGAAGGGACCCCAAGAGATTCAAATGCAGGCCCATAGGACCCCAGACCTCAACCTCAGTGTTGCCCAAAGCCAACCTGTTGACCTTTTGGTTTTCCAAGCTTGGTCCATTTGTAGAGGTGCCAAGAGGTGAGCAAATCCCAGGTCCAAGGGGTTTTTGTATTACACCCTGGGAATACACCCACTGGGTATTGACCCCTTTAGGCTTATTTTGAACCATTCTGGGTCATTTCCCAAGGGTGTGTAATACAAAAACCCGCCTAGGGTGTGTTTGTTGGGGCGGGGTATCCCTGGTTTCCTCCAACTTGCGGCCCTTCAGAGTTCCCTCGCACGAGGTTTGACTCGGCGGCTGATCCACCGTTGGCGCCTGTGCAGGACAGCGATTTGAGGTCTTGGGGGGTCAAAGGCCATCTGGGTCTTGGGATCCTGGACCAAAATTGGGAAGAGCCAATCTTCTGGGGGCCCAAAGCAATTTGAGGTCTTGGAAAAGGGGTCCTATGGTCTAAGGAGACAGCAACAATATACAAGAATAGCTTAGATTGATGCAGATAGATGTAGATAGGTGAATAGACACATAGGTGTATAAATATATATATAATGTCACATAGAAACTCTCTCTATAATATATATATATATATACATATTTCTTTTCTACTACGTTCGCCATGGTTACAGCCTACTTACGGAGTGGGTTGAACTCAAGTGCCCAGGAGACCTTCTGGGGCCGCTACTTCCGCGTCACGCCTCGTGATGTGTCCAATGACTGCCCGGCGCCGCACGTTCGCCAGCTCTTCGCCCGGGTCTTTCAGCAAGAGCCGCTGGGCAGCCGGATGTTTGGCTGAGTTAGGAACTGGTCAGCTTGTTCAGCGGGGTTTATAGATTTAGGGTTTAGGGTTTGTATACTAGATTCTTTTCAATTTGAGGGCTGCTTACTAGATTATTTTCAAGTTGAGGGCCCCCTGCGTGCTGTGCTCGCTTTGCATTTGCCATGATACTTGCTCTGTTGGTACATGACATGGAAGACGAAACAAACAGCCCCCTTTCCAATAAGCACGTTTATCCCGCCCCGGGTTAAGATTCCGATTGCTTCGATTTGGCGTTCCCTGTGCCCACCGAAAACTATACCAACTTGTGCCGATAAGGTCGGCTGAGAGAAACCCCAAGAGCGCCATGGTGAAAAGACCGGGCTTTCGGTTTTCGGGGTTCGTTGCTCTCAGCTGTGCCTTGGTTTGGAAGTGGCTTCTTCCCAGTCCCATCAGTTCCTTTTCGAGTCGATGCCGAGTCCGAGAGCCTGAGGCTTCCGTACGACGACGAGTCCTACCGGTCGGGCCCAAATCCTGGCCCGGCGATTCCCAGCTATGAGGGGCTCTTTGAGCCGCGCTGGCGCATCTGAAAGAAACATGTGCGCAGTGGGGAGGTGGTTTGAACCATGGAATTCGTCTGGCGGTGTCAAAGTCTAGACAGGCTTATCCAGACTTGGTTTTGATGCCTTTGTGGATCCAACTATGGCGACTCTATCCGACTCGCCATATACCTGTTGCCTAGCCCAGAGAGGTCGTAAGGGGTACAACAAGTGCATGAATTTGGGTTTTACCCGGGACTGGATACGAGACAAAAGGCAATGCCAGAAACATGGTCTGTGGAGGTGGGGCGAACTCAAATAATGAGAGCACTGGATGATAGGGGCTCCGAGGCCAAATGAAAATGTAAGCGCTAGGACTATGTCCAAGAAAGTTAATGTCTTGAGGGATTGGGATATGATAGTATGTCCGGGGGTTGTTTCCGTTTAAACTGGGCATGTTGACAGTGTGTCACTCAAATGGACCCAGTAGGAGCGTAAACCCTTGTTACAAACGTGGGACCACTTTGTCAGACATGGGTCACCAGGGTATCTTTGCCAGACTTAACTCACATTCGCTTGGCCTTTTTTGACCAACTTTTGGGTTTCCTTCATTCTGACTTCGGCCAGGAGACAGCTCATATGCAGCTTGGTCTCCTTGCATGGTTGTTGTTGGGAAAGATTCAACATTTTTGCTTATGGTGGTTTAGTGGTTGAAATCCAACCACTTAACTGCTAAAACTTGAATTTTTGCTCCCCTTCCAACGTCAACCCAGCTGAACCCAGCCACGATTGAACCCGGAACCCTCCCCGGACCTGACACCTCGAGGCTGTGGCATCCGCGCCGTGGGCGCTGCCAGTTTGCGGTTCCCGCCCTTGCGGAGGCGGAAGGGTCACCGAAGTTTTGGACATGTGGTGATCTTGTCAGGTTGCCCTTGAATGGCTGGATTGGATTTTGGAGATTTGCAACCCAGCACCTTTGGAAACCGAATGCGGAAGGTGCTTCAGGTCATTAATTTAGGGATATTGATTGAAGGATACAGTTAGGCCAGTTGATTAAGGTATACATGTTGGCCAAAAAAAACATCCCCTACCATCTGTTTGAAAGGGTTACGATACTTACCAGGTGATTTGCAGGTGAATCCTCTAAGGGGTGATCATCTCTCACTTGAGGCTTGAGGATTCAATTCTTGTTTCCCATGTTTGGTTTGTGGCATCAATTTGCCTGTGCCTTGCAGGTGCGGAAAGTCGGGGTTTTAGGTTGGCACCTTTTTAGCGACACACAGATATTCCATGACCCCCAAAGCGGCTTGTTTCATCCAGCATTGGCAACTTATTCCAACCAGCATTGGCACAAAACTTAATCAACTGTGTGCTACATGCTCACTTCTTGAGTTCTTCGACTTTAATTTTGGCGGGAAGACAATTCTAGTGCCAAGCAGCAAGTTTGAACTTTTTTGGCCAACCCACTCGGGAAGTGAGAAAAGGAACCATGTTGTTTAAACTTCCCAAAGGTAAGCTATGCGCCAGCATCCTCCATAGCCTGCTGTTTCTCTGTCCAACCGCATCGAACCCTTGGGGCTTGAAGCAGTGAATGGTCCCGGGTGTGGGGACGGGTATGATAAGGTACATTTTTGCAAATCGATTGTGTCGAGATGAGAGGGCTTCTAACATGGATTTCTGTTTTCCGCCTGGGTTCCTTCATATCAAGGCAGAAAGGCGTATCAACAAGATCAAACATAGAACCTGAAAAGGCTGGTGAGCGACTTAAAGTATGTTCACGCCATTAAACCGAGGGTCTGGAAAAGCAGAAATCGATCCACCAACTTTTGTGTTTATTTGTCGCTTTCAAGTCATATACGTATTGTTTTGTGTATTTTTATCGCGAGCTCACCTTGGGGTATAACGAGCTCACCCATGACAACGGTCCTTACTTGGGGATCCAAGTCTTAATTCAGCTTGGGAAAGCCATATTTGCAGTTGGCTTTGTGGGGCCCCAAGCCAATCCCAAGCCCCTCACTTGGCGTCAAGTTCGACTTCGCAGCCAGGCTCCGGCTGCTGCTGCAGAAATGTGACATCGGCCCGGAGGGCGCCAAGGCGGGGCAGGGGCATCATGGGCATCGCGCTAGGGGTTACCCTCTACCCAATGGGTTCCTTGGTGGTTCCCAGCCATCCGGTTCCTTAGCTTTTTGGCGTTTTAGGGTGTAGTCGGGCTTTTCACTTCACCCACTAAAGGTTAAACTTTTGGTAGGGGATGTGAAAACGGACACCCAAAGGAAAAGAGTCTTTGAAGACCATCCGATCGTCAGCTTCCATGATTGGATGGAGGGTAGTTTGTGCCCGGCGGAAAGCTGGGGGGAAGTGCACATCCGATTTTGGGAGACTACCATTCTCATGAAAAGGCCCCTTGTCCACTTCCACGATTGTTGGGAAAAGGTTTGAACTCACCCCGTGGAATTCTCCACGCTTGTGGAAGACAAGTTCGAGCCAAAGGCGTGACTTCTTGGCTTCAATCTGAAGCAAAGTTGTGGGATCAAGCTGGACCAATTATAGCGAGCTCAGCCGAGGTACGAGGTAGCTAACTGGAAATAACGAGGCGAGGTGCGAGGTGGAGATTTGAGAACTAAGCTTTCAACCCATTTTGGGATTGGCTTCAGCAAAATAAGGAACCCCTATGAAAGAAACCTTGGGGCCCCACTTGCTGGTTCTCAAGGAGAAGGAGGGCTCGGACCCTTTGTTTTCGAGCGTGTCCTGAAAACCCTCAAAAACGACCCCTTTTTGGAAAATAAGCACATTTCCATGTGACAGGCCACAAACGGCAGGGATGGCTCTTCAGAACCTTAGAATTCAGATTTTCCGGCCCCAAAAAATCCACCAGGCAGTTTTTTGAAGGCTGGCGCCCTGGAAACCCTCCAAAACGATTTATTTTTGAAAAAGGGGCTCTGGCCACAGATATGTGGTGAAACAGCAATGCTTGGACTTAGCTTTCTGTCAAATGCGTGTTGGGCGCCTTTAAAAAATATAAAACGCTTCCCCGTGGGTTTTGAGAGAGGCCCGGCCTTGCTCAAGCCTTTGGGGAAAAGGTTTCTGCCACAGCCCCCCTGTTAGCAACACAGATGGGTGAGCGAAAATCTTCGAGCTACGCGAGGGGTCCCACACTGGAGCTTATTGCCAGGACAGAATCCAAGTAAAATCCCCTTTGCAAAAACGACTTCTTTTTGGAAAAGGCATTTCCACATGGCAAGTTGCAAATGGCAGGGGTGGTCTGGCAGAACCTTTCAATTTAGATTTCCCGGGCCCTAAAAACACAAGCTGTCTGTAGTGTTCGTCGGCAACCTTTCTTTTTGACCGTGGTGAGGCTGCCCCTCGAAACCCTGAAAAACAACTTCGTTTTGGAAAAGGAGCACATTTCCACATGGAAGGGTTCAGGGTTCCTCGGAACACATAGCCTGCCCCAAGTGCACCTGCCCAGGCTCCCAAGCGATTTCCATGAGAAGGCCCCCAAAGGATTTCCATGTCGTTTTTTGAAGGTACTCTTGTTTTGGTGGTGGCAATGCATTTTCCGGGGCATGGCTTACGAGGCGTTATTTCTGGAGGGTCTAACGAACGAGGCGGGGTGGTAAATCCAGATAGCGAATTACGCTAACGAGGTGACGAGGTGAGAATTATTATACTTTGCCCAGGAATCAAGGGGTTTATTCCCACTTCTGTGATACAAGGGAATGTCCCTCTTTATATGGGCTGTTAGTCTTTGGGAAGCCTGTTGGCCGATGGTCACCGGTGTGAAGCCGCAGGCTTTAGCGCTGCCGCAGTCCCTGGAGCGATTAGACTTGGACCTGGGGCGCGGTTCGCATCGAGCGGATCGAGGGCTGGCCTTCGGGCGTGCGTGTTGTCGTTCGTTTTTTTGCGTACCTTCCCACCAATTAACATGGAACCTGACACGGTGGGTCCTGGAAGACCATTTTCGTTTTACAGGGACCTTTTATTCTCATCTCGCGGACGGCGTCAGAGACATCTGCCTCTCGTCTTGGCCGGTCAGAGTGTGAATGTGTGTGTGTGTGTGTTGACAGGTTGTGTTTTTTCTTTTAATATATATATATATATATATATTTGTACACGCACATGTAGGAACCCTGAACCCTCAGGAACCCACAGAAAGCAGAGCCGCGAGGATGCTGGACAGAGCGCCTCCCAAAAAGGGAGCCCCAAAAAAGGCACCCAAAGCAAACCCTACACAGCCAGTAGGCGCTATCCACCCCTATTTGGGATTGGGGGTCCCTTTTTGGAGCCCGTTGGATTTGGAAGGGTCGCAGTCTTGTGGCGTGCCGCACTCGCAGAAAGAGCTCCCGAATTCGGCCCATGTCACGCGATGTGAGGCAAGGGCTAAGCCCCTTCAGCACTTAGGAATGGTAGACCCTGTCTCCCTGAACAAGTTTCCGCACTCAGGGAGTCTCACACAAAGAACCCCAAGCAAGCCTAAGAAAAGACTGTCCCTGTAGTTCAATCTCCCAAGCGTCCAAGTTGCGTAGGTGGTTTGGAAAGCCCGCTGTTATACCGGTTGGCTTTAGAAGGGACCTAAGTCTCTTTGTCCACTACCTTGATCTTCCAGCACGCTGAAGCAGGCCTCTGGCTGATGTTCCTTGCAAAATCAAGACGGGCCCTTTTACAGGCCCTTGGAAGGCCAAGGGCCCAAGGGTTCCAACATGTGTTGCCTGGCGCCTTCGCCAGGCATTGTCTGATCGGCCCCGCCGGTGCTGCGCAACTCCAGGCGCCTCAAAACATCTTTGCGCTGCTTCCGGCGCCCAAAGAGGACCATCCCCACCAGTCGGGTAGTTTGACCATGGTACGTTTGGGGGTCTTTGGTTCTTGCTTGTTTGTGAGGGGACCCCAAAAGGGTGGTGTCCTTTTGGTTGTCACGTGGGGTGGGGTTGCACGCAGTTTGCCCAGATGGAAGGGGCGTACCTCAAAGTTGTTCCCAAAGTCAAAGAACCCTGACAAGGGGCTATATAGGTCCCTTTCCCTCTACACGGGAATCGGATTGGCCAAGCGTCTGGAACAGCGGTACTTATAACTTGAAGCCGGGAAAACCACAACATGCCTTCCCTGGCGGTGGCCAATAGGAGTCCTTAGCCCGTGCTTCCAACTCCGGCCTTGACCATCCCTAACATTTCGTCTTGCTGGTGCTCAGCAGGGAGCGAGCTGGAATGACCCCGAGCAAAAGTATCCTATGGTTTCCTTTCAGGGAAGCTGTGCACCCTGGCACCAGTAAATAGTGTTTGTGTGATGTTCTGCTTGACATTTCAGTAGTGGACACACTTATTCATGGCATTGAACGATAAGTCGGTTGGAGTGGACTCGCGTACCAGAAGGCGATCGTTCTGAACCGACTCGGATTTTCCCCAAACGGTGGATGCCCTACATATTGCAAGTAGGGGACAAGGGAAATCCAGCGTAAATTCAACCATGGCTTGTGGTTGGCTGTACTCAGCCCCGCATCTCCCACAGCCTCCCACGGGCGAAGCCATTCCGCGTTTCGCGAGAGAAGCCTACCGACATGACCACGCACCTTGAAAAGGTTGAATGAGCACACGCGCTGTTTTCCCTGGCACCAAAACATGCGTTCGCTTCCAGCTGCCCCGCTCCCTGCGGGAGCTGGACCTCTCCTTGCTGCGCTGTGGTATCGGGGACAGGGGCGCCAAGGCGGGCGTGTGACGCCGTGTGACGCCTCCTTTTGGTATTTGACGGGAGTTTTGTTCAAATGTGGGCTTGTGACGGCTCCTTTTGGGTGCAATTTGAAGCAAGTCTCTTTCTCAGCATTTGGCTCATGGTCTCTTTTTGTGGTATATCTGGTTTTGGTGGTCGGTTGACATTTGACCACTTGATATTTGGCCAGTGATGCCAAAGGAAACGCATGGCATTTTAGAAAATCGGGCAATTCCTTTGACGACCGAACAGTGACCAAACACAGCTCTGTTCGGCACCTCGAAGCAAACGAAAGTTTTTGGGATCCCGCTGAGCGAGAAGGCTGATGCAAGACTTCTGGTTTGTGGTGTGACTGTGACCCCCAAAGACCCCTACATTTCTTTTTGGAAACTGGCAATTCCAGTAGGCCTGTAAACGGTGATTGACCTTTTAGCAACCCAGTTGTTGGTGTCCTAATTCAAGTTGAATTATGAACCATGCGAATCCTCAAGCTGGTTTGAGCATCACTTCTTGGATCACCCAGTTTTTGGGTGAGCTTTTTGTCAAGGGGAACAGGTACCCTCAGGGCGGATCGGATCTTTTTTTGGGTAGTTGTACCGGGAGATGAAATCTCAGGGCATGCAGGAAGTGTGAGTCCTGCATTCCCAAAACATGCCAAACAACTAAACAGAAACACACCCCTCAATGGAAACCTAGCATTTTCAGGTCATCCTGGTTTAGGACAGCACAAAATCTACCAGATAGCTTGCTGTGGATGAAGCCCTGCAAATGCGAAAGCACAACACCTACACCCGTGTTGTTTTGAAATCAGATAGTTTCAAGTGGACATGCTGAGGACAGATCTCGGCTAGAAGAGAGTGAAGAGTCAAAGAGCACTTAGGCCGTCCGTGGTCACCAGCCGTTGGTTTTCAGGCACAGAACGGAGTGCAAATGGCAATTCCCTTGTTGTTGGGCTCAGGGTTGCACGGAAACCCTAGCGCGTGATCACAAGTCGCTTTAAAACGTACGGGGCGCACTCATGACCGCTCCGCGCAGCCAAATGAATCGGCTCCAGCATCTATGCACATCCAATTCCTTACTCCCTGAGTTCCTTGACACTGTTGGGAGACCATGCTAAGCAAGTTTTGTTGAACGCATTCTGTCCAATCCGCTGTGGAAATGAGACTCAAGCTCGACTGGGCTGGCAGGGATACTTCAAGCCACTTGCCTTGCAGCCCGAGTCATTGGAAAGTATTCGGCCGCCTGGCTGGACCGAAAGCTGCTACACACCTACTACCAAGCTTTTCAACACAAACACGCAGGCACACATATATATTTTATACATATATATATATATATATGTATTTTTTTGCTGGCCACCCGTCCGCTTAAAGTGTCGACGGCAGCCGAATCTTGGCTTTCAACGAGGCGGGATCGAAGCTGTTTGTCTTCGAGTCGCCAGGAGATATGGTGAGACCGAACTCATCTTCCGGCGTCTTCAGGGTGTTTGTGCTGTTGGGTTTCTGCAACACGGGCATTTAGAGGCTCATCAATTGATGCCATGCATGTAGATTGTCCAGACTGCAGACATGTCCCTTCCGCAGCTGAAGGGCCCTTTTGCTTGTAGCCGAGCCAGACATTGGCCACGACCCCCATAGTCAGCTGCACAGGCGGCTTGAGAAAGAAACAAGGCTTGGCGCCATTCGCTCCCCGCGCTACTCCCGCTGCATTGGTAGCGGAGCAGGAGGCAACGATTCAGTGCTTCCTGCAGAGCCCGATCAAGTGCACCAAGAACGTTCAGGAACGTGGGCACAGCTACTTGATCGCCTTGAGCCTAAATCTCTAAGAGACTCTGATCTTTGACTGCGTCGAGCCCTTTGGAACGACCCAGGAAAAGATCATCGCTCAGGACTTCAAGATTGGCACGTTCCCGGACGGCGAAGTAGTCATGGACAATGAATTCAGGTCTGACCATCTTCCATCCTGGGATGGTCAGGCGCGATCATGGCGCAGGTACTACAAGGAAGTGGCCTGGTGCGCACAGTCAACACCAGCCCACAAGCGCAGGTACCTGGCGGCAAAGCTCATAGGCCGACTTCGGGGCCCCGCAAGGCTCCTAGCCATGTCATGGTCAAGGGCCGACTTTGATCATGCCGATGGAGTACTTCAACTGCTTCAACGACTGGCGGCCTCACCCCTCGTCAGGAAGTCGTTACCGAATGCCGCAGCGATCATGCAGCAGTACTTCTCCTTCAAGAGGAACCCCGGCGAGGGCATCGGCAACTTCCTGGTGAGGGAGACTCTCGGCTATGAGGAGTTTGTGGAGGCTCTCCTTCGCCTTCACGAGGAGTCTTCCGGTGTTGACCAAAGCCGCAAGGACTTTGGCCTCCCCAAGAACATGGATTCTGGTTGGGATGAATGGGGCGAGTCCTGGTCAGATTGGGACTATCAGCCCGTCACCGAAGAGATCCCTCCTTCCGAAGGAGAACAAGCTCCCGAAGCACCTGGAGACGTGTCCGGTATATCAGGAACTGCCGCACCTGGATCTGCTCCCAGCCAGGAGCCTAGCCCTGATGCACAAGTGGGTTCCCCTCCAGCACAGCGTGTGACAGATACCACTGGCACACCGGGAACCATCACGGAGCTCTCCATGGCGGACAGCTTCATCATGGGTGTTCTTCGTGGCTGGCGTCTTCTTCAGGCAGCTTCCCTCAGTCCGGAGGACAAGCGTGACATCCTAAGCACAACCCGTAACTCCCTGGAGTACGAGGCCATCAGCCAAGCTCTTCAGATGCTTTGGGATGAACAACTTCTTGGAAATCGTCAACGGCCTCCTCAGCACCTGAACTACCACGAGGCCGACCTCAATTACCAGGACGCGTGGGATCAAGATTGGGAACCCTGGGACCCTTCTGATGAGAGTTGGTTTGATAATGCCTGGACCCAGTCTGGTTGGGAAGAAGATCCTGACTCATGGTCTTCTCCCGCAGTTCCCGAACTACCTGATGAAGCCCTTTCAGCCGAGGAGCAAGATAAACTCCGGGATGCCATGCAAGCCGAACGCGCAGCCGAACAAATGGCCATGGATGCCCAACGCACCTGGACCGAAGCTCAACGTGCAACTCAACTGGTTCGCAAGGACCGCGGGTTCGGCGCATCGTTCAACAACTCTGGCAAAGGCAAGAGTTCCGGCGGCAAGGGCAGCGGCTGCTTTCTCTGTGGTGGCCGTCACTATGCTCGAGATTGCCCAGATCGCCGACATCCTTCCAAGGGTAAGGGCAAACATGCCTTCATGCTTGCGGATCCCTACAACGAGCACTTCTTCACCGGCAAGTCTGGCAAGAAAGGCAAGGGCTGGAAGGGGCGCTCCAAGTCAGCCGCATGGGCCGAACATGACCTCTCCTGGATCTCCAAGGGCAAGGGCAAGAGTGATCAACGCCCAACTGTCAACGCCTACGTCCAGGACATGTACGGCATCAATGGCTTGGAAATGCACGAAGGACCCCACAATCCCTTGGAGCTCTCATCAGTTAGCCCTGGAAAGGTAGCTCCACATCAAGGCATGTTGGATTGTGGCGCCACCGCAAGTGCTGGCCCTGAAGCCTCAGTACAGCGTCTCATTGAGGCAGTTTTGCGGCAGGACAAGTCCGCCACGGTGACTGTGGACCCCAATCAGCGTCCATACTTTCGCTACGGGAGTGGTCGGTGGGGTCGAGCACAGTACCGGGTGACCCTCCAATCAGATCTATCTGGCCACCCCCGAGTCTTTCATGTGTATGCTCTTCCGAACCCCCCCGAGTTCTTCGAGCAATGGTTCACCACCGACATGCTTGTCCCGATTCTGGTTGGCATGAGCCATGCAGGTTCTGATGGTGTTGGTATGGTAGTCGATTTGGCCACTGGTTTTGCCATAGATGCCCTTTTACCTGATCCGCGTCCCTACCAGCTGGATAAGAACCACAAGGGTCACTTCATGGTTGATCTGGTTCACTTTCTTACTGGCGGCAACCAAAACACCAGCGCGGATGATCATCCAGTGGTGAAGGTCACATCTCGGACCCCGACATCATCTACCGGCAAACCCTGGGATATGCACACCCTTTTCCCTTGCGAGATGTACGACATGAATGTCAAGGTTGGCACTTGTTCTCAGTTGGACCCCCTTGTGAACACCACTACACCTCATGGTCCATCCCGAGTTTGCGAGCTTTATGCATGGAAGCTCATGAGAGAACATCGAACCGTGCCGGCCTGGCTGATATCAGCGCTGGACTCATCTGAGTCCATGGGTAGTGTGCTCTCTCCCAATTCGACTCCGGCACCTCCGAGCCATGTCCAAAAAGCTGACCAACCCTTTGGACACCACTCCGACCACGGCGGAGCTGCCCGAGTACCTCACCGCGAAGAAGAAGACCTCCAAGGCCCCCATGCCCTTCGATCCGGAAAAGAGCATGGAAATGGACCCTCGGGACATCCGCGCCAAGAACACCTGGCCATGCTTCGACCGCCACCAACCGGGGAACTGGGCAAGCAACCCTCACGGGCGCTGGATCCATTGTCAGGTATGCGATCTCAGGCTTCAGTACGTCCCGAGACAAGGATCCCCGAGCATGTCTACCATGGTGCTCAACCATGTGATGGTCAACCGGGCCATGGTGGAACTACAACAACTTCTACCTGGCCGCATGCCCACTGCCCAGATCTGCAAGGCCATGGTGGACAAGCTGGTAGCCGAGGAGAAACTCCTGGTGATGATCCACAAGGTCAAGGATCAGCCAGTCTCCTCCACGAACAAGACAAGTCCAGCTCCTCCCAAGCGCACCAACCACAAGGGGACATCAAAGACTGCCGCAGGGTACACTTCTCCGAGCCCGTCCATGGCGAGCAGTCAAAGTTGGGAGAAACCTCAGATGGACACGATGGACATCTTTCGGTACCTCTCCACGGAGGAGCAGACCAAGCTCATGGAAGTGGTCACCGAACGTCAGCAAGCAGTCGCAGACCAATTCTCCGAGGAGGAGGAGGAGGAACTTCAAGAAGTAGCATGATCCACCCCCTGCCGGTCAGCGTCGGTGCGAAGGTCATGCAAATGGTGATCGGCGTGCAAGCCCTCATGACCACCGAGCTCCTCAACCTCAACTATGGCGACCGTGATGTGTTGTGGGAATTTGCATGTGCCCCACAAAGCTGGCTCTCTCAAGCGGTGCAGGACCACGGCATGGATGCCCAACGCATCAACCTCTACAACGGCTTCGACCTCTACAAGGAGGAAACCTGGGTCCGTCTTCGGCAACTTCGTCGTGCACGTAAACCTCGAAAACTGTGGTTTTCACTTCCCTGTACGAAGTGGTGCCGATGGACCAGCCTCAACTACTCCACACCCGAGGGCAAGGAGAAGCTTGAAAAGGACCGCCGTCGCGAACGGAAAATGCTCCGGTTTGCGAGGGACTTCATCCTGGAGTCCGTCGATGAGATCCGCGACATCGACATCTACTGGGAGTGGCCCCATCCTTGCTACGGGTGGGAACAACGACCTCTTCAAGATCTTTCAGCAGAACTTGGAGGTCGAGATATCGAGTGGCTCCACTGTAGAATCGATGGTTGCGCCTACGGCATGAAGGACCACCTCGAGGAAAACTTCCTGGCGAAGAAATGGTCCATTCGCACCACCGATTGCGACTTCCACCGCCACTTTCACGCCAAGGTTTGCCCCAAGAACCACCAGCACACCTACATCCAAGGAATCGAAACCTCAAGGTCAGCCTACTATCCCTGGCGGATGGTTTTGGCAATAGCCAGATGCTGGCGCGATCAGCTCCTACCACCTCGCTTCCATCGCTGGGCTCACTCCAAGAATGAGAACCATGGTGCTCACCTGGCCCTGGAACTTGCAGCTCAAGAGGATGGTGATCCTCATGCTCTACCAGCACACCCACCATCCGATCCTGGCCACAAAGCTGCTGGACACCCTACGAACTCCAACCTGGTTCGACTCCTTCAAGAAGCCGGACATCCACGATGGCGCATCGATAAGGCCAAGGAGTTCAAATGCAGTGCATGTGAGGCACTTCGGCCTGGCGGACTCAGTAGTGGACAAGTCCCTCCAGCGGCAACCTATCCTCTATACCAAGCTTGGCAGGCAGTCGGTCTGGATGTCAGCGAGTGGGATGTTCCCGGAGTACCTCGCAAGGTCAAGTTTGCCCTGTTCATCGACCTGGCCACCAAGCTGCGAGTAGTCTGCCCGCTCATGCAGTACAACTTCCTCGAGATGAAAGCGGAGAATGCCGAGATGCTCATCAAGGCCTTCTCCGAACGTTGGCTCTCCGACAAACCTCGCCCTGAGGTGCTGATCCCTGATTGCGGCAAAACCATGACGGCCAAGTCCATGCACGACTTCTGCAACTCTGTCGGTGTTCAACTAGCCTTTCCCCCTGAGAAGGAAAGCTGGGCACATGGCATTGTCGAAGCCGCAATCCAAGATGTCAAGATGACGGCCACAGCCATCCAGACGTCCAGTCCAGAGCAGAACCCGGAGATCACGCTCTACTTGGCTGCGGCAGCTCTCAACTCCACCGAGTACACACGTGGTTTCAGCTCCTTCCAGTGGTGCTACGGCAAGGCCTACAACATCACGGAGGAGGACATACGCACCTTCGAACAGCTTCCTCAAGATCAACGGCACCGCGAATTCGAGCAGCTCGTGCAAGCCCGTCAAAAGGCGGAGGATATTGCCCGGTCAACACGTGCAAAGCGCGTTCTCTCCAAGCTGGTCAACACAACAGTGCGACAACCTCTACGCACCTTCCAACCCATGGACCTGGTCAAGGTTTGGAGAAGAGTCTGGCCTGCTGAACTTCATCGAGGAGCACGTCAAGGCCTCAAGAAGTCCGGCAAGCCCCATTGGATCGGCCCTGGGCGTGTGATCTTCCATGAGGTCCTACCTCATCAGCAAGCAGATGATGACCGTCGTCATGTGGTCTGGGTTCTCATTGGCACTCAGCTGATGCGATGCTCTCCACATAGTGTGCGATTGGTCACCGACAAGGAGCGCCTGGTCTTCGAGATTGGTGGTGCAGAGGATCCCTCTCGATGGCGATCCCTCGCTGATGTACTACCAAAACGTGAGTTCGTGGACATGATCGACCAAGCTCCCAAATCGGATGAGCTTGAACTTCCTGATTTACCACCCGAACCCGACAAATCCACGATCATCAAGCCCACTCATCGCATGAAGACCAAGGGTGCCTTGAACATCCGACCTGTACCGATGCCCAAGGCCAAGGTCGCTCGCACTGGAGAACCTGAGCCTTCATCAAGTGCTCCGAGCTCTACATCCACAGCAATGCCCACACATTCAGCACCACCCGCCGGAGAGGTCAATGAATATGAAGAGGATCCTGATCTTCGTCGGGAACTCAAGAAGGCCCGCATCACTCCAGATGATGCTCTATGGATTCAATCCTTGCAGGAGGAAACCATCGACCTTCACACAGCTCTCATGGACACCGAGCAAGTGATGGTGATGGAGTTCAACCTGGAGTTTACCAGTAACCGTGAGAAGAAGAACTTCATTCGCGATCCTCACCTGTTCCTCGTCAAGCAGATGCGGAGCAGCGAAGTCAACCTCAAGAAGCTCACACCACAACTCCGCGAGTTGTTCCACCGTGCCAAGGCCAAGGAAGTCAGCAGCTTCCTCAAAAATGAAGCAGTTCGCAAGTGCCTGGATAACAAGGAGATCCAGGAGGCCTACAACTCTGGGCGCATCATGCGTGCTCGCTGGGTCCTCACGTGGAAACTGGTTCCAGATGAGGAACATCCAGAAGCCCTCCGAGATGCCATGTCCAACGCGCAGACCATGGTCACACCTGATGGTCGCAAGAAAGCAAAGGCCCGCATCGTGGTGCTCGGATTTGAACACCCCGATCTACTGGACCCTTCCTTCCGCACCTCGAGCCCGGTTCAGACCAACCTCGGGAGGAACCTCCTGTACCTCATGACTTGCCAGCATGGTTGGGAACTTGAAGGTCTTGATCTTGCCACGGCATTCTTGCAGACCCAGAAGACCGAGGAGGATAAGAAACTCTGGACCTACGGAACTGAAGAGCTTCGAGAAGCCCTAGGCGTTGGTTCCGAAGGCATTATTCGCATCCTGAAGAACGTGTACGGCTCCACCACGGCACCCCGTGGACTTTGGCAGGACCTCCATGCAACCTTCAAACGTCTTGGTGGCATCTCCCTGACCTCGGAGAGATGCATGTGGGTATGGCTTTCGCAACATCAGAAAGACCAACAAGGCCGACCTCTCGTCATTGGTGCCATGGGTGGTCATGTAGATGATTTCCACCGGACCGGAGACAAGGCCAACCCTGAATGGAATGAGGTCTGTCAGCAGGTTGACCGTGCCTACGTTTGGGGTACCATCAAGCGTGGAGAATATCGCCACGCTGGCACCGACCTCGTCATCGGCAAGGATGAAAACGGTGACACCACGATCACCGTCGACCAACAGTACTACATCGAGTCCCTCCAGGACGTGAACATCCCTCCCGAACGCCTTCGTCAAGTTGACGCCGTTCTGGATTCCACCGAAGTTGGACACTGCCGAGAATTGCGACACTCTCCAAAGCGTTCCCAACCCAATTCGGACGCCCAGAGCTTCAGTCAGACCTCAGACGCCATGCCGCGCGTCTGCTCTGGGCTTGCGCTGGAGGACGGCGCTGCCACGATGAGGTGCATCTTTGCGGAGAAGAAGAGCGGCCAGCGCTCCCACGCGGGGCCCAGCGGGAAGTGCCTGTTCTGCGACCCGCGCGCCCTGCCCGCGGCCTGCCGGACGGAGAAGGGCCAGAACAGGGCTGTCCAGTTGCTACGCGCCTTTCTACCCTGGGAGCCCTGCAGTGGGTTGCGGTACAAACTCAACCACAGCTCAGTGCGTGATGCAATCTCCTGCTCACCGAGGTGACCGTGACTCCTTCGACCTCCGTTGCAAGAGAAATTCAACAAATGGTGTGTGAGGTCCGCAGGAATCCCGTCAAGCTGGAATTCTTCAAGCTGCCTGGAGTCCAATCTTGGACCGACGTCGTGTTTATCACCATGGGCGACCAAGCTCACGCCAACCGACCTCAAGGAGATAGCACTGGCGGCATGATCACCGTTGCTTCCGGCCCACGAGCAATCACTGGCGCACCCACCAAGATGTGTCTTTTGACCTGGCGATGCTGGAAACTCAAACGCAAGGCCATCAGCTCGAACGACGCTGAGGTACAAGCCATGGTCGAATCCGAGGACAACAACTTTCGGATGCGACTTCTTTGGTGCGAACTTCATGGCCAGTCCATCCACCAGCACCGCGACAACGACAAGGTCTCTGCCGGCGAAGAGGTGGTCAAGCTTGTCAAAGGCGTGGTCACTACAGACTCCCGAGGCGGATGCGATGCTGTGACTCGCCATGAGTCTCCGATGCTTGGGCTCTCCAACATGAGAGCAGCGCTTCAAGCCTTTCAAGTGAGAGAAAGTTTGGAACGCACCCACACCGAGCTTCGCTGGACTGCCTCGGACTATGACTTGGGCGATGCCTTGACCAAGAAGGCACCATCATGCAGAGCCGGGTTACTGCAGTTTCTGAAGACCTCTGTGTGGTCTATAGCCTTCGACCCCAGCTTCCAGAGCGCTCGCAAGAATGCCAAGGCGGGCAAGTCAGCGCTGCAGACCCTGCAGAATCCCTCGTCTACCTCAACGGCCCGATCCCGAAGTAAGCCAATCACGTCATCAACTGAGAATGATTTTGTGCCCATGGCTTGGCGCCCGATCTTGAGAAAGAAAGAAGGCTTGGCGCCATTCGCTCCCCGCGCTACTCCCGCTGCAGTTTCCTTCGTTTTTCCTGTTTGCCAGGTAACTGTTTGCAGAGGGTCCTAGTTTCGGCCGTTCGCAAGATAGATGATGGATCGAAATGTCCGAACTGATGGAATCAAGTGGAGGTTCCCCCCACCTCCCAACCCATTAGTTGCAGTTTCTCAATGACCCAAGCGTACCGCGATGAGCCAGAGAAGCTATGGAATGCCAAGCTGCCTATATGTGACCGTTCAGAACATAAACGCTATGCAAGCCATTCTGAGGCTCCATCAAAGCCATTCAGAAAGCGCTTACTGCGTAGGTGGTCAATGAGAGCGCCAGAACTTGTTCTGTTTGGACTCCTTCCAGACTCAAGGCACCGTGATCCTCCGGTGGTGTTGAGGCGACATGGTTGAAAGTAAGTGACAGGCAGCGACACTTATATGACTTGTTGCCCTACGGCGTTTCCACTTTGGAATTTTCCTCTGATTTCAACACACAAGTGTGGTGTCCGTTTCACAAGGGTCCACCCTTCGGGTAGGCATGTTCGGATGGCGGGGTGTTCTGCGCAAGCCGAGCACCGCGCGCTGAGGAAAGGTACACCCGAATTGACAAGACAGAATGTTGTTGCATCAATTTGCCAAGCCGACATAGTTAAACAAAAAAAGGTCGCTGAAAAATGAAACTCTCTCTGGGGGACGACCTATTTGTAGGATAAACAACTCTGATAGTGGGGGGCGCCGCCAACAAACACTCGAAAAGGGGGGCGGCTGAACAACCAGGTATTTCACCGACCTTATCTCAGACGTTGATCCTGGATAAGATGAAACAATCAGCGAACCCAATTCGAGATGGCAGAACTTCCCTGGTTTAGAGTTTAGAGCAAACCTATCCCACTTTCCAGATTGAACATTTTTGTTTGGTGCCCTCCCTTACTTGTAACATGGAAGTTTGGGCCGGCGGGAAGGGTTGGGTCCTACAGGCCTACAGGTGCCTTGCCAGCAACTCCAAGGCTGTTGGCAGGCAAGGTCGGGTCCACATATACGAGTCATGTGACACCGTGCGGCAAACATCACATCATCACATGTTTGAGTCACAATGTGTAGACTAACACTGGCCTTTCAATGAACAAGTCTATCTACCAGCAGGCTCTCGCTGTTTTGTCTCTCCCAAGTGTCCAAAAAACATCGCTTCATAGGTTGAAGATGGGAAATAAACGGGCCTCGGAGGGTGCTTGTACCCTTCTGAATCGCATACTGGGCAGCCCCGTGAATGAAGGCGCGCGAAACCCGCTACGATTGATTTAAATGGAGTGCCCGAAATGGGTCGACCAAAAGTCGATACCTCCGAGCCAGAGACTTTTTGGGGTTCCAGCCTGTTATCATGGGGGCTGGGGGGAAGGGAAAAGGAGGGGCAGGGAGCCCAATTTTTGCCCTGAACAAGCGCTTATTCAGGGCTTAAGTGTTACTTTGCTGGAGGGCCGGCAGTCATTTCTTGTGCCGCCCTGCTTCTCGATCCGGGCAGGATGTCCCTTGTCGCACTCTGCCCCTTTGCAGCGTTGGCGCCGCACGGCAATTCCCCCGCAAGATGGAACCCTTGCCCCCCATGTCCAGACTCCTGCCCTTTTTGTTTATCTCTCTTTTGTTTCCTGCACTTGTTTAGGTCCCCCAGTAGTGCCCTTTTCCGCTTTCTTGGGGGGAGGGTTCCCCTACTAAAATAGACTACAGGAAAAAGAAGCGGTACCCTTCTTCTAACCTCTCTACTGGAGGACCCAGAAAACAAGCTGACTCGTCGGGGTCTGAAGTTTGGCCACCTTTGATTTCGACTTTTTGAGTATCAATGATCAAAGTCGAAGGCTGGGCTGCGCGAAGATTCATGGACCAAGTAACGGAAGAAGGGAAAACAGAGGAACCTTGCCAACTCCGTAAAATTTTCCCCTCGAGACATTGGGAAGGGCCACTTTGTTCTAGATGGGGACGGATTTGCATTTTGGGTTTCAGGAAATATCTGCCAAGAAGGTCCCAGCAGTGTAGGGAAGGGGCCAAGTTTTCTGTCAGGGATGGGAATGGGCGAGCATTTCGCTGCTGTCAAATTGCCAGTTATCTGCGTGTCCTATGGAGGGGTGGGTCTCCAAAACTATCTAGCTGGGGGTGGGTAAAAACATGAGCACCTTGCACATTAAAGAAAAGAAGGAAGATCCGTCTCGAGCGCCGGGTTTCTCAAGCCGTGTTTCGCCTTCAAAACCGGCGTTCTGGCTCCAAAAAGGTACCGGAAGATGTGCATGAGCTGAGTCGGAGCTCAGGTTTGGTGCTGCCGTTGGCCTCAGCTCAGACCACGGAGCACGGCGAGGCGGGCTCCGATGGGCGCGACGGTTTTGGTCTCACTTCGGCGAGTTTCTGGGCGCGAGGTTCAAATGGTCTGGACCATTTTCGTGGCAAGCAAGAAGTTGGGGACTTGTTTTTGTTCAAGTTCATAGCTTTTCGGGGCTGCTCAAAGGTGCCCTGAGGGGCTCATCGATGGGTTGCCTGCGTTTCGGGACATGCGGCCGCAGCAAGAAAATCGCAGGATGTATTTGAGACCCCCGCGAACATGCGTCTCTCCTTGCTGAATCTCAGGTGTGGTGGAACCATCTATATGCGCCTTGGCCAGAGGGTTTCTTGCAAGTGAAAGCCACCAGGAAGCCTGCAGCCATGGGTCTTTTCATTGAAAGACGGTCGCCTTTTTTAGGTGTTGTCCTTTTGCCCCTTTGGCTTCATCTTCCTCTTTTTGCCCTGAAGATGGCACAAGCATGGCAGTGGTTGGAACTGGGCTACCAGGGGTCACTGTGGAATGGGGCCTAGGTTTCTAGATCGAATTGAAAGACTTCGCAGATCTGAAATAGGCAGATCTAACACTCAGGCCATGTTGTTGATGTCCAAACTACCCATACTTTTTCTTTGGTCCATTTTGAACAGCCTGGTCTTCTTTTTCCTTTTTTTTGCTTGGTCAACAATGGGTGTTTGTCTAGCCGTACCCTCCCCTTTTCTGTTCATAAAATGTCGCAACACCTGCAGGAAATGTGATTCCTGAACGGAACGGTTGGTAAACTTTCGTAGTGGCTCCCAGCCATGCCCTTAGCTGTCTAGCCTTTTAGTGTTTAGTGGTAGTTTCCGTTTAACCCACTAAAAGTTAAACTTTTAGCGAGGGATCTGAGGGCAGCCCAGTAAAGAGAATGTGGAGTGAGCCCTTAGACTACTCCAAAGACGGAAAACACCTTCATACATTCCAACTTAAAGGACCACATCCTCTCGCCTTGTATCAATGAACCTGGAGAATGTGGGGCAACTAGTCTGTTCGAGGTGAACCATCCCCCTGTCCCCCAAAAGACAAAATCATGAAATTGCGCCTGGACCCTCCAACAAGCGCCCAAAACAAATGGCGGTTTGGATGTGGGGTTGCCCGAAACAAACTGGTGGAAGCAGACAGGACAACTTTCTTCAGCGGCCCTGACAGGCGGAATTCAAGGATTCAATGTGTATCTTGTTCAAGAAACCACATAAGTAGAACATTAGGATAATCATTTAGCAAAAACACTGGAAACCAACTGTTTTTCACCAGACACGTGTTATTCGGTGGATTGAAAACGTCACAAAACGCTGCAGGGGCTCATTTGAAATGGACGGGCCTTGCGAAACACTGCAGGCAACAGTGAACCCGCAAGCCTCCCGCAAGTTGACAATGGAGTCGTCTATTTAGTGGTGCAGCGCGGCAGCACTTTCGTATTTGCAGCACTTCCACAAAGGCTCTGTAAAGCAGTTCGCTGGAGACACAACACCCGCAGCCGCTTTGCCGCGAAAAAAGCCACGCCACGCCAGGACTTCTATTCAGAAAGTCACAACAAATACGCAGGCAGCGAAGGCAGCCGCGTGCGGACAGCAAGACCTGCCCACGGCAATGAACCGCAGTCGGAAGTGATGCCAGAGAAGGGGAAGGCAGGGGCCAAGGCCTGCGAAATCAAGAGGAAACCGCCCCGCAATCAAGACAGTGGACGCGAGCCACATCGAATGGGGGGTCCAAGTGAAAGAAAGGAGTAAGCACAGGATGAGCCGCGAACAAAGACGACACGCCTGCCAAGCGAGAGATGAGCGCAAGACCTACGGCAAAACGGGCATCATCTGACATGAACATAAGAAGTCATGCTGCTGGCCAAGACGCAGTGCCATGTTCTGCAATCATCCCCACCCCGCACCCCCCCCATCCCTCCCCCCTCCCCCCGACATCTCCGAGCAAACTCTCCAATCCATGAGACTCTTAAACATGATGTCATCTTGTCGGGGACCTTGAACATGATATCATCTTGTCGGGGAACCCCCCGTCTGGAGGGACAAATTCAGATGGTGTTGTCCTAAAAGTGATGGGGTGGTTTCCCGTAGTTGAGCCTAAGTGGGTTTCATCGAAGACTTTTTGGGGCAACCTGCACGTTCACGGACATCTGGAATGGTCACCTGCGGCACTAACCCGGGTGTGTGTTTTTTTTCAATGGTACGCTTTCGGGGTGGTTGAAAAGGGAGGCAAGAGTTCAAATCAATCATTTTGGCATCCCGTATGAAGACAACGCCACTTGAGCTCTTAGGCGTCAGGGGGGAAAAAACGGGCTGCGGGGGCAAACAACATGGCCATGTCAAGACTGGAGGCCGCCTCTTCGGGAGTTGTCTTCAAGGGAAGCCACAAGTTGAAAGCCACTTGTGGGGGATCCAACCTGCAAAAAGCGGACAAACGCTCTAGGGGTACCTTCCATGTCCATTCTTTCCAGGGATCCTTCTTTCTAGAAAACCTCCGGAAACCAAGGGAAAACAGCCGGCTTTGGAAAGAACGATGGTTGAAAAGACTGGGGAATCAACCCCTAGAAACACCGCGGGCGCTTCCGTCGGAGTGAGGAAGTGAACCACTTCGAGGAGGTGGTGGTCGTAGCGCTGCTGGTAGTCACCTTGCCCGGAAGCCCAGTGGAAGAACTTGATCGCAACGAAATCGTCGAGGGGTGTAAGTACCGCTCGGTGTTTTTTGTTGTTGTTGTAGGCAAAGGGTTACTTTGGTGCGTGTTGCTTGGATGTTAGGAATTTAACTTTTTGCCAACTATATATGGCTTTTCCATTAAACCACCAGCTAAACTTTTAGCAGGGGGGCAGAAAGCAACCGAGGTTATTTGCTTGGTGTTCTTGGCCGCTTTTTCGGCAAAAGGAAGCCGCATCCATTTGTTGCGGGGGTCAAACGTCTTTTGAGAGAAACCAATGTTCCGCACCAGCATTGTTTTTTTTGTAAATCGTTGTTTTTTGTTTAACGGTCGTTCCAGCGCCTAAAGAACTGCCGATCTGTCCTTTTTGCATTCTTTCCATGTATCAACCGAAACTTGCCACCTTGGCTGGTTTTCTCGAGGCCCGGCTGTGATTGAGCTCGTCAAGAACCAAGATAAAGTTACGGTTTGGAGGGGGCGGCCTCTTGGGCTTGACGTATGAGAGATCTTAAGTTTGAAAAGTTGCGGAATTAGGGGGTGGTTTCTTGAGCTCGCACGTTGGCCAAATTTGCCGCAATCAACTCCCGAAGTGCGCAGTTAGAAGGACAATCCCAACCGTAAATAGGTGCGGCCGCCTTTTCAATGATTTGCAGGACTTTGGGCAATCCACTATTATTCCAGCTGTTGACTATCACTCTGTTGACGCTTAGTTTTCTTCAACTAGTTGTCTTGAGTTGTTTTGCCGGACCGGGCTCCTTTTTGTTGCTGCTTAGATCTTCGTTTGTGTAAGGAGTCTACCCTCCCCAAGACGCGTAGAAAACCGTGTCCCAAGCATCCGAGAGCCGGGAGCCGGGCCGTCCAGAAGAATTCCAGCCGAACTCACTGTCTCACTCCCTGAGTTCCTGGACTTATCCACTCGTGCGGAAGTGCGAAATCAGGGCACGGCTGAGGTTGACAGACATTCTGCAGCACAGGCTCGATCACTTCGTGAGCCACGCCACGGCAACCTGGCATGAAGTGAATATATACCTGGACCCTCGAATTTCCAGCTTCAAAATGTGTCACAGCCCAAAAAATATGGGGTGAAATCCAATTTTTAAGGGTAGTTGGAGGGTCCAGGTATATGCATATATATATATTGTATCCTCCTACCTGGGTGAATCCTCCGCGTTTGACTGGAAATTTGGGAAATTGACACACCCATATAATTACAACACAATAAGACAAGCTTCTAGTAGAATGCACTTTTGCAATGCTCGCCGCCCTTGTCTGCGCGGTGCGGGACACTTTACCATTTTTTGCCCGTATGACT
The DNA here is from genome assembly GCA_963377175.1 of Effrenium voratum. Taxonomy (NCBI): domain Eukaryota; class Dinophyceae; order Suessiales; family Symbiodiniaceae; genus Effrenium; species Effrenium voratum. The sequence continues at coordinate 814,181 of CAUJNA010003427.1, forward strand.
CCCGCACGTGCTCGCGAGCTTCAAGCAAAAATCCGCAAGCCAGGCAACTCCGAACAAGCCGCAGTCTTTGGATGGTCAAGGCATGGGAGTCAGCGGCAAGTAGTGATGTGCGCATTGGAAGCGTCGGAATTCGTATGTGCTTATGCCCTCGTAGCTGAACTGGAATTTGAGTTCGATCGAAGGGAGTCTCGCAGACATTTCCTGAGTTCGAAGGTCGGGGCTTCTTGACTTAGCACATTTCAATCCCCTGCCTGGAGAGGGTCAAAGGTTCTTGGGATATCGAATTGAAGCTTCAGATGGCCAGAGAGGCGACTTGATCTCAGGACTACAGCGACGTTCACCAGGAGACCGATTGGTCAGACGTTGCTTTTGTGTCATTGCCTGCAAAACGGGCTGGGCTGTTCGTTCCCGACATAGCATGGTTGTCTTTGGTAAACATTCTACATTTTGCTTATTGTGACTTAGTGGGAAATCCCCACTTAACTGCTAAAATTTGAATGTTTGCTCCCCTTCCAACGTCAAGCAAGAGAGTCCACCAAGGCCTTTTGGCAATGCCAATTCCAAGGCCAGGGATTCGGAATGGAACCGGGAAGGAAGCGCAAGGGCACATGCGCGGTGTTCTTAAGACTCGGATGGAGCGCAACGTCTGCCTCTTCAGATCAAATGCCGTGACTCTTCGCCAGGTGTCCAGCCAATGGAATTTCAAGGGGCCATGGTGACTCCAAGTCCGTTGGCCCCTGACAAAGAAGCCAAGGGGATTTGTTTGATTGGATCCCTTTGTGTGGCAGGCCTTTGCGGCAAGTCCAGTGAACACAGAATTGGCAGTGGGGTGTTTTGCAAGCATCAGTCGGTTCATGAAATCGGGCTCCGTTCTCCAAACGGAGAACTCTCAAGCCGAGAATCACAACCGGATGGCGTTTCCCGTTGTTTCTCCTTGAAACCGGCCACACCCAAATAAGTGAGGCGGAATCTTGGGCCGAACTGCAAGTTCCACCTAGTTAAAATGAACAGAAAGGGTTTGGACCGGAGAAGAAGGAACTCGCCGAGCCCCTCTGATTGGTCGGATTTTTGGGTCCCTGAAAAGCCATGGGGCGGATCCTATTTTTGTTCGACCTGCGGGCCCAAATCGTGGAAAGCTTTCGCGATCGATCCAGGAGGTGCTGGCGCATGAGGCCAAAAACGAGCACGTGCCCATGCCCCAGATGCTGCTGAACCATGCCACTGAAGAGTTAACTGTGCTGGGGATCTTGGCATCTTGGAACCAAGCAACCGCCAGCAAATTTGGCCTGTCCACTAACATGGAGCCTGACCGACCGGAAGACGACTTTCCTTGTAAAGGTACCTTCCGGTGGGTTCCATGTTAGTGTACAGGAGGGCAAGTGCTTTCTATGACTTCTACGCGTATCGAGGGTGATAGATGTCTTTTGTACAGCCTTGTTCTCAATGCGGATCCCCTGTCACCGTGTTTGCATATTTCAATATGAGTATTTGTATGTATGCAAAATATGAGCCAACAGACCTCAAATTGTGGGGTTGTTTCCTTTTGTCCAAACATGTGGCGCACGGCGCGTGGCCACGAATCTTAAGGATTGGACCAGCAACCACAAGTGGTGGATGGACACAGCTTCCCCGTGATAAACGATGTCTAGCAAGGGGGTCCCCAGTTAAAATGTCACACCCATTCACGCGTTCTATGTGACGGTTGTTTGAGGGTGATATATGGGGCTGACAATCCACTTCATGGACTCATTCAGCTTCCCTGAAATTGGTGGTTTTGGATTCGTGCTTTTCATGTGTTCCGGGAGTGTCCCATCCCACAAGAACCAGGGGTTCAAATCCATCCAAACCAAACCACCAGCTGGTTAGCTGACTCATCCGAGGCATTCCTCGTGTGGATCTGTGAGAGGTGTCACTTGTTTGACACTTGCTTCGAGCACTTCGACGGGACTTTGGACCTGGCCCTGCCAGACAGCGGATCGGAGTACCATCATGTGGTGGAGAATACGCATATGCCCCGCAGCAAGAAGCAGGGGTGTGGAATCAAGGGGTTTCTTCCCACTTCTGTGAAAGGGAATCTCCCCCTTATGGGGTGTTAGTCTTTGGGAAGCCCTTTTTGTTGTATCACAGTGGTCATTTCCCACAACCCTGGCAAGAAGTTATGATATGCGATGTGCTGAGGTTTTTCCGAAAACTTGTGAAGCATACACCTTCAATGGAATCAGGTAGTTTTTTTCACTGCTGGGTCTTGAGGGCAAGTGTGACACCACCCCGGAACACCTCCACCAAACCACCCTTTTCGTGGACAACTGAGATGGCCAAAAGAAAAGGGCCCAGCACCCAGTTGTTCAGTGGCACCCTTCAAACCCCAAAAACGCTTCCACTTCTCCTTCCCAGTCACAGAAGTGGGGGGTAAACTGGCGCCTTTTCGGTTCAAGGGGCCGCTCCTAGGAGTTCTGGGCTGCGCAGGCTGCAGTTTTTCCAAGGGGGGACAATGGGCATGACTGAGCCATCCTTCAGAAACCGAACGGGGACAAAACCGTGGTTTCAAAGTCAAGGATTTTTTGGTCCATCCACGGTATGTGCATGACTCGATTTGGTTTTTGAAGCATCCTCACAGCACCATGTTTAATGATAAAGTGCGCTTACTTCCATTTGGTTAACAATATTTTTTACTTTCCCCTGTGGGCTTTTAAACGGAATCTATCACTACTGGAATTATTCTATTTTCCCCAGGGGACTTAAGCAAATGGAGGCTTACTGGACTCCAAGCACCCAGCTGTTTTAGTTTGCATACGTTGAGCATCCAGTTTTACGGCAAATGGGTGCACAAGCTCCTGCCCCGGTTGGATCCGGTCTTCCCTTCGCGTTACCTGTCCAATCATTAAGCCCACAAAGGCTGTGCTTTTTTGAGGGTACCCTTCTTGAGGGACTAGACTACGTACAAGGAAGCCAACAGGAAGACAGTCATTTTGGGTCCCTTTTTGACACGTATAGGGTTACCCTTCCGCATCTGACAGGCTTTTCCCGCCCCCTTGGGTAACCTTTGGATTTTAATTCTTTTGCGGAATGGCGGCACAAGCTCACTTTGTAGCCCTACATTGGGTGAAGGTCCCAAGGCTAGTAATGAGAGGTCATGGATCTGAGAGGACCTCCATTTAAAAGCCCCCCAAAAAAGGCACGATCATACACAACAGACGCTTCTGGTGAAAAAGTGGATAGAAGCTCTTCTGCCCAGAAAACCAACAACCTGAGAAAGCGACTGGTGGTACAACTCTGACCCCGTTTTAAGGAGACAAGGACCAGAACGATGTTTGATCACAATTGGGAGTTAACTTCATAAATACGTAGATGCGAAGTTTCGCCCCAACACAAAGGCGACTTGCGATTATCATTGATCCTCTCTTCGTTCCCCCCAAAGCACCCTTCCCGATCATTTGTTTTTGTCATAAGGCTCATCCACCCGGGTCGGTCACCCAAGCGATTTCCGGCCTTGGTCAGGGAGTGTGTCTCCCAAGGCAAAATTCAAGTGAGATATTTTTCGGGGTCCATGAGGTGTGTCCTTGGCAAAGATGGCCCGGGCTTTGATTTTTGCATCCTGCTGGCAACAGGTCCGTTATACCCATAAATACAAATGCCCTGATAAGACATAAAAAAAAAAAAAAAAAAAAAAAACGAAGAAACGAAAACAACACCATTTTGGGCCTTTCACGCCTTTAGAAGGGGTTCTCCCTGTTTATTGGCCCTCGTAGTCAAGTTGAGCCGAGACACCTCTTCATCACCTTCATGCTGTACTTCGTGATCGTTGGCAGCAGCCTCTTTATGGCGGAAAGGCAAATGAAGAAGCTGGCGGCTGCTCAAATGCACAGAGCTCTATGCCAAGGTCAAAAAGGGTATCGACCCAAAAAATGCGACCCATAATTCTGATTTTCCTTTGACTTCTCCCCAGAATTATGGTTTTCCTTTCACTTCCCCTTGAGGCAAGCTGAGAAGGTTCCCCTTAAAGAAACACACGCAGACACAGACACAGACACACGCACACGCAAACCACACCTGCACTGGGGCTTGCAAGGGCTGGTCATGAACCCTCCACGCGGGTGTTAAACGGTTACAAGGGTTCCGGAGTCACTGACGTAGGGTGTTGTGACTATGGCGCAAACCAGCATGCTTGCATGCATACACACATGTACACACACATACACACGTAGCAGATACAATTCATCCATCCATCCGGACGGACGGACGGACAGGACATACGTGCATCCATCCATCCCTCCATACAGCATACATGCATGCATGCATACATACATACATACACACATGCATACAAACATACATACATGCATACATACATACATGCATGCAGACATGCATGCATACGTGCATACGTACATACGTACATACATACACACATACATACATACATACATACATACATACATACAGACAGACAGACAGACAGACAGACAGACAGACAGACAGACAGACAGACAGACAGACAGACAGACAGACAGACAGACAGACAGACAGACAGACAGACATGCAGACATGCAGACATGCATGCATGCGCACACACACACATACATACATACAGACATACATACATACATACATACAGACATACATACATACATACGTACGTACATACATACATACTTACGTACATACATGCATACATACATACATACATACTTACGTACATACATACATACATAGATACATACATACAGACATACATACATACATATGCACACACACACGTATTGTACACACATGTGTACGTGTATATACATATACGCATACTTTTCCGTTGAATTTCAGGCGGGCTCAGGTTGACCCAACATGCCCGGGAACCTTTACCCCGCCAACCCGGAACAGCCTGGTGGTATCAGTACCTCACCACGGTTGCTACTTCTCAGGTTCTTGCTGGGCCTTTTGTTTCCCGCCCTTGAGACACACTACCGCTCTACAACCAACTAAAGAATGCGCCAGGAGAATGAAGACCTCTGAAGAATAGCGAATGATCCCCCTCAGTAACACGGGTGCTTCCACTGTCAGCCCCACTGAAACTAGGCGGCTTCCGATGATTTTATGCCCGAACACCATCCGCAGAAGGTCCCTCGAAGCAGAACAGCTGCACAGCTTCACGATGGTCTTGGCCACAAACTTGGTCAGGTCATTGCGAGTGGGCTCCAATTCAGTACGGTTCGGATTCTAGGGTCATTTGTGGTGAGTCCCAAAGCAAAGGTGGGAATATTTGTTTGGCAGCGACCAATCAAGGCTCCTAGCTCTCTTAGATCTCTTACTTCCATCCCTCAAGGCTGACGCGGCCTGGTTCAAGAGAGCAATGAAGACCAGGCGCACCGTTGACGGCCAGGCGGGGGGGCACTGCGCCGCGATCAGAAATTGAAGCAATCAAAACTCATATTATAGCATATAGTCTCCCAAGAACAACCCTGGAACCTGCACAGGGGTCTCTTAAAAGGGAAGATGGTCTTCCAGAGAGTGAAACCCCTGTTGGCTTTTGGGAGGTAAATGCTGTGCGTGTGTGTGTGTGTGTGTGTGTGTGTCCCGTGTTTCCCCCCAACCCCCACCCCGTTTCGACCCGAGAGCCCCTGCCGCGTGCCCTGCACCCCACGGTCCACAAGCCGAAGCTGACCCTCACCTGTCTGGTTTAGTTGCCCGCACCCAACTTGATCGGTTTAAGCCGCTAGTTGTTGAACATCCTTTTGGCTTCCATTTTCTCACTTCCGGAGTTCCTGGACGTCAAAATTCTTGGGCTTTGCCATTTTGATGAAGAGTTTGGACGCTTTTGTGACTCATCCACTCATTCGGGGTTTGCTCTCCTTTCCGGTTGCCTCCTTTGGCCGAGGGCCTCCTCTCATGGGGCCCAACCAAAACACCCCAACCAACTGAGGAGGATCAAGGTGAAACCAGGGAAAAGGGGTTGTGTTTTGATGGAGGGTATCCCTCGTTCTGTTTTTGGCGGGGGGGGGGGCTTGGTGTTAACTGGGGAAGCATGGGGAAAGATTGGGAACTATTCTGTATAGCTATTTGGTTGAATTCTTGGACTCAACTTTTTGGGACATGATGGACTTTCCATCGGACTCACAAACAGTTACCCTCCCTCCCACTAAGATAGTAATCTCAGGTTCCTTTAAGAGAAAACCAGTTGATCTTCCGGGCAGCCTCCCAGAGGTGCTACTGTGGACGATATCCATTTCGCACCTGGAATGATGATTCCCATGTAAATACCTGGAGTCTCCATGACCCTTCAAAAATGTTTGGTCAATACCCAAAATAAAGGGGTCAAGGACCCATTTTTAAAGGGTCGTGGAGACTCCAGGTACCAAGAAACAATGGTTTCAACCATGGTTTCAACCATGGTTTCAACCATGGTTTCAAGGTGGTGCGAGAAGCGATTATACCGCAGGCGATCAGCTTCGACCACCACTTCGAGGACTGGACCGTGGAGTATCTCACCATGCGCTGCTGGGATCTGCCTTTGAGCCGTATCAATCCGAAAAAAGTCGCTGGGGCTTTCTGAAAGCGTTTCTTGAGGGGAGGTTGTCCAAGGCTCCAAGGTCTAGTTCCCTGAAACTCCCCAAGCCTAGGGCACCTTGAAGCTGGTTGTTGTTGGGAGACATTTTACATTTTTGCTCATTGTGGTTGAGTGGTGGAAATCCAAATCCACTGAACTGCTAAAATTTAAATTGTTGCTCCCCTTCCAACGTCAACCAAGGGTCTGCTCAAAACGTTTCATGGGCTTGACCAACCGTGAAACAGAATCCTCCAACAGTAGCAGGTGGGCTAAACTGTCGAGCCAGAATCTGAACATAGACGTGAGCCAAGAGGGCCAAATGCACGCATGTAATCAGTGAAGTTGTTTTCACAAACCCATTCACATTATTTGGACCCTTGCAGTGCTAAATCTTCGATCTACTCGTACTTTAAGTGCCCAGCTGGGGTCCTATGGGTTTGATAGGCAAAGTCAGCTCCGGGCCAAGTTGTGGAGTGATTGCCGCCCGCAAACAACGCCCCAATCGCCTTTCTTTTCTCCCCAACTAGGGGGTTCTTTGCCCAGACAGGCGCTGGGATAGTTTGGGGCAGCTTTCAGGGAGGGTTCGGCGCAGTTTTGGGGTTGTCGAGAAGACCAACCACGCTTGTGCAACTTGAAGTCACTTTTTCCAGGTCATTTCCATTTTTCTTTTGCTGGGGTCCCTGCAGGACATCCTGGATGACACATGGGGCAAACCACCTATCTGACGGGATTTTGTCCAGTACGAACCATGTTCATTTCTTTCAAGAAGCGTTCCAATACGTTTTCTAGCAGGGCCAGCGGGGAATTGTCTATGAGCTATGCACCTACAGGGAGCAGCCAAACAATGGGTTCCCAATGGGTGTTCTGCTCGGGTCACTCCACGGTTACTGGTTGCAACTGAATTGAATGTCTGAACTACTGTGGATGGACAAAATCCTGCAGCAGGTAGATAGATGATCCTCGTTGATCCCAGTAGTTTTAGGGTTTCATCCACTCCAACAGGTGCAGGATTTCGTCCTTCAGCGGCCATGGAAAATCCAACGTCAAGAAGCCGCCGGCCCAGGCAAGACATTCCTGCAGTTCTTGCCGAAGCTGGCAGGGCGCTGGGCGACTTGGCTGACATCGTCAACTAGGCCCCCCAGCGATTGGTGCCCTTTCTCACCCCGTTTTTGGTTGGGAGGAGGAACCCCCTATTGAAATAGACTACAAAAAAAGGTTACCCTTATTCTAACCTCTCTACTGGAGGACCTAACGAGCTCTGCCAACTCAGATTATTTTTGGGGGAGCCCTGGGGGTAACACGAGCTCACCACGGTAAAGATCCGTTACTTGGGGATCCTTTATTTCAGGGTTTGGAATTGTTGCACATTTTGCAGAATCCTTTAACTTGGGGATTCATTGTTTCCAATTTGTGCATATAAGAAGCCTGTTATCCTTTTTAGACTACAATTGCGAAAACATGCATGGTCTAGTAGAAGTTCAGACTTCCTTTAGGAGGTATTCCAAACTGGTTCAACAACGGTGCTCAGGTGCTTGTTTGGCCCAACCAGCCCAACAAAAACACAAGGGATTTGCAATTTGCACTCCGTTCTGCGCCTGGTAACCAATGGCTGGTGACCACGGCTTGCCTAAGGGCCTAAGCGCTGGTTGCTTTGACTCTTCACTCTCTTCTAGCCGATCACGTGCAAAAGGGGCTCAGCATGTCCACGTGAAACCATCCGATTCCAAAACAACACGGGTGTCTTGGACTACTTGCCAGTGCGAATCCGCGTGTGAACAGTCCCAAAAGCTCCCGCGGAGCTTGCACCTTGCGGTTGGATTTTCGCGGGGGGGCTCCCTTGAAGATCAAGCACCCACGAAAGGTCTGGTCTTTTCTCATAGAAATCCACTGGGTCAGTTGACAGCTTCGAAGTTTGCTTCTCGTGGGATGGGGGGGGGTCTCCAAGGACTTTTTTGATCAGAAGCAGCTCGGCGCAAGGGATGGGAGTAAGAGGCATTTCATGTTTTCGCCCAAAGTCTTTCTTCGTTTGAGTTGGTGGCCCTACTGCCTGGAATCATGAGGCTCAGGAGAGTTATAGGAAAGCTTTTGTGGTCCTTTGCAGCCATGTTGGTAGAACCAAAAGCCTTATGAGAGCCTTAGGCCTTTTCATTCAGCGGTCGGTGGGGGGGGTGCATCCTATGAACACATGCCATTGTGGCAACCTGAACTCAAAACGGTCCCTTTCACTAATCAATTTTCTATCCTTGGCTCACCAGTTGGCCGCCACATCCTGTCATTGCCGCCCAGTTTTGTGATCTGCTATGTGTGCATGTCCACTTGCGTTGCAAGTGAACACACGCCAATAGCCGGAATCATCCCAGTTGCCCAGTGGCGCCCTTTGTTCCTTTGGGAAGGGTTCCCCTTTAAACTCAACCAACCAAAAAATGGCATCTGGCCACTGGGCATCTGAGTGAATATGTGGTAGAGTTGGGCCCTTTGCTGCCAGCGCCACTGGGACCAAATCGAGGCTCCCTGGCTCGGTTTCGACCGCCGATTGCATTGGAGACTCGGTGAACTTGACTGATGTCCATATACATATCTCAGCAAAATGTGGCTTTCGTGGACGCACCCTCAACCCAGTACACAAATACTTAAAGGGCAAAAGCAAAGAGTTCTAAGAAGAACAGACCAGGATGTCCTTTTCGGTGTCCCTTTGACAACCCGCCAGAAAGTACCCCTGCAGAAAACACAACGCAAGTCACTAAAGCTGGGCCGGATTTCCTTTTTGGTTTCCCTTTGAACACGCACAAACATGCACCCTCAAAAACGACAAACCGCAAGCTACAAAACCAGCGAAAGGGGTTTGCCCCGCTCGAATTGAAAACGAGGCTGGGCGCCTGCCTCGAGAAGTACGGCGTGAAATCTGAGGATCCCGCCAGCGCCCTCGCTCGCATGCGAACGGAGCTTCACGGCGCCTGTTTTTGGGTCTCGATGAATCACTTCCATTGGGTTAAGAATAGTTGTTATTTTCCCCTGTTGGTTTTAAAGGGAATCGATTTCACTACTGGAAGTACTTTTTTCCCAGGGGACCTAAGCAAATGGAGGTCAATGAACCATCGCCCAAACCATCCTCCGCAATTAGGCAGGTTTTACAAAGGTTAATCAGGGTAGTGAGGCTGACATAAACCTGTATGGCCATCTTGGGTGGTTCGACTTTGGGTGGTTGACCATAGCAGAAGCATTCGAAAAATGTCTAGAACAAGCCCACCCCACCACACACACACACACACCACAGTCGCCAACGGTTTCTCTTTTGTTTTCTACCACTTAGGCTGATTTGAAGGACACCATGGCGTTTTGGGTGGAGGGAATAGGAAGTCTCGGGTTGTAGAAATCCCAACGCAGACGCTCGGGTTGAACTCGTTGGTTCAACTGCCGTGGTTGTTCGAAGGGGTTGGGAAAAACGGTTGAAAGCCTTCAGAACATCAACCCAAAGAACCTCAGATCAATCTGCGTTTTCAAGACTGGGAAACTGAGGCCAAACTTTGAGATCGCGGCTTTTTAGCTGAGTCCATAATTGGGCCAGCACCTTCAACGACTGCTGAACAAAAAGCACATGCTCGAAATCCCTGTCCAAAATCATGCGACTTCGGGGGTTGAAGATGCGACAGAGCGACAATTTTTGAACCTGAATCAGGGAGTTACAGCTCTAAGAAACCCATTCCAGGTTCTAAATCCCTTTGCTTGGTGCGTTCTCAGCAGAAACTGGCTCAACCAACCAGGTGGATTTCTCACTCCCCAGTTCATCGACTTTCCTTTTAAGAAGACCATCTTTGCTAGTGTTAAACAACAACAAGTTGGTTGCACCTTTTCAAGCAAAACCAACTCAGGAAGCGATGCGAGACTTGCTCAACCCAGTTGCCCAGTGGCGCCGTGTGTTTCTTTTTTGGGGAAGCGCTCCCCGTTAAACTCGACCAACCCAAAAACAATCAGACGCCCTTTCGGTCCCATAGAAATCCACTGGGCATCTGAGTCAAGAAGAGAGCGAGGGAGAACCGGCTGACGCTGCCAGGCGATGCTTCCAACGGAAACCCTTTCTGTGAGGCTCGGAAAGGCCCCTAATCTCAGGCTGGTTTACGGGCACAAAAGGAACACGGCAGCGAAGTGTTAGGGAGTGAACCAGATGGGGTTGTCTATTTTTTGGGGCTCCCTCGTTGTTTTTTGTGGTTTTGAAGGGAGGCCACGGCATACCCAGATGTCTTTTGTTGGGGGTCAACCAGATGTCTTTTTGTTGGGGGTCCCTTGTTTTGTAGTGGTTTGGAAGCGAGGCCAAAAGGAAACACACACACACACACACCAATTTGGAGGGCGGTCCCCTCTTTTTAGTGGTTTTGAAGGTATGCCACCTTACTCCAATTTGGTTGTCTTTCTTTTGGGGGTCCCTTTTTCAAGGGAAGCCAAAAGGACAACCCCCCCCCTTCAATTCCCAATTTGGCTGGCCGAGGGAGCAGACCCCAAAAACACGAGGGGCCGCGGGCAAGGCGTGATGGAGTTTCTGGAGCCCTTCTTCCCGTTCGGCCAGTACATCCTGCAGAACTACCGCCCCTTGCCGTCACTTTTTGCGGAGTGCTGCGTGACGCGCGTGAGGACAAATGATTTGCAGCCAAAGCGAATCGACCTTTTGACCTGACCACTGGTGGTGTTCAACCATTTTGGCCACCATTTTTAGCAAAGCTCCCAACAGGTGAACCTGTTTCCAGGTCTTTTGGGCAAGTGAGAGGAGCGAAACACCAAGGAAGCGGAGGGAAACCGGGTCAGTCATACAGTGGACGAAATCCTCATAACCATAAAATGATTCGATTCCCCGGTACTTACCAACAAAGAATGGTTTCAACCATGGTTTCAAAGTGATGTGAAATGGATTTCGCAACCATCCACAGTAGTAACATGCATAGGTGTCCTTTTTAGGTTGGTGTTTTGGGGGGTCCTCTTGGTGGAACCACTGCAACAGAAGCAACGGCAAGGACGCGGCTGGTTACCATAGGTGTCCTTTGGATCGCTTAGGTTGGTTAGAAGTGTATGGTTTAGGTGGGTTTTATGAGCCAATTGCCAGAGAAAGGCCACCTATGCATGTTGAGATAATGAGCTGGACTCCCAAGTTCACCTTGTGGCTGTGAGACATTTGCGCTCAGAGGTTATGTATGACGGCTACTTGGGCCAGCTCCATCCCCTCTATGTTGTGTGTTGAGCTCCTGGGACCCTGCGACGGCCTGAAACACCGGCCTTCGCCGGAAGTTGCAGGTTTCGCGGGCGAGTTCCAATGTATCGACATCCAAAGAATGGAGCAACGATATTCATTCAAACCGCAGACATTACACGGAGACTCAAAGCCTGCCCGAAGCCGAACACATCCGAGGGTCACTCAGCTCCAATTTCCGTATTTGGCTGGCACAAGTCTCCTCGCCGCATTTTGCGCATCCCAGTGAACGGTTGAACCTGTTTTGCCAAACACGAAGTTGGACCCCTTTCTTAACAAGGGTCTCTACGCACACGTGTAAGGAGGGCTAATTTGATTTCCCTAAGCAGGGTCTTTTTCAAGCCCATTGAGCATGTCTGCCAACTTTTCAGGTTCCGACTCTTCAAATTAGCCGTTTCCTTCAAGAGCTCAGGTACCCTTCTGGAGGAAATGGTGGAAATCCACGCGCTCTCCTTGGTGGGCATGGCCGTGGTCGCAGGCAGCTTGCTTTTTTTTCCGAGTTTCCGCGCTGGGATGTTCCTTGCCGGTGCAATTCATCGGGGCAAAGGGCTATTCACATGGATCTCTTAAATTTGCAGTCATCTTGCATGTCAAAGTTCCCGAAGATGGGCCCAGAGACACATTGTTTGGCTTGGGCAAGAGCTCAGGTAGATTGGGCAACTCAATGGACTTGTGTACAAGGCTTCTTTGGGGCAAAGCACTGGGGGGTCAAAGGTACACCCCGCAACCAATTGGCAAAATACGAAGCAGGTGCCACCCGAACCATCGTTTGCAACTTGTTCTTCACTCTCGACAGTTGGGGAACCAAACTACCTGCCGTCAGTCGGTTAGAAATGCCTTCACAGAGCCTTACCAGGTACTGCAGCTCTATAGTGAAAGAGGCCAAGACCCCCAAGACCCCAAGTTCTCTTTCCGCAGCAAAAGTGAAATTTTGCAGATAAAGCCTGGTCATTAAATTTCAAGCGAGAACTCCGCAGGTTTTGTTGGGGCTGGGTGTGTGTGTGTGTGTGTCTCTGTGTGTGTGTGAGTGTGCATGTTTTCAGGTAGCCCTTGATGGTTTGGATTGGCGGGTGGGGTATTTGAACCTCTGGTTCTTGTAGAAGGTAAAATGGGACACCTATTAGAGGGAAGCTGATGTTTGGTTTCTGATGTTGACAAGTAGGGGCGGTTTGACACTCAAAGTAGTATTAAACGAGTGATTTCCCAACATGTCAATTTCGTTTCATGGCACCCAGAAACCCCAATTGGATGTGTTTTGGTTTGAAGGCACCCCCCCTTTTTCGGTGGTTTTGAGAACCAGAACTAGAAGGACCACCACCACAACCACCACCACCACTTTGGGGAGGTCCCAAAAGGACAAACCCAAGCCAACTCTATTGATTTGCCACCTGGCTCTTGCACTCACCCGCAGGCTTCCAGGCGCTCCTCCATCGTTTCAAGCCACTCGGATTCAATTTGGTTTCGAGCCTCCGGTGCCCTACCAGGGCAATGCAGAGCCCGGGAAAAGCCCGGTCCGTTTCCGGACCACAACCCGAGTTTGGCTTTTAGGGGTGTTAAAAGGACATATTTTAAGGCCCCAAATTTCACCAAGACCTTTAGGGAAAGGGACACCCAAAGGAGCTTTGTCAAACCACAACAGGTGTTTAAATGCGTTTGAAGCCAAACCTGGTTCGTTCTCTTTGGTGAACTGCCCTGCCCCTTTTCATCGCGTTTTGCTTGGCTTCTCCACTAGAATTGGAATTGACCCTGAGCAACTGGGGTGCTCGATTTGTGTAGCAGACACTGGACGTCATAATTGGCCTTTGGATTGCCAGTTTGGGTTAACAATTTGTGGTTCTCATCTTGGCAATGCCGTGAACATAGCTTGCTGAATGACATGAGATGTAGATTTGGCAATGCTGCTCATGCTTGACCCTCTTCCCCCGCTGACTCCTTTCCAAGACCCACCTCAAAAAAAATCATCTGGTATTCAATTGGGAGGAATATACCTTATTGAGTTCCCTTACCTATCCAGACGCTGTTGGTATTTGAGGTACAGTTGAGCATGTCGTTTCACTTTTTGCTGTCCCTGATTTTGAGCATGTTTTTGACAATGCATTTGAGCAATTCTCTTTACAAGGCGCTGTGATTTGTTTTTGGATTCACGATTCGAGAATTTCAGGGCTAGTCTGAATTCCTGAATCCAAGCCTTGTACCGGAAAAGCATTGCAGGGAGCTTTAAAGCATGTCATTTGGAGCGTTGTGGATTTATCATACAACATGCGAGTCCGTTGAATGTTCAATCCGGACCTGCTTTTCAAACTGCCGGAGCCCGAAGAATCAAGAATCCTGAATCAAGGCTTAGCGCTTCTTAGGGCTCTAGAGTCTGGGTTGAAGATTCAAGCAAGAGCCTCCAGGAAGCCAACGATCTCACAGTTTTGGACGGGGAGCTGCATATCGTATACATGGGGTGCCCCGCAACTTCCCAGCAGCTGGAAATCGTTCATCCCACGTTTGCTTGAGGTACAGCAGGCTAGACATATGCTGATATGCATTTTTAATTTGTGCAGATCGGCGCTGTTTTGTGTAGGTCTTAATTACGAACTTGTTTGATTTGTTGGTGGTAAATGGGTTAGACGCAACATATGTACACATATGTGCCTTGGTTGTCTATACATTTTGCTGCACTGTGCTTGTACAATTACGCATCTACTGGTACATATTTACGCATGCGCAGTTCTTTTTCACATGTAGACGTAAGTTTGTCTAAAATGTGTTGGGTTGGAACCCTCCATTCAAGTTTCGTTGTTCGCATGTGGTTTTGCGGGCCCTTCAACAGCACTGGGGTAGAGGTAGGTTGCACATTCGTTGGTGGCGTGTCGTGAAGTACACAGCCCTCTCCAATCGTGAATGCTTGGCTCGTGAGTGTGTGCGTGGGCCCGGCCCCCCAGCCAGCCCTTCCTCACTTCTTGAGTTCCTGAACTTTAAACTTCTGGGGAGGACCATTTTAGTGGTAAATGAAAAGTTTCGACTTTTTGTGGGGAAGTAAAAATAAGACGTTTGTTTTTTGGGGCCAGCGACTCGGGAAGTGAGCTAACACGCTGACGTGGCTGGCTGTCCGGAAGCGCTGATCTCCGAGGGTGGAGTTCGAGTTTGGCTGGGTGTGGATCGGCCTCTTCACGCTGGTGCTTTGCCAAGCTCGAGCGATCGATGATTTCCTTCCATTTCCTGCAGCTTCAAACGACTTGAAAAAATGGGTGTTTTGGTCATTGTATTGCTTTTGGTCAGTGTCTGAATCTCCAGGTTGCTGAACTTAACATTGTTTTATTGTCCCTCGCTAGTTTTAAAGGGAATTGGAATCTATCACTACGGGAAAAATATGTTTTTGTCCCACAAGACTCAAGCAAATGGAAGTTTCACAGGCTCGAAGAAACAGAACCCCGATCGCCTGCACAGGGCATTCATTGGAAGCCATTTGGGATCACCCAAATTTCTAGGAAACTGTTTCGATGCGCCTTTGGTGGATTTTACCTGTTCTTCCCCCTGTTGGTCCTTTTGTTGTACTCTTTTAGTACTCTTTCAACCTTCTACAGGGGTGGAACCACAAAAACCCACATCCAAACCGTTTTCTAGAACATTTGGTTGGCAGTCTAGTGTATAAGCCTTTGGGACTTGCAGCATTTTACAGCCATCCCTTTGGGAGGGTTGCGACCAGGGGAGCCCTCACAAAGCGCCTCGCCCCTGGGGGGGCAGAATGGGACACCCCCAAAGTCGACCGCGGGATTCATCGTTCCCTTTTGGATCAGATCAAGAAAGGAAGTCCTCGCTGATAGGCCTCCCCTTTGTCTTAGCAAATGGGATGTTAGTCAGAGAGGGCAGCATGAGGGGTGGGCTCCGGACGGGTGACGATATGCCCAGCATACATCCGCCTTCGAAAGCCTTCGCTTTTTGGAATCCCTTCCAAAGGCAAAGAAGTAATAGGGACAAGCCGCCTTGCTATGACAGGTTTTGCCACGACAAAGGCAGATCATGGTATAACGAATACATAAAACTTGTGTATCTTACATGTGCTTTAGAGGGTCACGTTCATGTTGGTTTTGTTTTTTTACACAAGGCCCACACACAGAAGTATAGCTTTGTTTTGGAAGCTCAATGGCAGGAGGTATGTGGGGGGCTTTGTCAGCTCAATGTATCCAGTCTCCTCCGAGTTGGGGTCATATGCCTGCTGCCGAAGCACACGTGCCAGTTTCATAAGCATCCGGGAGCATGGGTGTAGGACCAGCAAGCTGGGAGGTGCATGTGGTTGGAATGCGTTGGTTTGCTTTGTTGTTTTTGGCTTTTTCTGTGTGATGGACCTTGTGAAAGGTCAGGCGTCCGGGGAATTAAATAATTGTACGGAAATCCCCGTGTTGGAGGGTTCCAGTCAGTCCAAAACGCACCTACAGAAAGGTAACCGTACAATCAGCTGCTTTTTCCCATGTCCAAAATCCCAAGTCCGGGTTGCCTTGGAAATCTGCCAAAACGTACGAGATGCTTCCCGGTTCTGGAGAGGTGTAGTTCGGTACGGTGTAAAGAGGTATCCAAAGGTGAAAACTTTGAGATACCGCCAAATCATGGGAACTCCACCAGATTCGAAATTTTGTGCCAGGACATCTCATCAGTTATTGGCAGGCTTAGTGGTCTCGCCGGCAATTCGCAGAAGCCTGTAGGCTCCTGCACCAAAGTTGATGAGCAGGGCGGCGCATGTTTCAACCTCTATGTTGGAGGAAACATCCCTGGTAAGCCCACGAGGTAGACTAATGATCGAACGCATTCAACCTTTCAGTGATTGGCCATTTTAGCTTGTTGGAATCAATGTAGTGTATTTTCTTGTGCTCAAAGGGGGCTCCCCAATTTTGGGGGTGAGGCGAGCTCGCCCTTGAAGGTCCTTTGCTTCCGGATTCCTTCTTTCGCGTGTGACCAGCAAATGGCAGGGGGGGTCCCTGTTGGACGAAATCCGTTTGCACCAGTACCCATAGTTCAACCCATCGTTTGTTGATAGGGGGAATCCTTCATTCCCTTGGGCTCCTCGAGTTGGCGGTGCCGAGGATCTCACTTCCTGAGTTCATGGACTTTAGCCACTTTTCGGGTGGTAGACGCAAAAAGTGTGACTCCCAAGTTTGGAGCCACTTTTGGTTGGCCAACTCTCCTCACTCAGAGAAAACGGGGCCGAATTTTCGCCACATCCGCCGCTTCGGGCAGAGCGAGCCTTCGAGACCCGAGGTGAGCCACAATCAAAACCCGGGTAGATGAAGGTTAGTATGGGCCAGTCCCAGCCGGAAATTGCGGATCTCCGCCGTTCTACTTCTTGAAGCATGGTTGTGGGTTCACCATGTTTGTCCCAGGTTTTGATTGTGACTCAGGTGAGCTGTATCCTTTGGGCCGTGACCTTCCAGTTTGAGAAGTCCCTGAAAGCAGGCGCGCAGCGGGGCGCGCGGGGCATGCGGATGCATGCACCGCGCGGGTCTCCCAATATTGTTTTTGTTGGCGCGGGTGTGCGGGTGTGCGGGGGGGGGGGGGGGAAACACCGATTCGTGGAGTCTAGGATTTTTATATAAGGGTTGGAGGCCTGAAAAGTGGGTTGGTGCACGTGAATCCCGTAAATGTCCGTGAAAGGGTGCCTAAGTAAAATTCATACCCATGTGAGTCCAAGAGTTTGGGGTCCTTCTTTTTGATTCTTGAGGAACCTTCTTTCTCAGTTCCTGAGTTTCTGGACTTCATACTTTTTGGGAAAACCAATTTGCTGTTAGACATTTTTTTCGGCCAACCTACTTAGGAAGTGAGCTTTTGGTTGCTTTCATTGGAAACCAAGAGGAAACCTACATGTTTGTTGCTGTCCCCCTATTCAGGAGACAAACCGAGTTCGAGGTTAACTAGACATGAAGCAGAACCTGAACATATGTTTGGTCTCCCCTGGCGACAGCGGCCTATCTGCGCAGAATCAAACAAGGTTTTTGCAAGCGGGCATTTCAAATTTGGAGGCCCAAGTATAAGCTTGACAAGTCAGCTGAGGAGGTGACTCGGTCCAGATGCAAAGGAATGCCCTTTCACCAGCAAAACACATTTGTGCACAAGGGAAACCCTTTCCAAGAAGAACATGGTTTCCCCCACTTCCGTGGTAGCAGGACTTTGTAATAGTGCCATTTGTTTCATAGCAACCATTGTGTTTGTTTGTTTGTTTGCTTGCTTGCGTGTTTCTTTGTTTTTAGATATCGGTTGAGTTGTTGTTGGCTCCTGGTTTCACATCCCATGTGCTTGTTTGCTATATATGTTTGATTCTATACGTTTTTGAATTACCCCCAAGTCATTTAAGACATATGGAACCAAAGGCTTGGCTGTTTATCCTTCGAACGCAACCCCCCCCCCACCCCGAACACTTTGATCTCAGCAATCTCCTCGGACCGACTGGAATCCTACGTTTTGGCAAACAGTAGGATGTCCGGCTGGTTTCTTGGATGAGGAGTCATTCGGCAAACTTCAGCAACACCTGAGAGGTGCGTTCAGGAAATTGGATTCGGCGAGAAGTCGGGTAAGGTTTGAGTCAAGACTTGTGAAACCCATGCTTTGCCGGAGCGAACTACAGGAACACACAATGGTTATGTTGCGCACAGATGCTCGCCCCTGAGACAAGTTTTGTTTATTATCCTATGAGGTGCTTGCAAGTGAGGCCAATCAAGCAGACCTGCGCACAACCAGCGCTTCCTTGCATTCAACTCTCCCATACTTGACCTATGTATGACCAATGGTTGTCAAGAGTCTCCCAAACGGGTCCGCCCCAACTAAGGGCACCTGGAAAGTAGGCCCACGGACCCTCCTCAAAGTACCAGTGATCTTCAAACATTGCAGCACCTGTGGTGCATTTTGCTTGGATGTTAGGACTTTAGCTTTTGCCAACTAATGGGTTTTCCATTAAACCACCAAAAGTTAAACTTTTAGCAGGGAAGCAGAAAGCAACCAAGGTACACATGTCTTTATGTGTCATGTTCTGCACAGAATTAAAAGACATTAAGCCAACCTTTTCACCTGTTGAGGGTTCCCCCCTGATCTAGTTGATTGCTGGCCCATACAGGTAGCCCATAACATCTTTGGATTTAAGAATAAGGCTTGTGGCCCCACTCCCGATATTTCCCCCCTATATCATGTCATTTAAAGGGATCTCACTTTGAATCGGCCTGAGCGATGTTTTCTATCAGGGACATCTGGGAGTTGGGTGAGCCCTGAAATGGTGCCAGGGCCTGGCCGTTTAAGCCAGCTGTAAAGGTGTGTTCAGTGGTGTTCACCGTGTTCTTTGGGAGTTCCCCAAGTGGCTACTGTTGACCCCGGAGGAATCAGCCCCAGTTGGTCAATAGGGGGTGTCACTGGGTTTGGGAGTCAGACCACTTTTGGAGGAGAACAGCCCCATACTAATAAACATGGGTTGATTAATATGGCTGTGGGTCAAAACAGGTGCCCCAAATGGAACCCTGGTAAATGGAAAGCTGGACTAAAACCGGCAAACAAAATTCCCGGTGGTTTCATTTTGAGCCGTACCCATACTATTGGGTGGACGAAACCCATTTCGCACCACCGTTCAGAAACCCTAAAATGATGCGATTCCCCCGGTAAATACCAACAAAGAATGGTTTCAAACACGGTTTCAAAGTGATGCGAAACGGATTTCGCAACCATCCACAGAAGTAACATGCATAGGTGTCCTTTTTAGGTTAGTGTTTTGGGGGGGTCCTCTTGGTGGAACCACAGTGGGGTCAACATGAACTTTGCCCGATCCAAGAGCTCCCGAGGGAAGTACTTGGAGGGCCAGCTGGCGGAGCTGAGGATCGTCCGCTCGCCCCTTGGAGCAGACCTCCGCAGACCCCTACAGTCCCTCAGAACATGGAAGCTCCCAAAAGGGCTGTGTATGTGGATTCCAGTCTTCCAAAGGACCTGGGAGCTTCCATGTTTGGGGGAGGGTACAGGAACCTTCACCATCTTGATTGCAACTCTCAGTTCTTCAGTGGCCCCCTTTTTCCCCCCTTTTTTTGCTGCCCCTCTAAAAGTGGTCTTCCCCAAAGACGGTTCCCTTTTTTTCCCAGGGTCACTGAACGACTCAGAATTGGGGTAGCAGGCTAAGAGGTCTTTAGACTCTAACTGGTTGCTTGAGATCAAGTCGGTTTCCCGAACTCAACCCACCAAAAGTTGGAAAAGCTTCTTGCAGAGGGGTCACACTATGGGCGACGTCCCAAACCCGCTGATGCGGCTGCTCCTTTGCACAACGGTCTCTCGACTTTTTCAGGGCCATGGTCGAAATATGTTCGGAAATCTCTCAACAAAGCGGTTTGGCTGCACCTTTTGCAAGTGGATTTCACTCATATGTACTCGGAATCTTTTAGTTTAGTACTCTCCGAACATATTCTGCAGGGAGTGGATCCACAAAAGCCACATCCAAGCCGTATTCTAGAATCTATACGCTGAGTGTCATATGTGTGCCGTGTGTTTTGTGTTTTTTTTCTCCTCGGTTTCCCCGTTTGAAAAGGAACCACAAGGAAAAGCCGAGCCGACCAATTGTTTACCTCTTGGTCAGAAACTGGTTGGGGCAACTGGATCACTGCTTTTTGAGGGGCCATTTTTGTTGGGTTGTTTAAAGGGAAAAGCGACTTGACACCACTCCATAAATGTGGCTTCCCCTCCATTTCAACCCCATATTATGGAACCCAAACAAAAGGTTACCTATACCGAAACAAGCTCCTGACAGGGGGGATTCTCGTTCGGGCGCGAGGGCGTCGGATTTCTTCAGGCGGGTTTGTTCTGGGTGGATCAGATCCAGGCGATGGTCAGTTCCGAGGGCTTGCACCGCGGCTCATGTTTCACATGAAGACTCGTCCTTATTTGTTGGCAATCCTCACCAGACGCATCATGCCACAGGCTTGTGTAAGTCCAGGATAAGCAGCAACTTGGTAGCCAACCGACCAACCAACCAACCAACCAACCAAAAGGAACACGCCACAACCCTCCCCATTTTCTGCGAGGTTCGCGCTACCCTCACACATCTGCCTGATGCTGCAGCTGTGCTTGCTGGTGATTTGCTTCCAGCTCACCGCTCCCGCGGCGGGGGTCGTATCGCACTGTGTCACTTCCCGAGTTGCTGGACTTTTGCCACTTTTTGGGCATGGACCATTTTAGTGGCAAAGACAAAGTTTGGTTACGTTGGGCCAATCCACTCAAGAAGTGAGGTGTTTTCTCATGCTGGAGCTTGGAGCTTGACCCTTGCCCATGGTTTGCTTCTCCCTCGCAGCCGAGTTTTTTCTTTTTTTAACTAACAAAAACATGTTTTGCACCATGGTCTTCTTGTGGCCTTTGGCGAATACCGCGGGTTCATGGACTAAGAACCGTCCAGCAGTTCAACGCAAGTAAAGTGACAAGACGAGAGTGAACATATCGGGCCCCGCGCCCCACCATTGGCCTTTGTTCGCCGAACAAGCGCCCGTTTTTGTTGTGTCAAAAGGTGCGGCTACCGGCTCCCAATGGACCCGGGCAAACCCAAGACGCCACGTGCGAAGCGCCAGGCTCACCATTGGACCTGGGAACACGACTGGTGGCGCTCCGCCGTTGCTCGGATCGCAGCTGTCAGCTATTCTGAAGCCAATTTGGAGTCCAGGTTTTGACAGACTCCGCAGTGCTTCTTTTTTGGGCCCTTTTTTTGGAGGCGATTCCCTTCAAAATCAACAAATACATGAGTGCCCCCCTGATTGTCCCAGGGCCACTGGGAATTCGGAAGGTCTCCTTGGAGCGTTTCTTTCCTTTCAGTGGATTTGATCAGCTTTGATTGGGGACCCTTTTGGTGGACATCATGTTGCGGATTTCTGTCCACCAACCGTTGTGGAGGAGGTTCCCAACTCTCAAACTGCCCGTTTTAACGGGGAAAAGTCGCTGGGCAAGAAGAACCCCAAGTTTGGGCAGCCCTGAAGCCAAGAGGCACCCAGTCGCCTACCCAAGTCTCACAGCTTCGCCTGCATCTTCATCATGCCGATGGCTGGGCTGCTACTAGGCCATCGTGGTGGTTTTTCGGGTTCTCCGGAACATGCGGGTGTGTGCCCTAAAAAAAGCCCAAGGAGACGCTCTAATTTACCATAGGGGAACAGACGGACCCCTGATTTGCGGTAGTTGAACTGTGTGGCATGTGTTTGTTTATTTGTTTTTTTCATTAGTGGCCCTTTGGTGGACATCATTTTGGTGGGGATTCATATCCACCAGTGACAGTAGTTAAACATATACGGCTTTTTGGTGGAGTGGTTTATTTGCAATGTGGCAGGGGCCCCCATCAACCATTCTCGAATCTTCCGGGGCCACGTCTGGAGACTAAGGTAGACCAAAACTAGAGTCGGGTGTTCAGGGGGCAGTTTGCACAAAGAACGTTTGGGCGGTGGGAGGAGCAGTTTTTTTGTTTTAATATATATATATATATATGTGTTTGACCTTGAATGTTCATAGAACAAGCATCCTGGGTTTGCCCAGTGTAAGGCAGCAAAAGAAACGGATCCTGTTTCAAACAGCACTTTCTACGCCCTTCTTGCGGGACCGCCCCCAAATATGCCACCCCCCAGGCGACCCCCACAGGGATGATGAGGATGCCGGTATGTGTGTGTGTGTAGCTTTATGAGTTGTCAAAGCCCCTGCAACAAGGGAATCCCTGTTGAAACCGACTGCTCCAAGGGTCAAGTAATTGCAAACCTGGTTTTCCCATCAAAGAACCCCACACCCCATTTTGAAATCCCCTGCATGTGGGCAAGCCAACGGGGATGATTTTCAGCCAACATGGGGGACTTCGGACCTGTGCCATCGACTCTCACGCAACTCTATGTCCAACCAAGCCATGTTCACAACATCCGGCTCCAGCGGTTGGAAAGGGGAAGCAAAGGCCTGGCATCATCTTCCCATTCTGAACCCTTGGACCCTTGGGTTGGTTTTTGTTGGGGGGGGGGCGGCGCAAGGGGGTCCCTAAGGCTCTCGGGGCGGAACCGTCAAACCGTCAGGAACGGGGCTCTCACAAGGGAAGTCTCAAGGAACCCATCCATGCTTTCTGGGAAACAGGGGGTCAGTGCCACAAGTCAGCGAAGTGGAACTCAACTGCAGGTTTCATCCTTCTATTCAGGGCAAAGCCTACGTGGGTCGCACATGTTCGCCTGAACTAGTGTAGAGCACCCACAGACCCACAGTCTGTCGACCACATCCGTTTGGCCCTCATCTACTTTGGGTGGAGAAAATCCTGCACCATGAAACCATGGCTGAGTCCATAACGTTTCATGGAAATTCCTGGAGAATCGAATCGTTTCAGGGTTTCTGAACGGTGGTGCGTTGGATTTCGTCCATCCACTTAGGACCAAAAGGCCGCAAAAGGAATGGGTCTTGGGATTCCCCCCACCCCCCCTCTCCCTCCCTCCCTCCCTCCCTCCCCACTCCCTCCGCCCTCCCATGGCATCGGAATCTCCCTTTCGCTTGTCCACGTCAGGTGGCCTGCAGGGCCAGCTGGCCTTGGCCCTCGCCTGCGGCGCCATGATCAGCGAGAAGCCCCGCGGATCAATGCCATCGTTTGCCACGGGCTTCGTGCTTAGACGGGAACTCGGAACTCGGTCCAGCTAGGTGCCCTTCTCTCCTCACCCCTGTTTTGGTTGGGAGGGCTCCCTTACTAAAAAAGACTACCGGAAAAAAATCGGGTACCCTTATTCTAACCTCTCGAGGATCAATACCAAGTTGCTCCAAATCAGGAGTATCAACTTTCAATTCTGGATTTGGGGTTGGGGGCAGAAGGAATGGTGACCCCAAAACTGCGTGGTTGTTTGCTTTGTCACTAAAAACCGAAGAGCTAAAAAATGATTGAACCTAGTTGCCGCTTTCCTTTCTGTGAATGCCCCATCGGGCATTCCTAGTCTCACGGTTGCTTGGCGATTTGGCAACGGATCTTTGGACTTCAACTTTGGACCCGGAAATGTTAGTCGCACGCTTTGCAGAGGGGTTGTTACAGCCGCCACAGATTGTTAATAATAGGACACGTGGAGAATCAGACCACTTTTAGAGGGGCCGCGGCCCCCCTATTAATAAACTGGGGTTGGCTCATATGGGGTCAACATTAATTATGTCAAAATTCAACCACCAAGGTTGGCTGGCTGTGAGTGGGCTCTTAGCCAAACAGGCCTCTGAGTTTGTCTCCAAATAGAACTGGCCGGCCAGCACCCGGCAGAAGCATCCGTTTCGGGATGCCAAAACGGAGGTGACGGCCTCCTTGCGACCCCATTTGCATGAGAACGTTTATGTTCCTATTGTTCTTATTGGAACCTATCACTAAAGGCAATATGTTTTGTTTTTGTGCGCGCAGACAAGCAAATGGAGGCTTGGTTCCCTTTGCAACCCCAAAAAGGAGTGCCAGGAAATAAAACGGCACGCCTTTTCCACTGTGGAGAAAATCCCCCCCCCCGCCCCTTTTCAAGGGAGGCGGCTCATTTCACTGGATTTGCTCCAAGGCAAACCCTTGACGCGGCCACATGAGGGCCTCTCATACCTTCGCTCAGCTTCAAGTCCGAACCGGGCCGCGGTTGCCCGCATTGCCCGCGCCGCGTCGGGCCATGACACTCTCGCTCCCAAGAGCCGGGACCCCAGTACCCCTGGCCCTGCCGAGACATGCGCAAGCGAAGTCAAGGCGGGGACACAGAGCTCAACCGGCACTTAGTTTGACATGTTTCGTAATTCGGCTGCGGCAGACCCTCACTTGAACTAATTATCATGGGAAAGTGGACGGACGGGCTTTAAACCCCTCCTGTCAGATCCTGTCAGCCATAGATCTCATAGAATTGACCAGAGTGCCGGGCCATAGGTGTTCCCTTGACCCTTCGAAAGGGCCCAACGTATGGGCCGGCGTGGTTCTTACCCATGCTTCGTGTTAGCCAAAGCCCAAAGACTTCAGAGCCAAAGATTTCTTCGTTTTTAGGCTCTGCAACGCGTTGACATCTCTCAGATGCAGCCAAAGTGTTTCAGGGCTCCTTAAACGATACATGTTTCCCATTTGAATCTTGGCTTTTCCACCACAATAAAGGGAAACCACCATTTACAAGGCAATGTGTACATTTACAAGGCAATGTTCAGGTGTGTAATGTAAGGATCCCTGTGTTCAAAGCTTTTGCGGGCTCAACCCTGGCGAAGTTGCTTGGCCACAAGCGCCAGGAGCTCTGCGCAATCCATGCGTTTCCTGGCCACGAGCGCGAGCGCCACGGCTGGCTTGCTCGCGGCGACGAGCGCGCGCCGGCGGTGTCGGATGATGGCAGCCTTTGATGCACCTAGTGTCTTGGCAGAGACGCCGAGCGGCCACTTCTTTTTGATTTATCGTATGGTGTCGGCAACCGCTTAATTCAAGGATAGGACAGATGCAACAAAGCAAACCACGACCTCCAGGAGAAAAATGAAAGTGTGCCGCTTATGTCATGGCTTTATTGTGTTTACATATCCCATTAAAGTTTTCTACGTTTGGTTTACACAACTATGTGTAAATATGGGCCAGCATCATTATGGTTCTGGTTGGGAAAAAGCTGAGCTGGATCTTCTGGGCGACGCACACAAATTGGCAAGGATACAATTTTGGGGCACGTACCCTCCCACCAATTTGCATGAAACCTAACAATGGGCCCCTTTAAAGGAACATTGTTTTTCAGGATCCCCCCGAACGTCAGATTCTATGTTAATTCGTGGGAAGGTCTGTGCCTCAAGGGCACGTAATGAGCTTTAACAAAGCAGAGAGAAAGGTTCGATCCGAATCATTCGAGTATCCCTGTTGGGAAGGTTTCTTTCGGATCTTTCCTGATTCATTTCCGGGCAGTCTCAGCGTGGGCAAGCAGCTCTTGTGCAAACCAGCCATCCGGAAGATGCCAGTTTCGCAGTTTGAGGTGTAGAAAGTTGAGCAGTCCTACATGTTGACATGCAGTTGTTTCTTAGCTTGCTTGTTCTTAGCAGGGAAAGAGAAATGACCCCTATCAGAGATCCCCTGGTTTCCTACAAGGAGTCCCTTTCCGGTTCATTCCCAACACCCGGACTGAGTCATTCCGTATCGCACCAGCAAAAACCAGCCAGATCCACTGGAAGTTCGGACCTTTTTGGGCCAATCCACTCAGGAAGTGAGCAGTTGTTTCCTTTAAACTTTAAGAATTTCAGGGAATCTCCAAATTCATTCCCAACACCATGGGTCATACCCTACCTATCGCGCCGGCAAGCTTGGGGGGGGGGCAATTGGATGCCACCGGTTCAAGGAACCTCCATCGAGGAGGCGAAGGAGCTTAGCCAGCCGGACCGCCAGGAGGCGCTGGTGAAGACGGGGAACACCGGGAGGAAGAGCTTCCGGCTGCAAATTGATAGACCCCTCGCGGCTATGGGAAGGGGCCGATTTCTGGATAAGCTTCAGGGGGCGGCCTCTGGCCTTTTAAAAGTGCTCTTTTTTGGAGTTCCTTTGGACACATATCCCAAATCGCCTGGCTGCTTGCTGGGTTTGGTCATTCCCTTTGCTTACCAAGTCAAGGCAATTGTGCCAACTACACTCTCGCCCGGGCGTGAGGATGTTTGGGGTTAGTGTTTTTTTAGCAACATCTTGGCTTGCGAGCCCCGAAAACGG
This sequence comes from Effrenium voratum, assembly GCA_963377175.1. Lineage (NCBI taxonomy): Eukaryota > Dinophyceae > Suessiales > Symbiodiniaceae > Effrenium > Effrenium voratum. The sequence continues at coordinate 840,599 of CAUJNA010003427.1, forward strand.
AGCCTCCTCCCAAAGGGAACGAAGCCTTTGACGGCCCCCTTGGCCGTCACGGTTCGTGGCCTGCCAAAGAACGGATCTGCCAAGGTGGGGCCCATAGGTGTCCTGTTGAGATTAGTTTGTTTAGAAATAAATGGCACTGGTTGCGATGGGTCTTATTCCATTATTATTTTTCCAGAGGATTAGTTGTGGTAGAGTCCAAGTCACTGTCATGGCGTGATCTGGCACGCCCCGGCCAGCACATCGCGCCTTTGGACGTGGAATTCTTCCCCCAAGAGGAGATGCCTCCAAACATGTGGCTGTTTGGGTTCCAGGTGAGTTTGCAGGGGAGTACATGCCAAGGGGGACCCCACGATGACCGTGGGAGCCTTTTTGGGGAACTCACGGGTCATCCCCTTCTTGCTTTGACACCCCCTCTTGCTTTGCATCATTTGACTGAACAAAAAGCTCGCTTGCTGGTCGCAGGGTAACATTCGCCGACGCAAAACGTCTGATTATATGGCTGTGGCTCAGAAAGAATTGCCCAAAATGGCTCCTTGGCACATGGAAGCAAAGATTAAAGCCTGCATATCCCCACCTGTTTCATTTTGAGCCACAGCCATATCCGAGCAGCTTGTTGGCCAAGTAGATTCGCCGCGGGGGGCTGGTTGCACAACGCTGGCCGCGTGTCTCATGGCTTCGATCCTGCAAAGTCCGAGGATTTTGGGAGCGGACAAGACGGTGGAGCAGGTGGTGCCAGAGGAGTCCAGATTTGATCACCCCCAAAAAAAAGAGTCCAGATTTTAGTCCAGCTTGGAAGTTGAACTCTTTTTTTTTGGGGGGGTAGAGGCAGTTGTACTGTTTTGGGGGCCCTTGGGGTCCCTTGGGCAGTACTGTTTTCCCAGATGGTCCCCTTAGGCAACACGTCGTTCTATCGCATTCGTGGGTTGGACCACTCTAGGGGTTGATCATGGTTGTCGTTGGGAAACATTTTACATGTTTGCTTATTGTGGTTCAGCGGTTGAAATCCAACCACTTAACTGCTAAAATTGTTTTTGTTGCTCCCCTTCCAATGTCAAGCAAGTTAGGAGTTGATTCCTTTTCCATTCTTTTCAAACATCCTTCTTTTCAAAGACCGATCGCTTAACCCCCCGGGGTTGTTGGCTAGAGAAATGGGACCCCGAACTCCCGGAGCACCTAAACACCACCGGTTAGAGTGAAGCTGATGTGTGAACATGCTCTGGGAGCAGGCGTCAGCCAGTATCCCTTCCACGAACCTGGAATATATCAATGTCCTTCAAAGGAACATGGTCAGATCTCTTGTTTGTTGGAGGCAGGGTATGTTGTTTCCAGGTCCATCAACGCAAGTCCTCAAAATTACCCTAGTTTAAGAGCATCCAGCCCCAAAAGTAAGTTTGAGAAATCCGCACAAATGTTCACTTTAAGGGGCTGAGAGCTTTGGAAGTTCAATCACGTCTGCGGAAAAGAGTTCGTCCCGGAAAGGCCTTTTTGCTCCCCCCGGTGGTGTCACAGAAGTGGCCTCATGAGCACAGTAGCGGGCAAGAAGTGACTATGATTCAGTTGGAACTTCTCGAGTGCGGCCCCCAACTTCAGCTCCCATACCCCGTAAAACGGCCATTCCACCCGTTCTCGTCCTCTTGGAATCGAGATTTCATCTGGCAGGTTGAGCCAGAAACCTTTTGGCATCTTCCCAGTGGCACCCCAAAAGTTCAGTTTTTTTTCACCTGTATACTGCATTCTGGGGAGGGAGGGGGGGTGGGTCCTGTGAAAGTGGTATCACAGAAGCAAAAAGGATTTAATCTCTCCAATCCCTTAATCCCCTTGCTTCAACACCCTCTCAATTGAAACATCGTAGGACTCCAGGAGTGTGAGAGTGGCCGCACTTTCCTTTGGCTTCATCCCCATCGGAATGGTGTGTGTGTGTGTGCCATCTACTTTGCCGCTGAATCCTGTGATTTGCTTACCATTTTGGTTAGACCAAATTCCACGGGTCATCCAAATGTCCCGCTCCCCACAAGAACGGGGAAGCACAGCGGGTTCTTCAGTGGAAAGCTATGGGGGCTTTTGGAGTTCAGAACGGCTTCGGGAGGGGCGCCAAGGGGTTCCGGGCCTTCTTTTTTTCTTGGGAGCCGGAATCCTTTTACTTTCGTGGGTGACCCGCCTAGCTTCCATTTGCTTAAGAACATGTGTTTTTTCTCCTCCTCTGGTTTTAAAGGGAATCTATCGCTGAAAAAAACAGTTGTTCTGTTCTGGGCCCAAAAAAATCAGCAACCGGAGTAAGCAGGATGGGTTTCCTGGGGTGCTGCCCCATGAAACCTGCCCCTAGGAGCTCCTGTCCAGCGACGTGGGCAAAGAGCTCAAGGTCGCCATGGAGTCCATGGTGGAGGTGCTCCACATGCTGCGCCTCGGACGCGCGTTTTGTTTTTCTCCTTTCTTTTTTTGTGTTGTTTCTTGTTGTTGTGTTCTTATTTTTCCCCCCTTTTGTGTGTTCTTTTTCCGAGCAGGTCACGAAAAAAAGTGGGGTTCAGGTCCGGTAGGTAGGTAGTTTGTTTGAGAGATGCTCCATGCGTTTTGGTGGTTTGAACACGTGCTTTTTGACATGAATCACTGTTTGGGTTGCAGAGAGAGGCCGCTCAGATCCACGTTCCCATAATCCACCCAGTTGTTCACTGGCGCCTTCATGGGCTTTTGGACAGCCACTCCACTTGACTGGTTTGGTCAGTAAAAATTAAAACATGTGGGTTTCTGTAGGTAGATCCGGACAATTTGACTTGGACTTCTTCCTTGGGCTGTTGTTGGACCACTTTCTGGGGGCCAGGTGATTTGGCTATCGGAAGGCAGCTGTTGTAACTGAAGATCGGGCATTTGGACCACGCAAGGGCTGGCTTGTGAGCCACAGAAAGTATTTGTGGACACTTGGGATGTTACCCCACAAATCCGCAGTAAACGGAAAGGGCATGCATGTCCTGACCAGCTACACATGTTGCACCTTCAACGGGTCGTGTTTAGCGGCATCGCCCCATCTGATTTTTTCGGGGGTGTGTCCCACCGGCGAAGGGGTCCAATGCAAACACGCCTGCCCGGGGGCATGCCCGAGCCACATGGGATTAAATACATGAGCCGCGAAACTCTCAGTTGCCCAAAAAGCATACCTTGTGACCTTTTAGTTTCCCTTTGCTGGTCCATTTCGCCCTTGTTGGTCCATTTGTAGTCATGGATCCAAAAGGGTTAACCCTGTTCCCATCTCCCACCCAAGGGATGCTGAGTCTGAGCAGCGCCTTTTTTTCTTCAGGGAACCCCCCTTCCAACCAAAGAGTCTGGCGGTTTTTCCTTTGGCTGCCTTTTGGAACCCACCAAAAGATCAACACATGGTTGTTGTTGGGAAACATTTTACATGTTTGCTTATTTGCGGCCTAGCGGGAAATCCGCACTTAACTGCTAAAATTACATTTTTGCTCCCCTTCCAACGTCAACCAAGAACAGATGGGTAGCCTCAAGAAGAGACAGACCCGAGACCGGTCTGCGGTCACAAGGTGCCTGGGCACACTGATCTTGGAGGACAACAAGGCCGTTGCCTGAGCTTTTTCGGGCCGGAAACGCCCCAAGAAAATGTGGGTATGGGTTGGGTGGTGCCGAGCACTAACAGTTATTATGTAAATATACATAAGACCTCATCAAAAATACATGGTTCTTCAAAGAATACATGGGTATGGGTCAGGGTCAAAATGAAACCACCAGGATATGGACCGCAGGTTTTGGTCCACGTTTCCACTTACCAGGGTTCCATTTGGGGCACCGATTTTTGACCCACAGCCATGTGGGAAGACGGGAAGACACCTTCGCATCCATTTGCTTAAGAACGTTTTTGTTTTCTTGTTCTCCCTCGCTGGTTTTAAAGGGAATCTATCACTACTGGAAATAGTTACAGTTTGCCAGGGGGCTCAAGCAAAAGGATGTTTGGATGCTGCTTGAAGGGTAGCCAACAGATTTGTGTTTTTTTGGGGGTAACCCTTTTGTAGTGGTTTAGCAGGGGAACTAAAAGGACAAATCACTATGCATGTTTTGCTTGGGGGGGGGGATCCGATTCCTAAAAAAACACCCCCGATTCCTATAAAAACACCCCCCCAACTGTTGCAATGTTCAAAAGTTCCCACCCTTTGGATCGTATAGGTGCATTTGATGATTTGTAGGCCTTCCCTTGCCCAATCAACATCAACCAGGACTTACGAATCCGGATCCCTAACCGTGTTTCTTGCTCGACTAATGCTTTGGGAAGAACATGTACGGCAAACACAACAGGTTTTTTGCGCTTTTTTGGGTTGCTGACTGCTCAAGTGAGTTCCTGTGTTCCCACCTTCCTTTTGACTGGTCCCCTAGGCCCCAGAACTATATACCCCTATCTCACGCACAAAACCATAGTACATTACAAGTAAAGTAGAGAAATTGTGCCTCTCATTTTTATGTGGCCCAGCCGTTTGGGTAGGCCTTCCAGCCTTCCCCCCGAAGCGCTCGCTCCCTGGCAGTCGGGCAGTCGCTTTCGACCAGGACAAGTCCACGGTGGGGTTGCACGGCTTCGCCTTGGAGGAGAAGTACATCTGCAAGGGCAAGGACGCGTGGCTGGCGAAAAGAAAGCCGAACACGTGTGTTGCGTACCTTATTGTTTGAGGCCTTTGATGGGGGGACCCTCATATTTAGGGTCTTGGGATGGCGTGTCTGTCTGTCCACTCCCTTGCCCTGGCCCAATACCTTGTTTGTTTGAGGCCTTTGATGGGGCAGCCCTCATATTTAGGGTCTGGGGATGGTCTTGGGCGCCCAGGGTTTGTATAATTTGGCAGCATGTTGGTGGTAAGCACAAAGTTCAGCTCCTTTTTTGGGCAGTCCACTCAGCAAGTTAGGGGTGTTCTGGAGGGAGCCAACGCTTTTTCCCCATTTGCCCTTACGCTGCCCCGTTAAAGGCCCCTCCACTTCCATTGCCAAGAGGGTAAAGGTGAGCCAACAACACCTTACTTTGGGGTCCGTGTCACACGGACGAGGCACCGAAAGGAAAGGACACGGGTCCCCATAACTTGCTAGCGCGATAGGTAGGGAATGACCAAGTCAGGATGTTGGGAATGAACCGGAATGGGATTCCCTTAAAGGAAGCCACACGGGATTTTTGCCTTAGGGGTCATTCCCTAATTTCCGGCTGAGCACCAGCTAGCAAGATGATTGGGGCAATAGGTTGTCACACCGACTTGTAGACATGAACTGCATAACATTTTCAGCTTGAGAGGGCATGGAGGCTGACCCAAGTTTCCTACAGTCTGGGCGAGAACCCAATCTTGCGGGAGTGGTGAAGTTTGTGGTTGTCTATGGCTGTTGGTTGTCTTCTACGATTTCTAGTAATCCCTTCCCCCAAATGCTAACCCCCCCCCCCCTCATACTTAGTGGGTCCCCCGGGAAAAACCGTTTTAGCATTAGGGGCCGGTGCGTTTTCGGAGAACCGTCCTCGGAGCTCCGGCTCGAAAGTCGCAACTTTGTAGTACAACCGTAGTAAAGGAAACGTACTCCCGGAGCTCCGGCTCGAAAGTCGCAACTTTGTAGTACAGCCGTTGCAAAGAAAACGTACTCCCGGGGCTGCGGCTTGAAAGACGCAATTTTGTAGAATAGCCGTAGTAAGTAAACGTACTCCTGGGTCGTACCCCTAATGGGACTGGATTTGGGCACGGGCAGGAAAATAGCTACTCTAGAATTGGTTTTGCATTGGCTGCTCTTAAAGGTGTTCAAGAGTCCGTTTTAGTGTTCGGGCTACGTTTAGCATTAGGGAGAAGGGATTATCATTGTGTTAGAGTAGCCGTTTTGCTCTTTCTCAAGTTCTACTTACGTTTGTTGTTTCTTGAAACCACGTGGTCAAGTTATGTAACAAATTGAGGCTCCAACAAATTGAGGCATTCTTCTCCTTTTAGCACTTTGAACATGTCGCACATTTTTGCCAGATCGGGGCTTGGCATGCCAGGTCAGCCAACCCATATTTGGTGGTTTGCATTGATGGTTTGGGGATTTCAAGGGTGCAAATGGGAGCTCACCCCGGAACACATCCAGACCGCCGGGCTCAACTCCAAACCAGAGATCTTGGTGTCGGAAGGATGGCACGGACACCACAATGCCGGCAGCTGCAGCAACCGCTTTCGTCATGAAGCAGTTGCTGGATCACTTTCCCGACGACCCGGTCATGTGCGACGAGGATGGGGTGCGCTCAGTTTTTGTCCCAAAGGAAACCAACATACACCAAAAGGGGATGGGGATAGCACCCAGAGACAAGCAATAAAACCAGACAGGAAGCACGAACAAGAAATAGCACTCATTTTCAGTGGTAGATTGAACAGCGACAAGTCACCGAGATGCATTTGCTTTCAGTTGGTTTTTGCGGTGATTGCTCGGATTTGTTGAACTGTTTCTCGTTGCAAGTGGGAACCAAGCAAACCATGGATCCGCTGGTGTTGTCAAGTAGGCGCGGAGCCAAAGTGGAAAGCAAGCCCTTCCGAGCTCCTCTCCAAATCCCCCCACTTTTCTCATATGCCTTTTCAGTTGGAAGACCAAGGCCTGGTTTTTTTCAGAGGCGTCATCCTTTCAAGAGGATGTCTCATTTTTGGAGGCATCCCGGGTCTTTTAAGGGAAGCCCACAAAAAGCATGTTTTGACCGGGGGGGTCCGATTCCTGGAAAAAAACATGACATGCCCAAGACCGGCCAACTGAGGACGGCGAGTTGCTGCAGGACGAGGCGTTCGGGTCCACGGTGGCGGAGTTTCTTCAGACCTACGGCTTCGTGGACTGTGAGAAGGACCAGGCGGGGCCGGCTAGGAGGGCTGTTGTTGAAGTTCCCTAAGCCCTCTTGACAACCAAAAGGGCCAAGGCAAGACAAACAAAGCCCTCTTCCAAGCCAAAGTTAAGCTCCCAAAAGAAAGACGCTGGTAGGGGGCGAAAAAAAGGTCAGAAGTTTGAAAGTTGGTTACAAGGTAGCCCTGGCAAACGGGCGCGTCAGGCAAGATGATTTATTGAGAACGGGATTTCAACGTGCTAAAGCAAATGCCCAAAAGGGGATGGCATTTGTCTTTAATTACATGGTTAATGTTTATCAGGTAACCCTGTAGTAATTTGGATTGGTGGTTTGGTCGGTTCAACCCTGGTTTTTGTAGAGGGCGAATGGGAACCGCCCCAACCTCCATACTTCCCACCCTTTCTGGGCTGACTGCCAAAACAAAAAGGCCCCGCACAGCAGTGGTGGTTTACTTTGTGTTTTCCTGGCTTGCTTGGGACACGGACTGGGGGTTGGTATCGCTGGCTGAGAAGGGTGGCCTCTCACCACCTAAAAGCATTTTATCCTAGGACCAGCGTTGGCTAATTTACCCCAGACCACCCCATTGTATTCAGAACCACCCATTTTATTCTGCCTCAAACCACCCATCTCAGCCAGAGTTCCTTGGTTTTTGTGTTTTCCCTGGTTTTCAGAACGAGACTGCTGTAAAAAAGAGGGACGGGGCCCGCAGGCAGTCTTCCCGAATCCCTCTTTTTTGGAATGTGTGCAAGGCGGCTGTGCGGATTCGCACACTTGGCTAAAGGGCTCAGACCATGCATTCTAGCCAGGAGTTCAACCAGCCACTTTAGCACTATAACCTCAGACCACTTGGCTCCGAATTTCAATCTCAGACCAATCATTTTTTTCGGGGGTTGAACCAGCCATTTTAGCTCAGACCACCCATTTTAACTGGCTAAAACGGGTGGGCTGAGCTAAGTGGGAGTACCAGCCGCGGGTGGACACGGGTTTTCATACTGCGGATGAACAAACTCCATTTCGCACCACTTTGAAGCCATGGGTTGAAACCATTCTTTGTCGGTATTTGCCGGGGAATCGACTCATTTCAGGGTTTCTTGGGTGGTGCGACATGGATTTCGCAACCACCCACTGTAGGGCTTCGGAGCCAAGGGACTTCCCAAGGCTTTGGCGGCACTGCCGCTGCCAGGTCGACGCATGGCATCGGCATTGCAATACCTACGAGGACGAGGAGAAGCCCAGCAGGTATTGGGTCTTTACCCCGGTGGATAGCAAGAAGGAGTTTAGAGATGCGAAGCAGTTTTGCTGCACCCTGCGCCATCCCCAGTTTTGTTTCTTCGTTGCAGGCACCATTTTTTGAGCATTTGGCCAGACTTTTTTGCTGGCTCTCGAGCTTTCGGCTTTTTGGGGTTTCGTGTTCAACCATCGGTCACACGGCCATCGACTTGGGTGTCCCTTGAAACAGGGGGGGACCCTGTGACACCAACATGGCCTTTGGTTTCCCTTGAATATCACCGCATTCAAATTTAATAGAGAAGGGCCGCATCCTGGCGTGTCCCAGGTGCTTGATGCAGGACAACAAGCCGGTGATGAGTGTCGGAGCTCAATAAATCGCTGATCCATTTAAATCCTGAAGGATTTGCTCGCAAAATTCAACATGGGATCCCAACGTCCGACACGCCCCCCCCCCCCCCCACAAAAGGAGAATGAAGGAGATTTGATGGACCTTTGGTCAATGTCAGCCAGGCATGAGGCTTTTGACCCCCAAAGAAGCCAAAAACACCGGCTGGACCACCATGGAAACAACCCCCAGAACTTTTATATTTCTTCGATCCTTCGAGTAGCTGGTTGCAACCGGGAAGGGGATTTCGAGGTTTGAGTTTGATTTCGAGTTTTCCCGTCATTGTGAAGTAGGTCCAACAACAACTTTTGACTTCTTTCAGTAGCAGATTGCCCGCATGTGCCTTTTGTTTTCAGGGTTTGTTTCGTCGAACCTTGGCGAATCTTTTTCAATGTACCTTGCGCTTTTTCGAAAGTGGCCCTTGATTGCAAGGCTGAGCAGTTGTTTTATGTTTCTCACTCGCCCAAAGCCTACGTTTGCCCTTCTAGTTTCCCTTGTTGGTCCATTTTAGTCATGGCCCCAACAGCTTAACCTTCTATTTTGGGGTTGCTTGGGCAGTTTTGTCGCTTTCGTGGGTCGGACCAATCGAGGTGTGGTGGGGTGCCCCATGCTCGCCTTCGACCACCCCAGCCGCTCCACCAGCCACCCCTCCGGCAGCGCCATCTTTTACGCCGTGGAGGGCAAGGGCGCCTTCACTCAGTGCGTCATCATGGAGAGGGAGATGGGGGCTGCTCGGAAAAACATCCCCCCTAAAAAAAACAATATCATGGGTGATGGGTGGTTTGGAAAAACAAAACAGTATATGGTTGGTTTTTACATTGTTTGCTCGGAAAAAGCAAACAACAAATACTCTAGGGGTGCCTTCCATTTCCATTCTTTCCAGGGATCCGAATCTTTTCAGGAAATCATCAAAAACCCAAAGGAAAAAGATCCGATTTGAAAAGAACGATGATTGAAAAGCATGGGGAATCAACCCCTAGAAATACGATATCATGGGTGGTTTTGAGATTGTTTGTTTGGTGGTTCGGGGGGGCAGTTTCCCACTTAGCCTCTACAAGAACCGGAGGTTCAAATCCCCAAACCACCAATCAAAACCACCAAGTAGTGGGTACCTGAACAAGAGAGAGGTGCCGTGTTGGGCTCATTTTTTGTACTGTAGACAAATGGGTGTGGCTCAAAATTTAAGGGCTGGGGTTACGCAGGTTTTTTTTTTTTGGTTTGAGGGGCTCAAGCATGGGTTCCACATGGTTCCACTTTTTTGAGCCACCGCCAAATGTTTCGAACCTGTGCATGGACCACCTCCAAAGCGGTTGATGGACATTAGTCCCTGCCTACCTCATGGCCACCAAGAAATTTCGACCACATCCGGTTGGTTTCCAACTTTGCCGCTGGTCTTGTTTTCAGCCAGGGCCGCGCAACTCTGGGGTAATGCGCGGGCCAACAGTTTGGAACCGTTCGAGCTTGTTAAGTGGTCTGACGTTTCGGCGGCTGAAGGGAAACTATAAGCATGCTGATGGAATAACGGGAAGACACGTGCCAACTGCCTTCCCACTAGTCCATGTCAAGCCGGCTGGGCTGAGTTCGGGTGCCTCGAAGCTTCCTCTTTTTGTTTTTTGGTATAAAACAAAATGGGGACATGTGGGCATATGTGGGTATGTCTCAACTGGGAATCGGAACCCGCACCGGCGGATTTCTTCTGGCTTCCTCAGCCAAAAACGTCTCGCCGTGTATTGCTCCATGGGCCAACAAAAATAGAAGCTCTTCGCACTGGGGGCGATACCGCGGCCACGGAGTTGAGGTTTACATGGGCCGGTATGGCATGAAGGGCAAGTCGCTGAAGTTGAATGTGAGTGAGAAAATCCGACGCGGCAATGACGGCTTGTACGACATGCTGGGCACTGAGCAGTTGCGCAGCCCGGTCCGCAAATCAACCTTTGGGTGTGTCCGATTGTAGGATACTTGTTGTTATTTAAAAGGGAGACCAAAGGGCAAACTGAATTTGGTTGCATTGGTTACAATTGCCAGGAATTGCTTGACCACCTTTTTGACAACCAAGTTTTTCCTGAAACGGAGCTCGAAAAGGCCAACCCCTCATCCCTACGCTTCTTCGATCTGAAGTTTCGAACATGGACAGCGCATCCCTTGGGTCAGTGGCAATGCCCACTGGGTAAGACTTGGGCGACGCGCCAAGCCTTTGATCTGTGCGCTTGGCCTGGTGGCCCTGTGGCGTAGACCTTTTTTGTTTGTTCCAGTGTGAAAAACGACGGGGTGCTTTTCACGTGGGATGTAGCCCTGCGCTGGTGCAACGGTAGCGTTCCAGCAAATCGCCAACATTTCTCAGGGGAAATGTGATTGCTTTTTGGCTGGGTGGCGACATGAACACTTTGTGTTTGTAGGCTGAAGTCATCACTTCAAATAAAGCCGAACATATGTCCTGCCATTTCCTAACCAGTCGCTTCAGCTGGGTTAAGGTAAACTGCGGCACTCACATGTGGATTTCCCTTTCTGGGCAGAATATTTCGTGGTTTCCCGAAAAATTCAGGCTTTTTGTTCGAAACTCGGAAACCTGCCTTTGACTTTGGGTTAGGCCTTGCCCCCGCCGCTGACAGCGGCTTTTGGCACTTTCGCGCTTGGTGTCGATGACTGGCCGTGCGCAACACCGAGTCGAAACGTGATGTTGGCACAACCTTCTGTGCCTCCGCGCCAACAAACCAAGACACGTGATGCTGGTACCTCCATACCAGGAAACATGATGTGGCCTGTGCGCGAAGTGTGATTGCAGCGCAGTTGCCGCACGAGGGTCAGATAAAAGGCGAAATGGGACTGATGGTCCGTGACGGGCACATCCTATGACACTGAGAGATGCAGGGTCAAAGTAGCCGGGAAAGATACTGAAGCCACAATGGTTATGGCTCCCCCTTGGTTTCCCCAAACCAACCCCAAAAAGGGAACCCTCAAACAAAACATATACATATATGTATGCATACATGTATCGATCGATATATACAGATATATATTTACATATATATTAAATGTAATTATACCGGTCTATTTATAGAGTTAATTCCGCGTGAGCCCAGGCATCTCGCAGCACTCCCGCATGCGTCAAGACATTTTCCTGGACTCGGAGCGGATCGCGAAGCTCTTGGGCTCGGAGTTCGCGAAGTTTCACTTCATCGATGCTCCGCTGTGGGCTATGGGAAATGAAACCGCCAGGTTTATGGACCTCAGGTTTAACGGTTTTCTTTGGTGCATTTTGCCAAGGGATGTTAGGAATATAGCCTTTTGCCAACTAATGAGTTTTTCGTATTAAACCACTAAAAGTCAAACTTCTAGCAGGGGAGCAGAAAGCAACCAAGTGTAAGTTTCGACGGGCACAGGTGTCCTTTTTGAGGCAGTTTTGGGGCACAATAGATGGCGATTCCCGGTTGACCTGGTTGGTTCATATTCTGCCAGGCCCGTTTAGTTTCCCAAAAGGACACCTATGAAAGTGTCTTTTTGTGAGTTGGTCATGTTTTGTGATGGTTTTAAAGGGGAGCCGGAAGGAAGCACAACTAATTTGTGGGTGTCCCCCCACAAGAGGCATAACATTTGGTCACTGGTTGAAATTTCTCACAAGCGAATCGAAGCCTATGATCCCTTAGGACCGGATCGAAAATACGGATGGACGAAATCCTCTTAGGCACCACCTCAAAATGCCTGGAATGATTCGATTCCAACCATGGTTTCAAAGTGGTGCGAAATGGATTTCGTCCATCAGTATGAAGGCCCAAAAGACCCAAGACCTCAAATAATTCACTGGGACCCTAGGCGTCCTAGCCTTTCGGTTAATCATTTCAATGTCCAGGTTCCTATGGAGCAGCTGAGTTTCTCGGATTCACCGTACTTGGCGAATGGGACTGCACCGTTTTCTTGGCCCAGTGCTGGAGAGTGCCTGAGGTGTTTGTTTTCTTGGGAGGCTGAGTGACTGGCCTTGAAGGGGGGGTAACTCGATTTAGCGTGTCAAACCTTGAAATGTTGAACAAACTTCTTTAGTATGCATTGATATTTCCGCCAGATACTATCTCTATCTATCTATATATATATATATATGAGAGGTTGTGGTGCAACTCACTTAAAGAAAACAGCATTGGGAACAGCGCTTGTACAGTAGCTTTCGCAATTTAGAACCCTATTTTCCATGTGTTTCTCTTGGGGGCTGGGAAGGTTAGCGCAAACAAAGACAGCAAAACAAGTAAGATGTGACTAATGTTTGCTCAACCCTTGCCTGATATGGACGTCGTGGGGGTTTCAGGGTAGAGTAAGTTAGCAAACATTGGCATGTGATGGTTGTTTTCCACCTCACAATTAGTCATTGGAAGGACTTCCATTGGTACCATGGATGGACAAAAGCAGTTCTCATCACTTTGAAACCAATCTTAAAAAAAAAAAATGTGTGTACAGGAAAATCGTCATTCCAGGGCTTCTAAACGGTGGTGCAAAATGGATTTCGTCCACCCACAGTATCACAGTGGGCAATTCCCACAATCCTGGTCGGTCTGTTTTTCCCTGAGGGTAAGCTTTGTTGTTGCTTTTAAAGGGACTTCCAAAAGGAAAACCTAGATTTGTTGGTGTCCCTGAAAAGACGACACAGCCGTTTGGCAATTGTCAGCCCTATTGGCACTGCAAGTTTCGCCCGGCTGAGCTTTGCCAACCGTCTCATGTCTCATGGACGGCTGTCTCATGCTTGTTGCTTTCTTCTTTTTATGGCTTTTTGGTTGGGTCTTTGGACTTCAACTGATTGTTTGCCTTGTCAGGAAATGTCAGCAGACAGAGGGGTGAGAATCCCTTTTGGCAGCCGCCCCCCTTTGGCTGAAGGGAAGCGCCAATGTAATTGGCGGCCCGGACAAAATGGGGTCAAACCCGCACATTGCAAGGGAACTAGAGCAGCCATGCGCTTGGTGGTGCCGCTTCTCGGAATTCAGGACCCCTGAAAAGAGGGCGTTACGGTTTGTCTTGTCTGCAATGTCCAGTTAAAACTGTCGGAAAACGTAGTTTCCCTTGATTTTGTTTTTTTCCCTTGTAGCTAGCACTTTGGAACCCTTTAAGCCCTTCCCGGGTCAAACTCAGGACAACTCCATCAAGTACTGCTGGCTCGCCAGGGGGGACGAGGACATCTCTTGGACCATCACCCAGGCGTCGGCTAGTTTTGCCAAACAACAACTTGTCAACAAACAGCCAAAGGCACAGGTTTTTGTTGGGGGACAAATCTTGAACTCACATGTCCCAGGCAACCTGTTTGCCTTTTTGTTTTATGTCCAGATCCTTTGGGCAAATGAGGTTCCAAAAAGTTTGTCTTTTCACAAGTTGGACTTCTGTACGCTAACATCTCCCAACGGGCACTTCGGGTTATACCTTGTTTCGCAGCACTGGATGTCTGTTTGCACTTTGGCGTTCCAAACTCCATGACTCGTGAGAAGAAAGGACCCAACATCTTGGAGAGGCCGCATTGCCCCAAGCGAATGGGCCTGAAATTCCGTTTCCCCGGTTTTGGCAACCATATCCAGTCAAGGTTCCCACAAAATATCCTTGAATTGTCCGGTCCCCCCAGGGGCAAGTGAGTTTGTTTCCGGGTTTTGCGCTTAAACCAACCCAAAAGGGCAACGTCAAACAGGGCTCCGAGAGTGTTTCGATCGTTTCCAGAAAAATGGATCACCTTTCGGAGAAGTCCAGTGATCAAAAAAGAAGAAGCCCCACAAAAAAAAAAAACAAACAAAAAAAAAAAACAAAACGACAAATGCATATTTCAGTGAGTTGGTGTCCTGGTTCCTTGGCCCAAAACCTAAATGGCATAGCCAACCAACCCAAGGGTAACGTCCAACCACCCCAAGATCAACTTTGGGAGGGGAAATCCAGTGACACTTCTCAAAGAAGAATCTCCAACTAGGGCATATTTCAGTTCCTGGTTCCTTGGCCTAAATGGCATAGCGAACCAACCCGACAAAAAGGGAGCACCCCACAACCAATAGTGACCCCTGTCAAAGAAGCAACCCCAGAAGCCCAAGAAGGACCACCTTTGACCACCCAGTGGGTTTTTCTCCCAGGGCCTCTACGACGACACTTTCACGCTGCGCACCACGGAGCACGCCGCGGGCGCGCTGGTGGCGCAGGAGTCGGGGGCCGAAGTGGCGGATATGGACGGCAAAGACATCGAGTGGTCCGGCCGCGTGCCGGAAAAAAAATCGGATTCCCCGCCGGGCTTAAAAATGGAGAGCTGGGGGAGGGTTGAATAATTTTTGGAGATCTCCATTTATGGGAACCCATTTTTGCCCTTTGGCTGTTTGGGGTTGGTTGTTTTGCATGGTACCTGGACCCCTTGAACTACCCATAAAAATGGGAATTCGACCGCTGGTGATTTGGGGTTGGGACTATCGGTCAGAGGGTGACGTGGAAACACCCTCGTTCTTGTGTTTGGCCGTTTTTGAAGCAAATACGGCCGTTGGTGTGTTGGCAACTGAAACGGCAATCTGCCCAGCAGCATGCGGTCGAAATGGAAAATAACAACATCATGTTGCCGTTGAGGGGCACGAAAGACCTCTTTTCCTTTCTTTATTCGGAAACCCCGCCGTATTTGTGTGGGTCTGGCAGGGTCAAACGTGTTGGCCAGGCCATACTGCACAGCGCAAAAGGGTCCCATGGAAACCAGCGGACCTCCCCAGCCCCAAGCAGCCAACTTCCGCTTGGAAGCTGTTTCAAGTCAACGACCGGGGAGGGAAAAAAAGAACTCGGGTTGCGTTATACCGCAGCAGCCCGCTAGGACCCCAGCGAGAAGCAAATAGGAAAAAAAAACAGGCGCCCCAACTCACTTCCCAAGTTTCTGGGCGCGTCTTATGGACCTGCCTTTGGAATTGGGGCACCCATTCAACTGTTGTTCAACCCCCAAGGCCGCTAAAATAATAGAAGAGAAGGTGATCAACAGCCCCAGAGACCTGGCGACGCGGCGGCAACATCAACAGCTCCGGTTGGTTGGTTAGCTGAAAGTAAGGTTGGCGTCGGGTTCGCTGAAAATTGTGCCACTCACATCAGACTGTGGAAGGCAGGGCGCCAGCCTTTTGGCTGCTGATTCAGGCAGAACGAAACCCCATAGCGAACAAGACACAGGTAAGTGACACAATTCAGCTGCAACCCGCAAAGCTGCTAGGGGCCCAGCAAACAACCCGCCTGGAAGTATTCCCCGGACACGATCTTCTTTTCCTTATGTGTCAACCATAAACCAACCAAAACACATATTGCATTTGGAGTCAAAACCGAACTCAACCAAAACGGGGATTAATATCTGGAGCATAGATTCATCCAGTGACATCGAGGTAAGAACTTGACCTCTACGCCTAGTTGCGCTTAGAGCACGGAACATTTCCCCCCAAGTTGCGATCACTTGGCACTTACTTGAGGTCCCCCCAAAAAAAACATTGGATTTTCTGGGATTGCCGGGGTGCGCAGATGGCCTCCATATACTCCCTCCATATGCTGAACATGTAACTTAGCAAACCCTAGGTTTAGCCACTTTAAACAAGATTATTCTTTCAAGGCTCCATGCGGTTCCAAATTTCGCCACCAAGCCTGGAAAAGCTCATGGTTTTTGCTCTGTTTCTTATGCGTTTTTCCCCCTGTCTCAGTCGCCCATAAGGAATCGACCTTTTGACACTTTGGTCTTCCGGCCTTGGCCACCATCTTTAGTTAAGGTCAGAAAGCTCAACCTTCAGTTTCCGGGCCCCAAACTCGGCAAGTGAGCTTCTTGGTGCGACTTAACTTCCCCAGAATTAGCTCCCCCCTTTTTTGTTGTTGCTTTTTTGTGGGGTCCCTTGTGTTTTTCACTCACCCGGCAAAAAAAGCGCCGATTTTTTTCGCTGGCGTCCTACTTCGATTCCCTCTCCGAGCGTGAGGCCGGGTGCTGTCCAACCGGGGCTTCTTCGCCACGGACGGCCAGAAGGTGCCGAAGAGTGCCATTGTGAAGGCGGCCAAGGACGCCACCGCCACCTCCCAGACGCTGCACCTCGACCCCCAAGTGCAATCAAACCCGGGTAGATGACGGTCAGTAAGGTGCTTCTGTCGGCAGTTTGGTCAACCTCACCTCCCCCTGCTTTCCATAGCCCCCTATAATCAACTGCGGGCTCCAAACATTTTGGTTAAAGGGTAACCCAAGCGAGCCACGTGCTCAAAACTTGGGTAGATGAAGGTCAGAAAGCTGCCCTTAACACGGGGAATCCCTCTTGAGTGTCAGGCAGCCCTGAAGCCAAAGAGGAACCCAGCAATGTTAACCCCGGATGAAGCAGAACTGGTTGATTTTCATTGGGGTGAATTCCCCCCCGGTCCCACATTTGTTGGTCAATATTAGGGGGGTGCCCAGCCACAATCAAAACTCGGGTAGATGAAGGTCAGTAAGGGACAACCCCCTTGCCATAAATAGTTGCAGCCGCCTTTGTATTTCTGTAAGGCTGCCCAGCCATGCGGGTCTTTAGTTTTGGAGCTTCTCAGTTGGTTTCGTGGCTTCCATTTTCTGAAACGAACATGTTATTTTGTTTTTCGGTTTTAAAGGGAATCGATTTCACAGTTGGAAATAGGTTGATTTTTCCAGGAACTAGCAGTTGGGGCTTTTTTGCAAAAGCACCGGGTAGACGAAAAGAACGAAAGTCAACAGAATATCTGATTTCCTGTATACCCCAAGAATAAGCGTGACCGCTGGTCGGATTCCTTCGCATGTATGGTGACACCTTTCACTTTGAAGGATGGCTTTATTCATTTGGGTTCAAACATCAACCTGAGGTCTCTCAGAGCCCCCCAGTACAGCAATGTCCTGAACCCCCAGGTTCGTGGATGGGACCTAAAACGGGCGGAGAGCCTTCCCGTTTTGGATATTTATTTACATGGTGTTGGGTAAAATCCGATCTTATTGTGTGACATGACAGGTTGCATGGCGGGGCGTTGCTTGCGTTTGAATGTGTTGATTGCGGTAGCCGTGCTTATGACTTAGCTGTGCTTCTGTCGGCAGTTTGGTCATGACACACCTCCCCTGCTTTCCATAGGCCCGTAGAATACACTGGGGGCTCCCAACATTTTGGTAGGGCAACTAAGTGTGGAACAGAGTCAAGCGCTTGGCCCTTTCTGTGCCCCAGATTTGGGCCAAGATCTGGCTGAGGCTGAAGGCTTGTTTGGTGGAAGCCTAGATCGACCCACACAAGTCAACTCACAAAAGGATCGATCCCAAGAATGGGGTTACCTGTTTCTACCAGGGTCGCTAGGCAACTGACCCGAACATTGGTGGCCTTCTCTCTTGTTTCCCTTTATCCCAAGGTGAAATTTGTCAAAACCCACACGAAACAATGCGAGGTACAAACACCCCGTGGGTTGAGGTACGAGCAGCGGTGTGAGAAGCGGAAGGAGAAGGCACAGATGCTGCGGAAGATTTTTGAGACGCCGGGCAGCAGAGCTTTTTTCAATTCAGCCGGCAGCCTGCTTGATCGATTTCAGTTCTCCAGTGGGGGGCCTTTGCGCCTTTTATTTGGAGGAGGTTCCCCAGAGCGACGGCCAAAGAAAGAATGCACCGATTTGGGGGGTAAAACTGTAAAACAGTGTCCCTTTGTTCAGGTAGCAACATCCTGTGTTCACTTTTGCGTCTTAGGAACTAGGCACATGCGAGATATCCAATCCTCATTTCCATGGTGCGTGGGGTGCTTTCTTCATCATTTCTATGGCCAGTCAAGTCAACGTGGGTGGCCTCGCACTGCTGTTGCTTCAGGAGTCTCAGTACTCAATATTCTTCCTGTTAGGCAGCGGGTGTAAGTAGCACGTGCTCCTTGCTGGTGAATAGGTTCGATGTCGTGTTCTGTGTGGGTGGGGCACCTGTGGAAGGAGGTTTGTATACACATACATTCATATGTGCATAGATGTATATTCACTTGTATACGCATATACATCCTCAGTTTGCATGTTTTGTGCTGTTTGGGCCAACGGCTCCTTTTGGTGCAAACGGTTCCTTTTTTCGGCCTCAGTGCATTTTTGCGAATTTTGCTGTTTTGCGAAACCTGGATAAAGACGAAAAGGCGACTTTGCCCGACCCAAACATTCGGACCAACAAACTAGATTTGCCGACCACGTTCTGGCAAGACTTTGACGCAGCACTTTTACAAGGAAAAGGTTCTTTTTGGAACAAACGACACAACATATTGGGTTGACGGGGGTGGAGGGTTAGCCCGGACTGAGGCGCAGGCGCAGAGGACGCGAAGTCCGGAGTATGCAAACGCACCACAAATAACGCGTACTCGTGTTTAGGAACTCGGATATGCAGCGTTGGCAAGCGTAGCACTTCTCACACGCGCTTTTGTGGTCTCAGGCTGTAGATGCTCTTCGAAAGCCGCGAGAAGCCAAGAGATGTCTGCTGGTCTATGTTGTGTTGGGCAAAATCCCGGCACTTTTCGTGCCCATTTGTCAGAGGGAAAGGTCTGACCTGGAACGGCTCCACTAGGGATATGCCGCGCTCCCCGTTCATTCATCCACATGCAAGGGACCGCAAATGGCTATGGGAGTTTGTGCCTGCAGGTTGGTGAATGCATTGCTTGCACGGTTTGCATGAGCTGCTTGGAAGCTGTCCAGCAGTTTCCCAAAGTTGAAATCTACCAGGTAAGTTCAGCGGGGCGGTGTGTGCCCCGCAGCCCGCCAGACCACGAAGTTCTTTGGATAATTGTCGCACTTCCAGTCTCCCGCCCTTTTCGAAGCCCAGGTTTTTGGTTGCGATTCATGGTCGGAAACATGTACCTAGACCAATCTTGCATGGGCTCCACATTGGGCCCACGAGGAAACGCAACAAAGGTGTCTGGTCCTGGTTTTGACTTTTAACGTGACAAGGATCCCAGCGTTCTCTTTAAAACCACACCATTTTCCAAAAGGCCACTGGTCAGTGTTCGGAGAGCAGGATGCCTCAAGAGAAATGGGGACGGTACAGCTACTTGACACTTGCGAGGAATATGGCGAGCCTCGCAGAGACAGAGGAAGAGCGGAAAGGCGCAGAGGTCGTGCGGATGCGAGGTCTGGAGATGTTGGACAATGACGAGGAGATGATGAAACTCGGCAGTGCGACCGAACCCAACACAACCGAAACCAACCAACCAAGCAAGGGGTGTTTCACTTGGTGGGGAATGAACTCATTTGTGATCAGGGGAATGGCTGCGCGGATCTCGGCCTCGTTTGTTGCAAGGATTCCTGGACTTGATGCTTATTGGGAAGATCATTTCAGTGGCAAGCAGCAAGTACATTTTGTTTGCCAATCCACTCAGCAAGTGGGAAGCGGCTTTGACATGTTGCGATATTCTGCCATGCCCCCCCCTTTTAGGGCAACCCTCGATGCGGGATAATGCGGATCTTTGAATACTTGATTTTTGCATGTTTCGACCTCAAACGCTAAAGACATTTAGTGGATGCGAAACAACTGGCTTTCACGTCCGTTCCCTGCTCATCATCCATGGTTCTTCCCGTGCAGGCGGAGCATGTTTGAAACAGGAGCTTTAGAAACCTTGGAAGCAACTCGAGGGGGGTTTCCTGAGGTGACAAAAAGAAGCGCGCAGCCTTCCGAACATGGCATGACTTGGCTATTGTTGGCTGGATCTTTAGACTCGATTTTCTTTTTGGGAAAGGGCAATTGTTCGGGGAGCTGACATGCAAAAGTTGAACCGGGGAGGGGGGCGTGAGCCATCCACATGACAGTTTCTCACACGGCAACCACTGTTTTGCAACTCCGTACGAGGTGGCTCGCAAGTCTTGGAGAAAAAGATGCTGTATTTTTTGGTACAGGTTCTTAACTATTGCAAGCAACACTTTGTCCCCGCCTGCTTGTCCATCGGTAAGGTGGCAATAGGTGAGGAGTCTTGGATTTGAGGGCCCACATGTTCCCAACAAGTGTAAGGTTGAAGGATTTCAGCATCACGCTAAATGTTGCAAGCAAAAGCAACATGTACTTGCTGGTGACGCGGTTGATGTAGTTACGACCAAGTACCTGACTGGTTGGATTGCAGCAAGCAGCGCGGTGGATGCCCTTCCGTTTTTGTTTTTTAAATGGACCCTGGGAAAGATTGGCCTACCTTCAGGGGAATCCTTGCACTTTCCGGGTCCCTTGGTATCTGTGACCCTTCCCACACACCATCCTCAGAGGGTACCAAGACCTTTGATCTTCCGTTGCCCAGCAAAAAAGGTCATTTCCAAACGCACAACCATTGCCCTCTAGAATGTAGGGGCTTCCCCAAACATGTCTTTGTCCAAGAGGCAGCGGTTTCTTCCAGGGGTCTAATGATTTAGCGGGGTCAGTGTTGCCCCCAAGCATGTTTGATTCTCCAAATTTGGCTCAACAAAATGAACAATTGTTTTTGAATGAAGGGACGCTTCCCCATGGCCCCCCGGTGGGTGGATGGAACAAGCAAGGTATGGCAACTCATTTTTTACATGAAGGGACCCTCCCCCATGGATCGTCTCCTGGTTTACCCGGTGGGTAGATGGTAACCGGTTCCGGTTTCACCGAGGAAGCTGACACAGGAGTCCATGAACAGAGGCGTGCCTATTTTGGGCGAGCCGCCCAAGCCAGACGAAGATGCCCTCGAGGGGCCTCTTCCATACACTCCCATCAAGTCCGACTGAGGGAGCAGAAAAAAAGTCCTGGAAGCCTGGAATTTTCGCAGTTCCAAAGGCAAAATCGCCCACTTGCGCAGATGTCAGATGCGATTTTTTTCGCTTGTGTTCGGTTCCCTCGCAAGTCTGCCAAAAGGAGTGTCCTTTTTCCCTTGGCTACTGGGCCACGAAGAGAAATCAAATCATAAGAGTGCAGGGCGCCGTGGAGTAGAATCACCTCGAGAGGAAAAACATGCGAGTGTGTTTGCGCGGAGCTGCCATCCGTTTCCGCGCAAGCATGGGAAACCAGCAATGACTGCATCACACCGCCCCCGCTTCCTACCCCTCTCCCCCACCCCCGGTGTCCTCGAAATGTTGAGGCTTAGGGTCTCATTTTGGGAAGGTGGGGCTCCCCCCCCTCTTGAAACACAGGTTTTTGCACAGAACTGAGGTTTTTGGTCAGACTATATATATATATATATAAATACTAGGGGAAGAGCAATTTGCACCAATCCATCCTAGTTACTAGTTTAGTAACGGTGGCATGCCAGCATCCTCCAAAGCCTGCGTTTCCATCGAATTACCCTAACAATGCTTGGCATTTCCAGTCGCCAGAAGTTGATAAAGTGTTGGGAGCAGGCTTTGCTAAATCTGGCCTGTCTCCTTTGTTGGTGTAACATGGGCCCTCCCCCCCCGCCAAAGAAAAACACAAACAACAGAAAATTGAGAGGGGTCCAAGAGATGTTTATTAGGTTCCATGTTAATCTGCAAGTCCCGTTCCTTGGTTCCAGGGGAAGCTTCCATTTCCATTCTTTCCAGGGAGTTTTTTTTTCAGGAAACCATCAAACACCCGGAGGAAGACGGGTGTTTTTTAAGGAGCAATGGTTGAAAAGAATGGAAAAGGTCTCAACCCCTAGGCTGGTTTTCAGCAGATCACTTAAAACTACCAGTTTGTAGCGGGGGGGGGCGGGAGGGGGCGGCCACTCAGGAAGCAAGGATAGCCTTCATTCCTCCACAGGCCACGTCATCCAATTTGTTCTGCTCGCCTGGAGGGCAACTAGCATGGACTGCCTGAGGGGTTGTGGAGCTTCCTGCAGCTACAGGGGGGCGTTCCATGGGTGCCGTACTTCTTGCCGTCTCACGCCAAGTGTGCAGAAGTTGATTTGACAAATGCTTCTCCCAAACATAAAGCGACCCCAAAAGGAGATGCCTCTAAAAATTGTTGCTTTCGGGTGTTGATTTGCCAAACTTTCGTGTGGGCTTGTTCATAGCAATATTGACGTCTCGGACGCGTAGGTCGTGGTTGCGTGAGGCAGACGTGTAGGTCATCTAGGAAAAGACGCGGAACTGGGGCCCGACCACCATGTTGGAACCTCCGTGTTTTGGTTCCTCGGGTGCCTCGAGTTGCTTTGTAATGTTGACCCAGGATTAATGAAGCCCCACTAAAAGGGGACACCCAACCAGGGGTTTATCAATCCGGGGTGAACATTAAGACCGCGGTTTGGTGGCAAATTCGCGGGTTTCGAGGAGCCCTTCGTTTGTGGCTTGGGGGGTTGAACCCCTGATTCTAGAGGGCAAAAGAGAAGCAACAAACTACTGTGGGTGGACGAAATCCATTTCGCACCACCCCAGAATTCCTGAAATGATGATTCACCTGTAAATACCCACAAACAACGGCTTCCCGTGGATTCAAAGTGGTGCAGGATTTCGTCCATCCACAGTATGAAACCACAATTGCAAGCCACCAATTAGTGAAGAGCTGAGCTTTGGAGTCAAGTGGCAGAAGTCCACCGGAATGAGTTGCAGCATGTTGCCGAAGCTAAGGAATGTGCTGCGTCGCCCGCCTGCAAACGGGAATGTGATTTTGAGTCGGAAACCGAAGCCATTTTGTGTGGTGCCCCGCCATGTTGACACATACCCAAAGGGCTGTGGCTGGTTTTTGGGGCAACTGAATCTCCCCTTAGACTTGTTTGAAACAAATGTTTTTCCATTAGACCTACAAAAGGTTAGCAGCCTAGCCGTGGCCGTCGCCGACGTGGGAGTTTTGATTCTTGCACATTTGTATTCGAGCCACTTGCCCTACGCTTGTAAACAGACCAGCAACTAATTCCCTTATATGGCAATGGGCAACCATATTTGCTGTTTAGTTGACTGTTCTTGTGTTGGTGAGAGTTGTTGTGCGTTGTTTGCTGATGGGTTGGGTTTGCTCGCGTTGTTCATTGGCCATGCTGCAAGCAACCGCCAGTTTCTGCTTTCAGTTTCACCTGCTGGTTAGTCAAAAGGCCATTTGCCAGATCTTGCCCTTGCGTTACTTACGATGCTGAAAAGAGTGGCGCCTTTTCTTCTCCTTGTTTAGAGGGTGGGGCGCCCTCTAAATGAGAAGCAGGCCCAAAACGGGGGCTTCAAATTCTTTCTCAACACCGGGCAAGTGGGAGGGGGTCAAACATGTAAGCTTCTCACATGCCCAGATCGCGCTCTTGCCTGGGTTTTCCTGATGCCAAGGTTCTCGCTTCCGGGAACAAACCAAAGGTCTGGACTGCCCAGTCTCAGGCAGTCAATCCAAGCGGTTCCCGCCCGTTCGGCCAAGGTATCGTCATTCACATTGAGCGGCACATGGCGCAGCATCAGAGCAGCTTGGTTTCGTCTGGCCAAAGGAGTAGCGCCATCCCCTCACCCCGTAAGAGGGGATTCTGATATCTGTCCATCCAAGTGGTGCTTGGAGGTGAGGGCGGGTACCGTAAGTGTCTTGAACGTGATGTGAGCCAGGACGTTTCTTGCACGATCTTTTTCTGGCGGAAGCTTCCGGGACAGGTCAAATGGCGTTGGAACCTTAATTCTTCGGACTTACACGCCCGTTGTTGTGAAAGGGACATGTAGGATCGATCATGTTACTTTCCGTGACAGGGATCGCCTTGTTCAGGTGATTTGGGATGCCTCCAGAAAAAGAGGTGGGCGCCGAACTTTCAGGCTCTTGAAATCCGTTTGTGAAGCTGTTGTCACTCATATTCCATGTAAACTACGCGGAGGAAGTGAGCATGTGAGATGAGACAAGCTACAGTTGGGTGAACGCACATGGCTCAATTCCCCGCCATGTTTCTTTCGTTTTCCTCTGCGGCTACCCGCATGAAGGGAATGGTGCCATCCACTTTCACCCTGCCGTAGGTGGGGCACGGGTGCAATTGATCAATTTCGTGCTGGGCTTAGTACGGCACAACTGGAGTTTCTCAGCTTTGTTTTGTCCTGACCTGCCTCTAAATGCCCTTCTCGTTTGGTGGGCTTCCCGCTTGCAAAGATAATCATAACAACGCCCAGCCTCACGGAACCCTGGTGGAAGCGGGTTTTGAAGTTTTTGAAGCCCTGTTTCTTGAAACAAAATCAAAACAAGCGCGCCTAACCCTCCTGGCCCCAAACCACGAATTTCAAGATTCAGTGCCCGACAAAATGGCCTGGCGCATCAAACAACACAAAGGGGTAAGATGGGCTAAGGTGCGCTGTTGAACATGTCCAAACCCGCTCAGGACACAAGGAGTGCGAGCCGGGTGCATCCCTCAGCTTGGTCACAGGCGACGATGTGCCCTGCAGATGCCTGGTTTCTGCCAAAGGGCGTTCCCTCCTTCCCTCTTTCATTCTTTCAAGTGAGGCTGGAAAACATGGCCTTCGTTTCTTTTGGGGAAGCCGGGGAGCCGTGAGAGCCGGGGAACCCGCGAAGGGAGCCGAGTTCTACACCTCTAAAAGTCAAAAAATGTCCCTACATCCCATGCAGGCACCACATGTTCCGTTTTCAACCCAGTTTCAGCCATCATTCTTTGACTTGAGCAACTTTTATGCTGCCCCCCCCCCCCCCCGGTTTTTGGGGAGGTTTCGGTGCATGAAATTCTGAAAGAACCCCAGCTCCTTGGCGCAGGGCGGCTTTAGAAGGCGCCGCTCGGCAAGATCCTTCGAGCCTCGCGGCCACGCGCAAGCGATGGATCAAGCAGGGCTCCGAGGAGTTGTTTCCCCTTTTGGGGCGGCTTCATGTTCTTTTTGTTTTTTCTTTGTTACGGCCCGGAGAAGCTTCCAAGGCACCTTTTAAAGATCCCTGTAGGTCTCCTGACAAGCTTCCTTCTAAGCCGCCTTATGAAGCATCCGCAGAAGTCTCTTTCCAAGGCAATTTGCGAGGAATGCAAATGAAAGGCGAGCCCTCCTTGGAGTGATGTTCAACCTTTGGACCTTCCATTTTGAACAACTTACCTGGGTGTTCTCTAGGCAGTTTCCTCCAGCAATTTCTGGGATGGCAGGCCAACGTACATGGTGTCCGTTTTTACAGTGCCCCCGAAAATTGTGGTTTTCCTTTGTGGCTTCCCTGAAAACCAAGAAAGGGGCATACCCACCTTGGCTTACGTGTGGGAGGGATGGCCTTTCTTAGCTGAAGTTGGAGCTTTGCTGATTCGGTTCCCAAGGAAACTGCTCACTTTTTCGGGGGTTTGAAGCAATGCCGGGAACCTTTGGACGCTGACTGCGAAGTAGTTGATGCCAAAGTAACATCAGTTTAGAAGAATAACACGTATATATATATATATATATATATATCAAGAAACAGAAATGAAGAGTAGCTGAGAGGGGGTGTGTACCCTTGTAGAGGATGGAGATTTGGTTTGTCCAGCTCAGTCCAGGCCCCAAGTGACATCCATCCCGGCACTCCACGACTTTGCACTGAAACGCGATGTTTGCTACGACGAAGTGGAAGTTTTTTCAAAGTGCCCCCCCCACCAAGGCGGTTTGTGGCACCGCTCCCGACGCATTTACATTCAACTCCCTTCAAAATCTGTCCCAAGGGTTGCCCCCTAGAAAGATAGACGACATTGTCTCAATATCCCCCTCCCCGTTTGAAATGGAATTGGGGGGATGTTTTGTCCCATTTTGGGGAATAGACAGCCCACCCTCCCCCATCCTCGTTCGACGTTGTCGACCCTTTTTCGACCCGTCTTTGGGACCCAAAATGTCACCCCTCAAAGGAGTGGGGATTTGAAGCCCTGGTTCGTGTGGGATGGCAAAGTTGGAATCTCCTGGAAAGACTCCAAGCCAATCCAAACCAAGTAGAGATTCAAACAACGGCTTGGGCGCGCAAGGCTGAATCACACGCACCCACCTGGACCCGTTCTTGCCCTTTTTGGCCATCCCTAGGCCATCGGCAAGCCGGAGCATTGCTGGCCTCAACCTTGAACTCGGTGCGGGAAGATCACGCAGGTTTCAGCGAAGGGAACCTTTGAAGGTTCGCGGTGCCTCCTTTGACGTGTGTTTTTGCTTCGCTTGAAATGCATCCCCACACCATTCCGGGTGCTTTCTGTTGGTTCGCTTGAGGCATCCAACGAGGGTTCCCTAGTTTGAAGTTTGCGCCAGGCCTCGACCCCCTGTTTTGGAAAAGCGGGTCTGGGCACACTTTTGCAATAGCTTTAGCTCCGCACCACACGCTGCATTCAGCTAGGCCGGATGGCGAGCCCTGTCTGAGGGTTGCAACTTCCGTGCAACTGCACCGTGTTTAAGGAATCCCGAATCTTTGGCGGCTTAGAGTTGCGACGTTGACAGGGCCTCGCATATATAAAGAGTTCTACTGCGCATGAAGATGCGCGTTTCTTGACCGAACTTGGCTGAAATTGCCGTGTTGCTGCATGACAGTGAGCCCAGCCCTTTTTGTGCCACTGCAGTGGAGCGGGCGCACGGAGACAAAGCGGAAGGGCTGTGAACATGCGAGTCCGGCGCACACGGATCAGCCAACCACAAGAAAGCAACAGCACCAACCGTACCTTCCGACCCCATCGGGCCAACTCTGAGTGCACGAGTCCCGCTCCGATGGGCCAACTTTTGCAGCAGTTCAGTGGATCCCGCCCTCTGAATCCCTCTTCGTTTGGTGGCCCCTCAAGACCTAAACACAACTGACTAAAGCTTGTTCAAAATCATGTTCTTCGGCCTTTCCACGAATGGGACCATTCAAAAGGAGTCGCTTCCAGGGTGCTTTCGCGTGTTTTTGTTTACCTTGCGGGCCACTTGCAACTGGCTTCCGCGAATGGCTGGCCTGGAGCCTGTGCCGACAAATCCAGTGTCGAAGACATTGGCAGTCGGCAGTTGCCAGCCGCGCATTTCAATCGGCCAGGGCTGCTCTGAACCTCAACATGACAGGGCTTCTGGGTTTGTTTCATTCACAAATAGGAATGGGTGTTTTCCTGTTGGGGTCCCTTTAAATCTGACCCAAAGAGGGGTTTCTAAAATACGGGGAGATCCCAAAACAGGTGTGTTCCTTGTGGTTCCTTTTAAATCTGACCCAAAGAGGGGTTTCCAAGAAAAGCCAGCCCAAAACCACAAGTACAATTTTCAACAATACGGGGGGGGGGTTCCCCAAAATGGGTGTTTTCCTGTTGGTGTCCCTTTAAATCTGACCCAAAGAGGGGTTTCTAAAATACGGGGAGATCCCAAAACGGGTGTGTTCCTTGTGGTTCCTTTTAAATCTGACCCAAAGAGGGGTTTCCAAGAAAAGCCAGCCCAAAACCACAAGTACAATTTTCAACAATACGGGGGGGGGGTTCCCCAAAATGGGTGTTTTCCTGTTGGTGTCCCTTTAAATCTGACCCAAAGAGGGGTTTCTAAAATACGGGGAGATCCCAAAACGGGTGTGTTCCTTGTGGTTCCTTTTAAATCTGACCCAAAGAGGGGTTTCCAAGAAAAGCCAGCCCAAAACCACAAGTACAATTTTCAACAATACGGGGGGGGGGTTCCCCAAAATGGGTGTTTTCCTGTTGGTGTCCCTTTAAATCTGACCCAAAGAGGGGTTTCTAAAATACGGGGAGATCCCAAAACGGGTGTTTTCCTTGTGGTTCCTTTTAAATCTGACCCAAAGATGGGGTGTCCAAGAAAAGTTAGCCAGCCCAAACCACAAGTACAATTTTCAACAATACGGGGGGGGGTTCCCCAAAATGGGTGTTTTCCTGTTGGTTTCCCGACAGCACAACTGCAAAGGCCATTTCGTGGACTTCAGGTGAATAGCACGCGAATGACTGGGCCATGGTCGAACTCAAAGGCTGAATGCATATATATATATATACATATCCATATATGAACCCCTGGTATGAACCCCTAGCTTATGTGTTCGTCAACCATTCGCTCTGGCTTTATCATGGGAAATCAGCCCCCAAAGCGTCCCAAATGGCCATGCATTCATACATGGCCCTATATCAGCCTTTGACCCGAAGATTTGGATGAGGCCTTCTGGGCATCCTCGATGGGCAGGAACGTAGGCTTCCGCTGCCTTCCCTCTTCCCCGGTGTCTTTGCCGTTCGCGGGAAAAAAGTTCCGGGGAGTGAAGAGTGTGCCATGGGAAGTGGTATGTCACAATGTTCCCAGGAAGCCCAGCACTTTTCCGCGTGGCCCGCCTGATCAAATCACATCATGGGCATGTTGTGATCCTTTTTTCCCGGGCTCCATTCGTCAAGTGGACAAGTGGCCCGCGAAACCTGGCAGAAGTCCTGGTTTATGGAACCTCCGCATCCAGCAACCCTTCAGCTTCCCCAGAGGAATGTTGACCCCAGATGAACCAAGCCCAGCTGATTAATCTGGGGGTGGGGGCCCATCACGTAGTCTGATGCAACAAACCCAGGGACACCCCCTATGAATACGCTAGGGCTTATAAATCTAGGTGGCTTGGAGACTTGTACTTGGGAAACCGCTCGCCTCCAAACCAAACCCGACAAAAGCTGACGTGCCCCTGGCAGGCGCTCGTACTGTTGCGGCCTCAGAAAAGGAGGGAATCAGACAGCACTCAAATCAGATCAGCGATGATCAGCGGCTAAGAACCTCACAGAGACCTCAGTTACCTGTGTAGCATGCAATCTTTTTTTGCTGTTTGTTGGTCGGTTTCTTCATCGTTTCAACAAAGGCCGGAAAAGTTGGAACTTAACTCAGAAGGCCAGCTTGGATTGGTGTTTTAGTCGTGGACCTTCAAGCGTGGGGCTCAGTAGCCCAAAGAGGCTTGTCGAGCTGGCGGCCCCAACGTTTGCAGGGCCTAAGGCACCACTTCCGAGCTGGTCAGCACCTCGGGGAGCATGGCCCCTCTCCCGTCCATCCACGTTGTTTCATGCTGGGCACGGCACTTTCTTGTTTCACTCGCCCGGGTGGATATTCAAGATGGTGCCACACCAAAAGATAGTCAGAACCTTGGTCGCACTTCCTGAGTTCCTGGACTTTAGTCACTTTTTGCGAAGACCATTTTAGTGGCAAACAAACAGTTTGGTCACTTTTTTTGGCCAATCCACTCGTTCCCTTTGCATGGCTGTTTGGCCTGTTCTTTGCACGAAAGTGAGGTCCAAGCTTGGCGGGCAGGTTTGGCTTAGGTGAAGAACCCAGAAGGAATCGCTCAGCTCACAGGCAACGTCGGTATCTCTTTCGTTTTTACCTTTTGTACATTCAGTCATCGCCAGGCTGAGTCTTGCGACGCTTCGCCTTTTTGGCTTTCCTCATTTTTCTCTTGCAACCGGCTACAGTGCGCGCTGCATTCTACTTTTTAACTACCCCAAGCTAGACTTAAACCCAAGGGTTCTCCTTTTGGGGGAATGAACTCCCTCAATTTAAGTCCACCGTGGGTTGTCGAAAAGGGGAACCCTGGTTGCGCAACTTGCCGAACCAAGGGGTCCATGCTCGCCAGGTTGGGGGGGGTGTCGCCTTCAAGACGTGGACTTTGTTTGGAGTTGGTGCCCTGTTTCTTGCGAAGCAGCACCTGGGGGGCGGTAGTTATTTCCCTCGGCCTTTTGATTTGAGGTTCTCCTTTTCTACTAATATGTTGACCCCATGTTAATCAACCCCAGTTTATTAATAGAGGGGTGTTCCTGGATTTAGTGGGGAATCATCACTTTTGGAGGGGATGACTTTTGGAGGGGCTCCCACCCCACTGTTAATAAACTGGGGTTGATTAATATATGGGGTCGACATTGCTTCATTTTTGGGTATAACCAATCTCGTTCGGAAGTGGGTTCCTCTTGGTTGCCTCCAGAGATTAGATTTCCCTGGCCGCAAGCCCCGAGAATCCTCGAACTCGTTCGCGAGGCCTGACACGCTGCAAGTGCTCCGCTTGGACCTTGCGCGCTGCGCTGCTCGGATTTTTCGAGCGGCGGGGGCTTAGCTTCCCCATTCTTTCCAGGGATCCGAATATTTTCTACCGAAACCATCAAACACTCAGGTTGGAAACAGCTGTTTTGTTGAAAAGGACGATGGTTGAAAAGAATGGGGAATCAATCCCTGGAGCTTTGCTAACATTCACTTGCAACCAAAGCGAATTGACCGGATCTGACCTTTTGCCTTCCCCATTTTGGGCCACTTTTAGTAAGAGTCCCAAAGGGTGGACCCTTTTTTTCAAGGTCCCTTGGGCTTTGCATTGCATGGCTGTGCCAATATCTCCAGCTTCCTGCGTGACATGACCTGACTCGGATCAAATTCGTGAAACGATCGACTCAATTGACCTATTTTGACACGCATACCTCTTCAAGCCCTTTTTTGAAGCGCACTCCTTGATGAATGCTGCCACAAGTTGCAACCTGATGCTGGAGCCCTATCAAGGTGATGGGAGAAAAGAGGTAGGGGCTACTCTCTTTTGGCGCCCAAAACAACACGCCGGGTTCCATGCTTTGGCGAAGGAAACGCACGTCGAAATGGGTATGAGTTTACAATGAGGCTGATAAATTACCATTTTGGTCACGGTCCTACACATTGTGAATTTCCATGTCTGCTCGGAAGGTGAGGCCAAACAGATCAAACAGGGGAATGCTGGTCTCCAACAGTTACCCCTCATTGGGTAATTGGAATACGTGGTGTCACACAAGTCAACCAAATTGAGCGCTAAGAAATAAATGAAGCAAGCTGTAAGGTTGAAAATCATTACGGGTCCCCATTGGTAAGCCTAGCGGCCTAGTGTCCCTCAATCCGAGAAATGTTCCCGGAACCGCCTCAATAAAGATTCCCGTTTCGGCTCCGAGCCCTTCAAGGCTTCTTTTTGGATGCTGCTTGAAATGCTGAACATGGGAAGACAGTCGTTGGAGGTGCTGGCTGCGTGTATTTCACTCTTAGGGGCTGTGGCTGCACCCCCCAAAGTACTGCATGGAAGGTGGGGCATACCAAATTGACAAATCCCAGGAAGCAAGCCACATGGGAAGTCATTACCAATTACCAAATTAATCCAATCCCAGCAAGCCACAAATAGTTAGTACTTCCCCATTACCCAGCCAAGGCGCCATGGTGTGTAAGTAGCCGACGTACCGAATCCACGGGGATTTCAAGACCTCAACTGAGTGCGCGATCTGAGGAGCTGACTGCGGAAGGTGCCCGAGGCCCGTGCCACGAGTGAGAAAAGCGTGGCGTAGGGGGGGGGCGGGGTTCGAGGGAAATCCATCAGCCGCTTTTTTCCCATTTCTTTGAGACTTTTTCTGTTGGTTTTGAAAGGAATCGATCACTGGAGATATATATTTTTCCAGGCTAAAGCAAATGGAAGCTCTTGTGGAGCTCCGATGTTGCGGACACAAAAGATGTTCTGTCTGGATGAATTTGTGCAAGACCCCCATGCTTCCCTGAAATGAGAGACAACCAACATCAACCAGCTAGGAGTCCATTCATCCTGGCTCAGGGGAATGTCGGCATTTGAGGAACGGTCCGTTGGAGTTTCATATTTCCCCGTTTGGGGATCGAGCCCAAAGCCCCAAGCCTTCATCCTTGTGAAGCCGAATGCTCTTTGGATTGTGGTTTTGAAGCATCGCTTCCCTAAACGGTAAATATCTGGACCCTCAAACTAATTGCCCTTAAGAATTGAATTTCACCCCAGAATGTTGGGGCTATAACTTGTGTCTCAGGATGTTTTGAGGGTTCACCGGTGTTGGGATTGGCGCAAAATCGAAATCGGCGGGTTTAGCGTTGGCTTACACTTGTGGCGTATCCTAGAAGTAGTATTGGGGATCCAGGGGTCTGCAAAAACGATATTTGTTGATAGGGTGCGGGGAATAAATTGATTGAACTTTAGACAGTCACTGGACGGTGGCCGAGGGTTTGCAGGGTCCCCACTTTAAAACTTACACCCATGGCCCATAGCATAGCAACAACTCATGGGGAACCATTGAAGACCCATAATCTGAGTACGAAAGTTTACAACCATGACAAGCGGGCGAACAAACCATGGTTTAGCAACTTGCAAATCACCTGCTTCAATAATTCTTGTTTGTTCCTCATATGTGGGTGGATGACATATGATCTTTTGGGCCCTGGATCATTGGGTTTGTCTCCGCATGGGGTTGGCTTTGCGTTGGTAATCCCGTAAAAGCAACCCCGACAAATTGTCCTCTAAGAATGGGACACGCTTATTTCATTGACTTTGCCACAGGTGTGGCCAAATCAGGTCGTCTCAAATTGCAGCACACACATATATATATATATATGTTTATACATATAAAACCTGTACACACACACACACATCATTACCACTGGTTAGCCTTCTGTAGGACCTGCTCCTCCAAGTCATTCCCATTTTTCGAGGGTATGACCATCAGGGAAGATTTAATCTGGGACAAACTTGCAACTTGTTCTTGGCAGACCTAGTGGATCTTTGTGTGTTTCGCTACGTAAGCAATCTGCAAAGTTCCATTCAGCTTGTTGGTTCTGGGTGGTTTTGTAGCTTACAAAAAACGCCTTGAGTTACCCTCAAACTATGGGTTACCCTCCCACTGACTGACACGGAAGTGCACAGACCTCTGCAGAAAGACTATTGTTTTCTTGGAAAGGAGGTTTGCGCACTTCCATGTTAGTTGGTGGGAGGCACTTCCCGAAAAACATCTGGGGTGATTTTCCCTCGTTTACGCCAAGGCCTTCGGATTCCACCGCGCCTGACTTCGCTCCACATGGATCCGCAGTGTTGGCTCGCGTGTTTTTTTTTGTTTTTTTTTGGTAGAGACCCACCCGTACGAAGAGGGGGTTTGTCCTTTTTGTTGAGGAGACCTGTATTTTGGCTTTGGGAAATGAAAGGCCAAACACGCAAGTGGGGGGACCCTGACAAAAGGCACATAGGTTAACACATGATGGAACTCGAGGTTTAGGGTTGACGTTGATTTTTCGCTGTATCCCATTCAATTTGGTCCCTTTGCCAGGCAAAGGATTCTCTTACAATCGGTCCGAACGAATCAAACACTAGGCCCTTCTTCAGGGATTCCCGTGTTGGGAGGTTTACTTAGGAAGTCCCTCTTTGGGGGGAGGGTTCCAATTTCTTGTTTGGGGGTTTCTGCCTTCCTTACTCGCAAGCTTATCCACGGCAAGGTCACTAAAGGCTAAGTTGTTATTTCCAGGTCCTTTCGGCAAGTGAGAGCATAGGTGATTCCCTCTGTACAGGTGATGAAATGATGGAACTCAACCACCTTGGTATCACAGCAAGGACCCAGGATTGAACCAAAGGGTTATCCACTCTCCAAAGCTTGTTTCCCCCATGTTCTGCGTTTTGCTTTGAAAGTTGTTGTATGTGCCTGTGCTAAGGATAATTGCGTTAATCAATCATGGTTGCTGCAATTGCGTGGGGGCACAAGCTGAGCTAGTCCCGCAGGGAAGAACCGGGGCACGAAAGCCTGCAAAAGGTCTCGCGTCTCGCGAAAGAGCTTTGGTAGTTATTGTTTATTGTTTCCCACTCGCGAAATCTATGCCTTCTGGTGTTTGCACAAGTTGCGGGCCAAGTTTGTGTATTATCCCTTGCGGCTGTGCGCAAGCGAAAGCACACTTGAAAGCAGTTTTCCCGTCAGCGAACGCGCCATTTTGCGGAATCGCTTGCTGTATTGCAACGAAATCCCTAGTAATTATTGGTATGGGTTTCCCCTGACGGCTTTTCCCTCGACGTACAACTTACCCTGCCTGGAGGATGTGCTGCAGGTGACTGCGCGCAACAAGTTTCGGAAATCTGAGCACCCTGGCGCGCCAGACTTAGTTTACCTGCTGACCTCCTGCCGACTTTGGCTTACCAAAAATCTTCGGCTTGTTAAATCCCCCCAAAGGAAGTCAAAAAGGGATGTGCATCTTGTTCCAGATCTATTGAGCAACTAGGAACTTCATTGCACACTTTGGAAACTAGACCCTTTGAGGCTCGTTTTTCCGAAATTCGTTTCAAAAGGGATCGCGACCTTTGCCCTTGCGGCATTTTTTGAGCCGGGCTGAATCTTCTAGGTGGCCAACTTCCAGCGATGCGCCATGGCTAACCCGGTTGGTGAGGCTCACTTCCCACTTTCCCGCTCCGCCAATGTGCATTTCTCGGGACCTTCACGATCGAGACACTGATGCGGATGCCGAAGAGGCGCCACTTATAGAAGCAAAGATGTGTGACGCGAACATGCCATGATCTCAGAGGTGGTGGCTCGCTTGTGAGCGTCCCACGTCAAACCTGATGAAATCTGGGGCTGGCATGCACGAGCAACTTGTCAAGCTTGCATGAGCTGCGCTGCCGCCGGCGAGGGCCATTTACGTCTTAAGATGGACTCCAGCTCTTGGCAGACGCGAGGGGGTGGCAGTTGGGTTCCCGCTGCGCCAAGATCTAACGCTGTCACGATCTGGGCAAATACCAAGAAAAGCAGCCATCAAAACACGCGTGTTAGTTGGCTAACAACGTGTTCAGGCAAATACCTGGGCCCTCCTAAGTATGCCTTTTTTGTGGTGTTTGGGCCAAAGGCTCCTTTTGGTGCAATCGACACATTTTTTTGCCTCAGTGCATTTTTTGCGTATTTTGCTGTTTCCCGAAACCAGAATAAAGACGAAAATGCGACATTGCCCGACCCAAAGGCGACATTCCCCGACCAAAAAGCGACATTTGCCGACCACGTTTTGGCAAGATTTTGAAGCAGCACTTTTAAAAGGAAAAGGCTCTTTTTGGAGCAAGCGACACAATATATAGCTTTTCAGCAAACGGCAGAGAAAATGCACACCTGGAGGGTCTAGGTATGGCAATGTCTGCTTTCCCTGAGGGTCCAAATCCGTAACTACAAGGTACTTAACGGAATCCGTAATACTCGCGGGTTTTGGCTCGACATGTCAGGAGCGCAGCTTCGGGGCGAAACGCCGTGAATATGACATGTTGCACCGTGTTGCACCAAAATTCAGCCACCCCCTTAGCGGAAGAGTGTTATACTCTGACAGCTTCACTTCACTTGCAACCGCGGCATAGTTGCATCATAACCTTCAGTGATCAGCTTGTCTCGGGGGCATGGGCTTGCTCAAGAAGGACCCTTGGGCTCTCTAGCAGCACATCAACCCACCCGGTCTAGGCTGCGGTTGTTGAAGAAACATATCACGCGATAAAGTCGTGTTTGATTGAAACAAGTTGCGTTCAAAGCCGTGCCGGCGCACTTGTGGGAGTTAGATCGAATTCACTTGTGTCAAATCGAACTAAACCTCATGTACATTAGTTTAATGTGTGAGTGCTGTGCCACGCGAAAGAAGTTTCCACACATCACGCGAGAAAGTTGCGTTAAATTGCGTTAAAATCCGTGAATGCCAGCTTCCGGGCGTTAAGTCGGGTTAAATTGCGGCATCAGTTCTGGAAAACATCTGATGCACTGAAGGATGTTGCGACGCCATATCGGTGCTGCACTTTTGGCAAGAACAAGCACTTTCCCCACGGGCATGGTGAAGACATGTGCAACATTCGGCAACAGTCCCTCAGCTTGAAACAATGCAGAAGGTAGTTTGTCGCTACTCAGGCATTAAGATCTTTGCGCATCTTTGAGCATCCCGAGGCTTTTGACCCGCAAAACCCCGCTTTAGAGGCGAATGTATGACATGTTACCTTAGGCAGTGCTTCTGTGTGCCATCCAGCGATGAACGTATCGCGTGGTCTGCGCTGGGTTTATGTTCCCAAATGGCTTCAAAATGAGAATCCGCAATATTCGTACTCGGGCCCAGCAGTGTCAGCAGCACGGCTTTTTCACGAAAGTACCTCAGTATAGAGTACTTGGACCCTTAGGGTTTGTCATCTTCTGCGCGTGGAACGCCTGCGCTTTCCACGGATTTTGTCACTGGGCCTTTGGTTCGCGTGCAAAGGTGCACGCGGAACACGCCACCCGCAAGCTACGCGAGTGCCGCCCGTTGAGACGTTTTGGGCTGAAGTGCTAAAAGTTTAAGCGCCTCCGTGGAAAGTACTTGGACCCGTTGCTGGGGAAACAGTGTCTCGCAAGTTGATTTTGATGTGGCTTTTCTGCGTGAGCCATGCGCTTAGCCCTATGCAACGTGAATGCATAGCTCCAGTTCTGCCCCTCAGATGTTGCTGAGCAAGAAAGAGACGGCGGCTTGGCGAGCTGCCAAGCCTCACAGGCCGGTCTTGTGGGACCAAAGCTGTGATCCCAGCCTCCGCGTGGTTCTTGCAAGTCGGCCCAGTTGCGAACCGCTTGAATTGGAGCCGCGCGCAGCTGAGGCAGTCTAGAGGAAGACGAGCGCATTGCTGTGGCCGCTGCCTAGTTGCAGTTCGTTCCCCAGCAGTTGAGACTTGACGTGGGTGACTTTGCACGCGATTCGCCCAGTGCGCCGGGCGAGCAAAATCTAGCTGACTTTCAAGGTTCCAAACGTGCGTGGGAGGCAAGGGCTTCAGCTATGCCAGTAAAGCCTTGGAAGTCCCAATGTTTGCTAACGGCTCGTGCGTAAGAGCAAATCAAATGCCTCCATGTAAGATTTGGGTTAAACAGAAGCTGATTTCGCTGCTTTTCCTAGGCGACTTGTGGTTTGCCTGCCCTGGCGGAATGAACTGGCTTGCTCGAACTTTGCAAGCAGCAAAGGGCCCCTGGCAAATTTGTTCTTCATAAAGTGACCTGACTGCACGACGAGGTGGCAAAACTTCGGGGCGATGCGCAGCAGGTCAAAAACCGCTGCCAAGGCTCAAGCATCGCACACTTGAATGTTGTGGGTGGCGAATGCCTTTGTTGTTCAGGCTGGGGGCCCGAGATTATTGCCCGATGGGTTTTGTTTGACTGTGAGCTCTGCTCTGTTGTAGCTGCATTTCCCTCAAAAGCATACAGACTATTTTCCACCGATGCGTTCTCCTCGCTCGAGCTTCGAAGACGTCAGCTCCAAACTGCGCTGGTTGAAGGCGGGTTTGCTTTTCAAGTTGTGCCAGGTTTGCTTGAGCCAGCGGAATTTAGGTGGGAGCTGCAGCTTCCTGTCTAGCACAGAGAGTTGCCTGAAGCACAGCCAAGTGGCCGAAGGAAAGGCTCTGTGTTTGCTGGCGCAGGTGATCAGAGCTCGCGCGAACTGTTTCTTTTGAGACGTAGCCAGAGGCAGAGAGTGTCTTCTTAGCCGTGCCTTGCAGAACAGTTGGACCACTTGACCGCGCCAGACCGTGTTTCCACTTACCAGGGTTCCATGTTGGGCACCCATGCTTGACCCACAGCCATTCCAGCGCTTTGAGTGGCATAAGATTAAACTCATCGCTGCCACGCGCTCGCGTGAAGCATCATTCTGGCAACTCACCATTGCCTTCGTGTTGTTCATCGAAAACAGGCAACTCTCAACGTGCCAAAGGTCACCGACTGCATTTGGCAGGTGTTGGCCAGAGCCAAAAGGTGGGCATTGGGCAGGGCGCTGTCCAGATATCCCGCATGATTGATTTGACAAAGGTACGTGCAACCAAGGACGTAAAGCCCTTTCCTTTCTCTCTGCTGACGAACAAGATGTTTCATCTTCAAGCGCCCAAGGAGAATGACAACCCTGCTGTCCTTACACGTGGAGTTTAAAAGCCACTGTCTTTGCACGTTTGCTCAGGAGGATACAGACGCCCTTTTTGAACGGTGTTGTGTTGACGCCGCTTTGGCCCCTTGTGCTTTCGCGCGGGCTGCAAAGCACCTGTCGCAACACTGCTTAGGCGTCATTGGCTACATAACCTAAACATACCTGAATCTTCCGATGAGCGTGATTTTCCGCTCGTGCAGATTACCGCGCGTTTATCTGAAAAGCACTCGGTTCAATAACAGCGCTTGGATGCGGATATCGAAAAAGAAGAAACTGTCCATCGTGCGGGCGCCGTGTTCCTGCTACTCATGTTCAAGATGTGCAGAGAGCGCCGAACGTGGCAAATCTAGCACGTCTTGATGTGCGCTCGTGTGGCGGGAAGTTGCGCTTTTGTAGCGAAAATGTGCGCTCGTTGTGCGGCCTGGCCCGTTTCATCCAGGAAAGCTGCTGCTCAGTTCAAAACGTTGAGCATTGCGCAGAGTGTTCTTCAAAGGAGCCTCAATTCCTTCGCGAAGCAGCCCTGATTTAGCGGTCAAAGACAAAATAGCGCTCGTTTGCCCAAAAAACGCTCGCAAGCACAAAAAGCGTATCAAATAACAACTTGAGCAGAAAAATAACGCTCGTTGGAAGATACAGGTAAGAGTCCAATAGACGCGGGCACCCAGGTTGTGTGGTTTGTGTTGGCTTGGGCCTGGACATGGGTGCTTCCAGCGGCCGTTTCTGCGGCCACATGCAGGCCTTCCTTGCTGCTCGACTCAATCTGCCGCAACAAAGAGCAGGCAAAGCGGGGTGCCGCACTAACCCCCGGAGCATCCCTCACAAATCTAAAGTTTTGCATTAAGCACTGTCTCATTTCCACTCCTTTTGGGCTGATCCTTGTGAGCAGGCCTTTCCGCATGATGCCACCGGTTCTTTCGCATATGCGTCACATGGTTTATTAGTGCCCACCCTCTTTCTCGCGGCAAGCCGCTTGCACTTTGAAGTTCAGACACACGGGCAAGCCCTGGCTCGCTCGGGGTCTTGAGCGGGTGTGGGCTCGGATTCGCCGAATTTCGTGTAAGACCTATGTCCCCATCTGCAAATCGCTCGCTGAGAAAGACCTTGAGGTGGTGTCCGCGAAGCTCCAAGCTTTTGGCACGAACCTCGTTCGGCAAGCCTGGCCCTGTTTGAGATCGGCTGCCGCGAGCCTCTTCAAGTCTGCCACTGGCGACCCTTGCAAGCTGGTTGCAGCAATCAGACATCATGGGACGCGCCCTTCGGTGAACTTGTGAGGCGCGGGCCAGCAGAGCAGGTGTCAAACTTAAGTCCTCCATCTGTAATTTCTTGAGTGCGCGACAATCCGCCTGTTTCAGTAAGATCTAGGCCGCCGCACCTTTCCTGACTGCTTTGGCGCTTCTCACCATGTCATTGTTTACTGACTCACTGAGACCCATTAGTGCTTTGTAACCTTTGCTTAGGAAATTGCAACTAGCAATGCTTGAGCGCATAAATGGGAACTTCTTACTCCTTTCCAATCTAAGGCCTTGTGAGCAGCGCTTGCCAGATACACAGTACCTGGGCGCCATACCGCTGGATACCGCTACGTGTTTGAGCAGTGATTGGGACACGCCCTGCTCTCTGTGCGGCCAGACTGGTTGGGAGGCAGCCGGGTGCGGGAGGTTGACGGCTCCCAGCTTGGGTATGTGGATGAGCCAGCAAAAAGTGGCTTCTTCCACGTGTGGCGTTTTGGTTGGATCAATCCGCCAGCTCGCTTGCTGTGGCGGGAGTGGGCGGCTTCGAGGTCAGCTGTCTCAATGGGGTTCCCATACCTCGGGATTTCGGAGGCGCGCGCCGTACCAAGGGCCGTGTGAGGATCTAAGACTTTCTGATTTGGGAAGGTGTCGAGGCTCCACCAAAATGGCTTCGGCTTTCCCTGTGCGTGCTCTTTACACCAGCTGAGAAGGGTTCCCTCAAATTGACTCACCCTTCTTTGCTTGTTGGAGGAGCTCGGGCAAGCGTGACACTCAGGGCTTGCGCAACGTGCTTCCGCAAATCTATGCCAGCAACGGATTGCAGTGACACACGGATTCTGAACGCATGCCCATCAGGAGCACTATTCTGACTTTGCCCCGCTTTGAACTACCCCGATTTCTGATACTCCGGATGCTTGTGCTCCCTACAGAAAACCATGTTTCCAAGGCGCGGCATTTAATAGAGCTTCAAAAGGGGTACTTGGCTGCCGCTACTTGCTTTCAGCAAAAGCTAGATCGCACAACCATCAGACTCCCAAAGTTGACCAAAGCAGGTTGTGCCAGATCATTTTGCCATATTTCGCCAACTGAAGTGTGCGCAAGTCGCGTAAGGCTTCATTTGACCCGCCCCAAGTCTCAAGCCACATATCAGCTTGCAGATTCTTGCCCAAACACACCAAGCTCGGAGGGTGGCAAAGCCGCGAGATGGGTTCGGTTGAGCTAGCAACCTCAGATGCAAAAAAGCAGCTGCGCGTTTAAGAGACTCACTCATCGGTTTCCCGAGGAACAAGAAACCATGAACAGGCAGGGCAGTCTTCTTTCCGAGTGCCAATTGTGGGGTAGTCGGCTGCATGTACTTCTTTGATCTCGGGATCAGGCGCACTGGGCCGCTACTATTCTCCAAATACTTGACTTCTCGTTGGTAATCCCCTAAAAGCAACTCCGACCAATTGTCCTCTAAGAATGGGGCACGCTCATTTCACTAACTTTGGCTCATGTGCAATGAGGGATGAGGCTGCCGAGTCAACAGTTCCGCAGGTGCACCCGAATCAGATCATCTCAGTTTGCAGCACACATGCGTGTATATATATGTATAGTTTTCTGTACACACACACACATCATCACCACTGATTAGCCTCTGTAGGACCTGTTCCTCCAATCTAAGACTACATTGACTACCCCCAAACCACCCCCAGAAGCCAATGGATATAAACAGGGTATATATAAGGGTTATACGAGGGCGCCTCAATTTGTGCATATTTGGTTTCGCTTCTATCAGTTTGACGTTGAAACTTGTGAACATCAACGCTCGGTTTGCGCCGGTATCTTTGTTTAAGGTGAACATCAAAGCTTTGCTTTCTTGGCAGCCAGTTTGGTTTGCTGCTTTGATCATGTCGCGTTGCAGGGACCGCCACATACCCGGTTTTGGGGGTAGTGAGTTCCAAAACGCGCTTTTTGGGGGTAGTGGATTTGACTGGGCGATTTGGGGGTAGTCGCACGTCACCTGGTATGCGCGTGAAAAAGATGAATCACCCAGTTTGGGAGTAGTTGGGGGCGGTAGCGCGCGGATAGTGCGGGAGTTCCGGAGTCGGTGTGGGTGGCAACAGCCCCAGAATTCCTTTTCGATTACCGGGACAATCGACCACACAAGTTCACCACTTTTAGCCACGAGGTAG
This sequence comes from Effrenium voratum, assembly GCA_963377175.1. NCBI lineage: Eukaryota > Dinophyceae > Suessiales > Symbiodiniaceae > Effrenium > Effrenium voratum. The sequence continues at coordinate 881,810 of CAUJNA010003427.1, forward strand.
ACGGGCAAGAACTGTGCTGGTAGGGACTCACCATTCTAGGGGCCAGGCAGCTGCAAACAATTTCAAACATCAAGCAGTTTGAAGGGTCCGCTGGAGCACAAAATCACAAAATGTTTGCTTTTGGGATCTTTTGGGGGTAGTGTTTTGGGGGTAGTGAGTTTGGTCTTAGATCCAAGTCATTCCCATTTTTGGAGGGTGTGACCTGGTTTTTGTACCATCAGAGAGGATTTAATCTGGGACAAACTTGCAACTTGTTCTTGGCAGGCCTAGTGGATCATTTGTGTGTTTGAGTACGTAAGCAATCTGCACAGTTCCATTCAGCTCGTTGATTCTGGGCGGTTTTTGTAGCGGACAAAGAGTTCTTGGCTTTTGAGATAGCCTCAAACTATGGGTTTCCCTCCCACCGACTAACATGGAAGATTATTGTCCTCTTGGAAAGGGGGTTTGCGCACTTCCATCTTAGTTGGTGGGAGGCAATTCCTGAAAAATATGGGGTCATTCTCTCGTTTGGTACGCCAAGCGCAGGCCTTCGGATATGGATCCGCGTTGGCTCGCGCGGAATTTTTGAAAAGCCACCCATACGAAGAGGGGGTTTGTCCTTTTTCCTGAACGCATGGCGAAGGGTTCTTCCGCTGGGTTCATGGGAGTTATCATCATGAGAGTCATTGCAAAGAGTTATCATCATCAGAGTCATTGCGCAGAGTCATTGCACAGAGTCATTGCTCATGAGAGTTTTAACTTCCTTTCTCTTCTTAGGGCGGCGGGGTAGGGCCGACAGCGCTCGACGAAAATCAACTCTGCGGAGATCGGCGTGGTCGAGGCCAAAGACTGCGGACTTTTTACGATTTCTAATCTGCGCGCGCGACCCTCTGCGGAGATTCGTGTGGTCGATGATAAATAGAAAAACTGAGGACTTCTTACGGTTTTTGATCTGCGCGTGCGACCCTCTGCGGAGATTCGTGTGGTCGATGTTCAAAAAACTGAGGACTTTTTACGGTTTCTGATCTGCGCGTGCGACCCTCTGCGGAGATTCGTGTGGTCGATGTTCAAAAAACTGAGGACTTCTTACAGTTTCTGATCTGAGCGTGGGACCCTCTGCGGAGATTGCAGTTATGCACATTGCACGCCATGCATCGGAGCCACTTGCGAGTCACTGTCTGCACACGCACATGTTCCGTGGCTGAGCCTGTCCAAGCTTTTGCTGATCTTCGGCTTGTTAAATCCCCCCAAAGCAAATCAAAAAGGGATGTGCATCTTGTTCCAGATTTATTGAGCAACTAGGAACTTCATTGCACACTTTGGAACCTAGACCCTTTGAGGCTCGTTTTTCCGAAAGTCGTTTCAAAAGGGATCCCGACCTTTGCCCTTGCGGCATCTTTTGAGCCGGGCTGAATCTTCTAGGTGGCCGACTTCCAGCGATGCGCCATGGCTAGCCCGGTTGTTGAGGCTCACTTCCCACTTTCCCGCTCCGCAAATATGATGCCGAAGAGGCGCCACTTATAGAAACAAAGATGATGTGTCGCGCGAACATGCCATGATCTCAGAGGTGGTGGCTCGTTTGTGAGCCGCGCACGCAAACCTGATGAAATCTTGGAGGCACAAGCAACTTGTCAAGCTTGCGTGAGCTGCGCTGCGGCCTGCGAGGGTTTACGTCTTAAGATGGACTCCAGCTCTTGGCAGACGCGAGGGGGTGGCAGTTGGGTTCCCGCGGTGCCAAGATCTAACGCTGTCACGATCTATGCAAACACCAAGAGAAGCAGCCATCAAAACACGCGTGTTAGTTGGCTAACAACGTGTTCAGGCAAATATATGGCATTTGTCATCTTCTGCGAGTGGAATGCCTGCGCTTTCCACGGATTTCGTCACTGGGCCTTTCGTTCCTGTGAAAAGGTGCACGCGGAACACGCCACCCGCAAGCTACGCGGGTGCTGCTCGTTGAGACGTTTAGGGCTGAAGTGCTAAAAGTTTAGGCGCCTCCGCGGAAAGTACTTGGACCTGCTGGGGAAGCAGCGTCTCGCAAGTTGATCTCGACGTGGCTTTTTTTTGCGTGAGCCATGCGCTTGGCCCTATGCAAGGTGAATGCATGTCGTCCAGTTCTGCCTCGATGCTGAAAGAGGCGGCGTGGCGAGCTGAGCCTCACCCAGTTCTGCCTCGAGGCTGAGCCTCACATGAGCTGAACCAAAGTCCCGGCGTGGCTCTCGCAAGTCGGCCCAGGTGGGAGCCGCTCGAATTGGAGCCGCGCGCGGCGGGCTAGAGGAAGACGAGTGCATTGCTGTGGCCGTTGCCTCGCAGCTCGTTCCCCAGTTGAGACTTGACGTGGGCGACTTTGCACGCGCTTCGCCCAGTGCGCCGGGCGAGCAAAATCTAGCTGACTTTCAAGGTTCCAAACGCGCGTGGGAGGCAAGGGCTTCAGCTATGCCAGTAAAGCCTTGGAAATCCCAACGTTTGCTGCGAACGGCTCGTGCGTAAGAGCAAATAAAATGCCTCCATGTAAGAGTTGGGTTAAACAGAAGCTGATTTCGCTGCTTTTCCTACGCGACTTGTGGTCTGCCTGCCCTGGCGGGATGAACTGGCTTGCTCGAACTTTGCAGACGTAGCAAGCAGCAAAGGGCCCCTGGCAAATTTGTTCTTCATAGAGTGAAGTGACCTGACTGCACGACGAGGTGGCAAAACTTCGGGGTGATGTGCAGCACGTCAAAAACAGCTGCCAAGGCTCAAGCATCGCACATTCAAGTGTGGGTGGCGAAGGCCTTTGTTGTTCAGGCTGGGGGCCCGAGATTATTGCCGGATGGGTTTCCCAGGACTTCCTCGACCTCGCTTAACTCTGTCTTGCAAACGACCTGGTTTTACCAGTGGTTTGCTGTGTTCAGACCGCTGGCAGGGTCCCGATAGTTTTGGCATTGTAACTCAAACAGGCAGAGCAAAATTGTTTCAACCAAGCGTAGCGTGAACACAACATGAAACGACCGTGAAAAGCCCGTGAATAAACCGTGAAAAGCCCGTGAACGCACTTGAAAAACCCCTCGCTTTGCGAGAGCTCGTTTTCGGAAAGGTGTGACTGCAATTGTGGTTGCGTGCTTTCGACAATTCAGGTTGTAGATGAGACAAGAGAAAATGCGCGCAGAAGTGAATTGGGGTCTTTCGACGGTAACGCGGGGTCTTTGTGTGAAAACCCTAGTTTAGCACGTGCTTTGGAAGGGCTGGGTTTTCTGACTGTCAGCTCTGCTCTGCCACTGCTGTAGCTGCATTTCCCTCAAGAGCATACAGACTACATTCCACCGATCCGTTCTTCTCGCTCGAGCTGCGAAGACGTCAGCTCCAAACCGCGCTGGTTGAAGGTGGGTTTGCTTTTCAAGTTGTGCCGGGCTTGCTTAAGCCAACAAATTTAGGTGGGAGCTGCAGCTTCCTGTCTAGCACAGAGAGTTGCCCGAAGCACGGCCAAGTGGCCGAAGGAAAGGCTCTGTGAAAATGCTGGCGCAGGTGATCAGAGCTCGCGTGAACAAGCAGCAGCCGTTTAACCAACTGTTGCTATTGAGACATAGCCAGAGGCAGAGAGTGTTCTTAGCCGTGCCTTGGCTCCCCGTCTGCCTTTCGCAACATTGCAGAGCTTGCCCCGAGCTTGTGTGGGGAGTGTGAGCTGTGGCAGGGCGGGAGGTCCCTCAGCATTGGCTCCGAGAGCTTCGGCCTCAAAGATTTACTTGGAGCAATGCTTGAGCTTACATTCGCTCAAGAACGGCTTTGTTATTTAACGGGAACTGGCGACCGGCAAATATATGCTTCACCTTAAGCAACTGGAAGCTGACCAAATGGCAGACGGAATCATGAAAGCGCGCAATGTAAATGACGTCGGGTTTCTGACCTGAAGCCGGTACGATCAGCTTAAGGCCCCAACGACCAGCCCAGGCCGTGTGACTGGCGCGCCCGCTTGCAAGTGTGGCTGCATGGCAATTGGACCGCTTGACCCCAGACCATGTTTCCACTTGCCAGGGTTCCATTTTGGGTACCCATGTTTGACCCACAGCCATTCCAGCGCTTTTGAGTGGCATAAGATTAAACTCATCGCTGCTACGCGCTCGCGTGCAGCATCATTCCGGCAACTCACCATTGCCTTCGTGTTGTTCATCGAAAAAAGGCAACTCTCAACGTGCCAAAGTGCACCGACTGCATTTGGCAGGTGTTGGCCAGATCCAAAAGGTGGCCATTGGGCAGGGTGCTGTCCGGATATTCACAATTATCCCCGCATGATTGATTTGACACAGGTACGTGCAACCAAGGACGTAAAGTTCTTTCCTTTCTCTCTGCTGACGAACAAGATGTTTCATCTCCAAGGGCTCAAGGAGAATGACAACCCTGCTGTCGTCGTTGCACGTGGAGTTTAAAATCCACTCTCTTTGCGCGTTTGCTCAGGAGGATACAGACGCCCTTTTTTGAACGGTGTTGTGTTGACTGCTCAGACCTCGCCGCTTTGGCCCCATTGTGCTTTCGCGCGAGCTGCGAAGCACCTGTCGCAACACCGCTAAGGCGTCATTGGCCTACTTATTAACCTAAACATGAGAGTCCAATAGACCAGGGCAGCCAGGTTGTGTGGTTTGTGTTGGCTTGGGCCTGGACATGGGTGCTTCCAGCGGCCGTTTCTGCGGCCACATGCAGGCCTTCCTTGCTGCTCGATTCAATCTGCCGCAGCAAAGAGCAGGCAAAGCGGGATGGTGCCGCTCCAGCCCGCGGAGCATCCCTCACAAATCCAAAGTTTTGCATTAAGCACTGTCTCATTTCCACTCCTTTTGGGTTGATCCTTGTGCGGCTCTTTCGCATATGCGTCACATGGTTTGGTGCCCACCCTGTTTCTTGCGGCAAGCCGCTTGCACCTTGGAGTTCAGGCACACGGGCAAGCCCTGGGTGTGGGCTCGGATCCCAGTTTCGTCTAAGACTTAACTTATGTCCCCGTCTGCAAATCCACCGAGATTTCGCTCCAGGAGAAAGACCTTGAGGTGGCGTCCGCGACGCTCCAAGCCTTTGGCACGCACCTCGTTCGGCAAGCCTTGCTGTGTTTGAGATCGGCTGCCGCGAGCCTCTTCAAGTCTGCCACTGGCGACCCTTGCAAGCTGGTTGCAGCATGGAGTTCAGACAGCATGGGACGGGCCCTTCGGTGCACTTGTGAGGCTTGGGTCAGAGCGGTTGTCAAACTTAAGTCTTCTCCATCTGCAATTTCTTCAGCGCGCGACAATCCGTCTGTTTCAGTGGGATCTAGGCCGCCGCACCTTTCCTGACTGCTTTGGCGCTTCTCACCATGTCATTGCTTAATGTCTCACTGAGACCCATTAGTGCTTTGTAACCTTCGCTTAGGAAATTTCAACTAGCAATGCTTGAGCGCATGAATGGGAACTTCTTACTCCTTTCCAATCTAAGTCCTTGTGAGCAGCGCTTGCCAGATACACAGTACCTGGGCTCCATACCGCTGGATACCGCTACGTGTTTGAGCAGTGATTGGGACACGCCCTGCTCTCTGTGCGGCCAGACTGGTTGGGAGGCAGCCGGGTGCGGGAGGTTGACGGCTCCCAGCTTGGGTATGTGGATGAGCCAGCAAAAAGTGGCTTCTTCCACGTGTGGCGTTTTGGTTGGATCAATCCGCCAGCTCGCTTGCTGTGGCGGGAGTGGGCGGCTTCGAGGTCAGCTGTCTCAATGGGGTTCCCATACCTCGGGATTTCGGAGGCGCGCGGCGTACCAAGGGCCGTGTGAGGATCTAAGACTTTCTGATTTGGGAAGGTGTCGAGGCTCCACCAAAATGGTTTCGGCTTTCCTTGTGCGTGTTCTTTACACCAACCTGAAAAGGGTTCCCTCAAATTGACTCACCCTTCGTTGCTTGTTGGAGGAACTGAAGCAAGCGTGACAACCAGGGCTTGTGCCACGTACTTCCGCACATATGTGCCAACAACGGATTGCAGTGACACACTGATGCTGAACGCATGCCCATCAGGAGCGCTATTCTGACTTTGCCCCTCTTTGAACCAACAGTCTGCCACACCACAACTCATAGATAACACGTTGCTACCCCGCTTCCGGGTGCTTGTGCTCGGTACAGAAAACCATGTTTCCAAGGCGCGGCATTTAGTAGAACATCAAAAGGGGTACTTGGCTGCCGCTACTTGCTTTCAGCAAAAGCCAAGAGCGCACAACCATCAGACGGCCAAAGTTTGCCGAAGCAGGTTGTGCCAGATCAGTTTGCCGCATTTTGCCATATTTCGCCACCTGAAGTGTGCACAAGTCGTGTAAGGCTTCATTTGACCCGCCCCAAGCCTCAAGCCACATATCAGCTTGCAGATTCTTGCCCAAACGCTCAGTTACCAAGCTCGGAGGGTGGCAAGCCCGCCAGATGGGTTCAGTTGAGCAAGCAACCTCAGATGCAAAAAAGCAGCTGCGCGTTTAAGAGAATCACTCATAAGTTGTCCAAAGCTTTGAGGAACAAGAAAACATGAACATGCAGGGCAGTCTTGTTTCAGAGTGCCAATTGTGGGGTTGTCGGCTGCATGAACTTGTTTGATTTCGCGATCAGGCGCACTGGGCCGCTACTCTTTTTATAACATAAGACTTGTTCTACGACCCCAAGCACACCTCCCAAACTAGTATATTTTAGTCTTTTTCAAGGGGTGCGTTGGGAGGTTATGGGAGCAAGCTCAGTTTGGGAGGTCATGGGATTTAAAGGATAATAAAGGGAAGATAACCATTTTTAGCGGTCCCCTATACTCACTTTGACGAATTCCCTTGCGGCTGGTTTTAGACGAATCTTTTGAGGACCCCTCTCAAATACCCGCACATTCAACACGAACTTGGCGGGTCAAGACCATTTGCCTCGGCAAGATGGATTGGTAGATTCCATGTAAGTGATGAGGGTGTGTGGTGAAACATGTTGAAACAAGGGTTTGGGCAAGCCCTTGTGGGTTGATCCTATGTCCCCTTTGCGAGGATTTGACGCTTTGTGCGGCTGTGGGCATCGATGCCATCAAGGAGACTGGTGCTTGAAATGAGTGGACATGGGTGTGACTCAAAGTTCGGGGATCCCCTCAAAAGAAGACGAGCCACCCAACTGGTTTACGTGCCAACCGCTGTTTCAGCGCGGTCAAACAGCCCAAACAAGCTGCGGAGCAGCTCGGGTTCCTGAAGGGCGGACGGGGCTCTTGGACGCCTGAGCTTGTTTTTGACTCCAAGATACTCCAAGGGTTCCATTGGCTGCCAGCATTTGCTGTAATGGGCTGTTGGCTCCGTGAAGACAAACCGAAGGTGGGAACATTTGGCCGTGTCCTGTTCAACAAGGATTGCCTAGATCAAAACAACCTTGAAATGTGAGAAACTGGGTGAGTTCCTGGACTTTGTACTTGACCATTGCATGGTTGTTGTTGGCAAACATTCTACATTTTGCTTATTGTGGGTTTAGTGGGAAATCCCCACTCAACTGTTAAGCAATATTATTTGTTGCTCCCCTTCCAACGTCAACCAAGCTTTTCGTGGTAAACAATCCGTCCAGATGTGTTTGGCCAATCCACTCAGGAACTGCAAGACTTTCAGCTAGGTTTCCCAGTAGTGCCATTTTACCCTTTTTTGGGGGATGGTTGTTCTTGGGGTTTCCAATTGAATCGGGCCTCCCCATCCCCAACAGCCAAAAGTGCGAACGAAGGTCGATTGGACTAGGGTTCCTTTTGGGTGACATCGAATTGGGGAACCTTTGTTCGTCGGTTTTTGCGGGGGAATCATCCTTCCAGGGTTTCTTTGGTGCTGGACTCCGTCTACCCATAGTAGGGATGGAACTTTTCAGGATTGAAAGACCTCGCACCCATGATATTTCCATCAGGCCATCCTGGCAGCGCTGCCAAAATCCCTGGAGGCAGGGCTGGTTGGTTCCCCAGACCGTAGCCAGGTATGGGTTTGGCGCTGTGGAGGTCATGCTGTGGATGGATGAAAACCATTTCTCACCACGTAAGAGGAATGATTCAATTCCCCTGTACATACAAACCAACAATGGTTTCCCATGGTTTCCAACTGGTGCAGGGTTTCGTCCATCCACAGCATACCACTTATACGGGGTATATGCGTTACAAACTTATGTTGGTGGTAAGCATCCATGCCTCCAACACGGCCCTCGATAGGATTTCGGTGCTCTTTTTCTAGCTGGGCCACTGCGCAACTGAGGGGATTGGGCACTCCGTTTTCCTTGTGACAGCCTGTGTTAGGACGCTTCCAGCTCCTCAATTTAGCACGGGCCCGGATTTCGACCCCAGATCTTGATTTGTCATTTCTGTGGTTGGAATCCCCAACAACTGGTTGAGTGGGGTCAGTCCACCCTCTTTCCAGCAATCATGGGAGCGGTGTCTTTCCCAAAAAGAAAGTAGTCTTCCAAAGCCCTCCGGTCGTCAGCTTCCATGTTTGTAGGGAGACTAGCTACACAACTTACTTCCTGAGTTTCTGGACTTTAGTCACTTTTTGGGAAGACAATTTTAGTGGCCGGAAGTGAAATGAGGCGCTGGAGTCACCGGCAACCATTGTTTTGCACGTCAGCGTGCAGGTCTTGGAGATGAACTTGACCGGCTGCAAGGCCCAACCGGCTTCTTCGCCTTCTTCTCCATTTGTTTTTGGGTTGGGCAAATTTGTTCAAAGGACCAACCCCCGTTTTTAAGGGGCAACCAAGAGGTGGTTGCTTACGCAACCGTGTGCAACCAAAAGAAAGTTCAACCCCGTGGCCTAAGCATGAGGGGTTGCTCGAGTGGGAGAAGAAGAGGACATGCTAATTATATATGTGGTTTTGTGGCCTTTGTCTGCCCTTAATCTGACCGGACAGTTGCACCAGACCTTTCGGCGTTGAATAGAAGCAGGATGTGGTTTGGGTTGCACCCCGGTCCCCCCCCCCTTCCTCCTTTGGTCACCAGAGCCTACAAAAAAGCGCATAGGTTGCCCCTCGATGATGGATGTGTTTCTTTGGTTCCGTGTCCTTTTTTGTGAAATTCAAAGAACAACCAGTTTCATAACACACCACGGACGGGGAATGGGCAAGTAAGCGTTTTGATAACACCACGGACGGGGAAGAATGGGCAAGTAAGTGGTGAGCGACCTTTGGCTTTGGGGCAATGGTCCTTCAGCTCCCGTCCAATAAGTTGTTGGTTTGGAGCTTCGTGGTTTGGCTTGCCCATCAGGCCCCAAGAGGGAGGCTGATACCTGATGTCAGATTCGTTTCCGCCAGGTGCCTGCGGGTGCTGTTGCCAGCCTTGAGAAGGCCGGTTCGGTGAAACGAGGGTTCCTGGAAGGTGAAAAGGAGTAAAAAGGGATGCCTAAATTCCTAGAACGGATTCCTAGAGGCCGTTTCTTGGGGATTCTGTGGGGATTGCTAGAGTCTGGGAAAACTGTGAAAAGGACATGTTTGAAGCAGTAGGATTCAACGGCTTGCCGATCCGGGCATAGAACACATGGTTGGATTCCAGTCATTTCTTGTTTGTGAATTATACATAGCTGAGCGTCGCGTTGAGGGGCGGCTGTGGCGAAAGTGGATTCTGAATCATAGGTCTTTGCGCAGATGGCGTGGTTTGGGGGTACGACGCCGCCCAAGTGCACGGGTAGAAGGACATGCCCAAAGGGAACCTGTCCAATCACAAATTCTCCCTTGGTAAGAGGAAAGGTCAGTGCTCCCCAAAAGTGCAGGATGTTGTAAATGGAGCACTGCCTGTTAATCAACCCGAGGTTTATCATTACCCTCCAAGAACTTTCTGGGATTCGGGGCTTCACTAGAGTTCATAGATCCACCCCCCCCCCCCCCTGGACCTAACCCCTCCTCTTTCGATTGAAGGCCTTAACAAGGCCTATGATGAGTTGTGACTTTTTGAGGAGCAGGGGAGGGGGAATTGGAGGGCGAGGGGGGTTCAATGATCAACGCGTGATGTGGATGTTTTCCAGTTGGGGGTTTGGGGTTGCGCACGGTTCGGAGCACCTCCCCTTCCATTCCCAAGCTTCCGTTTGCTTAAGAAGATGTCTTGTTTCCCCTGTCAATTTCAGAGGGAATCCATCGCTACTAGGAAATATTGTTCTTTCCTGGGGACCCCGCTTTTTTCCCCCTCCAGCCCAAGCACATGCCAATGAGACACACCTGGTACAGTTGGCCTAGTTGGTATTCAGCTTGTGTGTGTTCAACAAAAGAATGTGAACGTCATCCCTGCGTGGGCAATATGTTCCTTCAGCCTCAAAAAGCCCAGGGCCGAATGCCAAGCATGAAATGTCCAGTTCCTTCCCTTGTCTTAAGGATAGTTGTTGTTTCCCCTGTTGATTTTACTGGACATATATGTTTATATATATTTGTTCCAGGGGACTCAAGGGACTCAAGCAGAGGCCAATGCCCCCAGCCCAGCGTTTTTTTTTTGGTAAATCTTCCAATGATGCGGAGTGGAGAAAGCAAATTGTTTACGGCACTTCTTGTAGGAGTCTTTTGTCGCATATTTCAGATAAGCCCAGTTCAGCCCAGGCGATGTCAGTTCGTCCCCAGGGGTACTGGTTGAAGGGTGTCATTCGCAGGCGGCAAAGCAACGCCTCACCAGGTGCGAAAGCTGGAAGCTCAGCATAAGGGTGGTTGCATGTAAGGGAACAGGGACCTCCTGATTTCTTTAGTGCATTTTGCTTGGATAGGACTTTAACTTTTTGCCGACTAATGGGTTTTCCATTAAACCACTAAAAGTTAAACTTTTAGCAGGGGAGCAGAAAGCAACCAAGATTTGCAGTGGTCTACCATATGGATTGTGGTTGCGGTTGGTGTACTTGCAATATTCAGGGCATCCACCGATGCTTAAGAAATCCAAGAGAGGTTTGATTGATACGAGCAATCGGCAGTATTTGTTCTACCGAACAGCGAGTCGAAGACGCGGCCCTTCCCAGAAACATCACCAGACTCAGCTCGCCTTTTTTGGAGCTTGCCCTTTTGGTCTTCATTTTCCCTTTCAACCAGCAAAAGGCAACATATCGTTGCAGGGGTCAAAGTACGGCCCAGAGAAGCGGTGACCTCGCCCAAACCACGTCCTCAAAATCTAAGTGAAGCTAGGGGGAAGTCCCAGCCATATGTTTTTTTTTTTTTAAATCAAAATAGGGCCACCCGCCCCAAGGATTTGTTGCTGTTGGTTTCCCGCTGGAAACTACATCAACAAGGATACCCTGGCAAAAGATATGCCCAACTCGGTGCGGAGATGCTGGTATTTCATTCCCGGGGCTTGCGGTTCTGGGCGCGGGATCCTGACGCATGGCTGGAGACTGATTTGCCCCAGATCCTCAGTGAAGCTGCACTAAGCAGAGGTGGGAAGCGTCTCCATGTGGGTGTGTCCTTTTGTAGGGGACCCTCAAAATGGTGGTTTTCCTGACAGGGGCAACCAGCTGATGGCAGCAACACCCACGCTCCCGCCGAGCACACGAACCCACACACACCAATGACTCTTGAACCCATTCCTTCCTCGCAATCAAGATTCAACCGAAAGGCGAGGAAGAAGGGAGGTGAAGGATGCTATCCCATTCCCACCTCGTCCCTGGCTTCCCTCCAACTCATTCTGGTCTACGGGAAAGCCTGGACGGAGATAATGACACCATCAATCTCAGAGATGAACCGCTATTACAGAAAGGACTAGAATGGGATGTCATGTGTCTTTCCTTTCACTCCGTCCCTCATCACCTCACATCCGCTCGGTTCTTGAGGTTGAGTGAGGAGGAAAGGTTCAGGATCTCATGTCACTTGCCTCTCGTTCCCATTTCTCGCTCACACCGCCCGCTCGCTTCTCTCCCTTGACCGTGTTAACGAGAAGACCAGAATGAAAGGGAAAGGTGAGAGACAGGAAATCACTTGGTCTCTCCCTTTCCTTCCCATTCACTTACTCCCTCATCCACATCCTAAAGTAATTTGTAGATGGATGTGGATAAAGAATGTGTGTCCCTTTCCCTTTCACCTTTTTCATCTATTTGTCATTTTTTTAAAGATGAAACATATAAGAAATAGAAAGGGACAGGTGCTCAGGGTCTTATTGCCAGGCCGGAAGCACCTGGATCTTCTCTACACACGTTTTCATCAACGATCAGCACTGTCAACTCTGGCCACTTCGAGGCGAACCCTTTTTCAAAACACGTATAGTCAGCCATGAAGTAGGCCAAGGGAAAGCCCCGTGAAAACTGAACATCATTTCACCAAATGTCTGGCTCCTGGTTACCAGAAGCCCCCGTTTCCAAAGTGGACAGGCGTTCGGACTGCTTTGAGAAGCCGACGCCCAGTTCAACAAGCCCACCCCGAGGCCGCTTCCTGTGAGCGAAAAGGCCGCGGGACCTCGCAGCCGTGGGACTGGACCCTCCAAGGTTGCGTCCACAGTGACCCGTTTTTTTCTGGTTTGGTTCGGGTTTCCTTGGCAGTCACCCGCCAAACGGGGGGGCCATGCCCGAAGTTCTGACACCTGAGCCACTTGCTCAAGACCCTTTGGTAGATAAAGGTTACTAAGGGACAATCCCCTTGGCATGAATAGCTGCGGATATTCGCCTACTTAATATTGAAGCATGGTTCTGGGATTACGACCATTTTAATACCGGGTTTTGATTATGACTCATGTGGATGCCTAGACGGCACTTGGGAGTTCGAGCATGGGAATTTGAGCAGGCCTCATGGGGACGCACTGAACATCGAGCCTAGAAGGATCCTTTTCATAAAACGGTAGCTGCAATTGGATGCTACTTGCTTTGTCTTTGCCCTGGCCATGTGAAGGAACAGCCTTCAGATGATCAACTTGCTGTGGCCTGACTTGTGACTTGGTCTTTGGGCAACGTGTGGCTCCTTATCGTGTTGACTCGGTCGCCTCTGTCCTTCTGATCCCGCGGTTGACTTAAAGCCGCATTAACCTGTTGTGGGGGCCACCAAGGCGAGCCCGGAGCAAGGACGCAAGGACTCACGGCACCCTGGGGATTGAACCCTCCTACCCTTAAACCTGGGACTTCACCCCATCAACTTGGGGCTTTCACCCATTTTTGAGGGAATGTCGAGGCTTCGGGTAGCCACAAGCTGTAGCTCAGGTCAACGATGCCGTTTGTGATGGGGATGGGCCGATGGCAAAGGTGTCAGAGGCAACCCAAAGCTGGTGGCCTATCTACTTGTATCTGAGTTACAGAATCACTTCCTATTCATAAACCTACCCCTAATAGTGAAACCCCCCTCAGCCGCGCCAGCCCTCCCGAGACCACACATGTTTTCCACCAAGCTCTCAAAATGTGCTTATCGGGGTCCCCCCCCCTCCATAATGTGTTGAGACAAGAAGGTTTCAAGCTCTGAGTCCAACAGAAACAAGCCCCTTTCCGTTGCAATTCCAACTTGCTACTCAAAAGTTGCATCCTAAGCATGTTTTCTTTTAAACCAAAGGGTTGTCTTGTGCGACAAGGTTTGGTTATTAAGGTTTTGTTAGCTCGTGGGCTGTCCTCCTCAAACCAAGAAAACAACTTCCCAAACAAGTTTCATTATTAGAGTCCGTGCGCCAACGCCAAACGTTCCAATAATTTCACAACGGGAATGCCCCTTTCAGAGTTCTTACTTAAAAGTTGCAATCTGAGCGTTTTCTCCTCCACTTTCCAACCTCCGAGGCTTTCTTTTTTTTGATCAGGGGGGGACGTTTTTATTCGGGGGGAAGGGATTCAGACACGCGGATCTATGGCACGGCCGGGCATCTTATGTTTCAGACGAGGTGTTTTGTTTCTTGATTTGTTCGGGATATGTCCAAGACAGGTCATCTTGCTTAACCATGCAGAAAGGGACATTGCTTTTTTGGTGTTTTCTTCAGGGAATGATCCATTTCTCATCCCCATCTCTCGCACGATGGTCTCTCCCGCTTCGCCTCCCGCGTCTGCAGCGCCTGCGGACCGTGAGCCGGGGGGGGGGGGGGAAAAAAATGTAGAAAAGGCTGGTCTTAGGGGGTGGGGGGTTGATGGTTGCCTGTTCTGTTTTTTATTTCACATTTCAACACGTGTACCACCTTATCCGTTTTTAAAAGGCTGATTCTGGGGCCATGAAATAACGATATGGATGTGGTAACGAATTGATGATTTGGTCCCCTGTCTCGTTCCAGATTTCAACTTTTAGTTTTATTGATTGAAAGAGGATAGGACTTTCTGCGGTTTCATGGGTTGGCTTTTGGGCGGTTGTTGTGGTTTGTCATTTAATGAAATGTTTATAGATTAAAAGTTTACTATAATTATAACATATAAGAATATAAATGATATAATTATGGTTTAGTTATGAATTACACAGGTTCATCAACAATTAGTTTGAACCTTATGTTTTGTACTCCTACAAAATTCATTCTACTTCTTTCATCATCAATACATCTGTATATTGTTTGATGTGCCTCCATCATTACTTCGGATATATTATCTATGGTTATATTATCTACAAAATCATCACTACGAAAATAAAAACTAAAAGTGTTAAAATGGTCGTCTTCATAATAATTGAAATGATGAAACCTTACAAACATATTTACCTCAACTATTATCACTGCTTCATAACCGTTATCGGTTTCAATGCCATCTAACAAACAATCTAAGTTTTCATTTTCATTAAACACTATATCTTTGATGCTTTTTATGCTTAAAGGTATATTTCTTGAAATGTAATACTCAATTACGTGTCTATTTATATCATCGCCATCTTCAACAGTATAGCGCTTTGTCTTTCTTTTTGTTTCTGTTCTGTCTATTTTATATCGTTGTTGTATTCTCTTTAATGTCTTAATATGATTATGTTTTAGTTTCAAATACTCAGGTCTCCCTAACTTATATGAAATGATACCTTTTAATACATCAGCAGGTAAGCTAGCACAATTCTCAAATATAAAATTATTCTCTGACATTTTACCCTTACTCATTTTTCTCTTAATATATAAGGTTTTTTCTCTTTAAGTAGTTTTGGCTAGGGGTTGCTGGTTGGCCAGTCTGGGTTTCAGGTTTAATTTAATTGTCTTAACCTTCTTGTTAGATTATAAAAACAATGTTTAATCATATTATAAGATAATAATATTAATAAACAAAAGTTAATTTGACCCGTATTCAATCTCACCAGCGATACAACCAATATAACAACTCATACTATACTCGCAACAATAATGCCCGTATCCTTTTATTAATTGGTCTATGTAAATGTCAATTAATTCGCTAAGAATATATCTCATATAATAATTGTTATTTCTATATGACCACCAACTGTTTAGGTTTGGAAAGCTAAATCCACAACGTTTAAATTTTTTTAAATCTTCAATGTCAAGACATTTTCTTAAAATGGTACAAACTTCATTTTCATTATTCTTACAGTATGATTTTAATGCTTGATAATACATTTTTCTATTTTTAAACCGTTCTTTAACTTCTTGTATATCAAATACTCGGTCAATGTGTTTTCTGTAATGTCTTATTTTTATACTATATTGGTTTTCTGCTAGTAGTGTAAGAACATTATTTTGCATTAGTTTAATAACTTGCAATTGAAGTTCTGCTTTTTCCAGTCCTTCTTCAGGAATGTCTTTATCTCTCATAAAATGTTCTTCTTCATCCATCAAATACCAGCAATCAAAACATGTTACTCTAATATAGCCACCTATAAGATTACAAACATTAACAGGTAAAATATTAGCTAGTGCTACGACAGACTTACATTTTTTATTTTTACAAGGACACTTATCATAATTCAACAGCGTCATTTTTCTCTTACTATATTTTATCCATTTTTCTTTAAGTAGTTTTTATTTTATGTTAAGGGGTGGGGGTTTATATTGAAAAAAATATTTTCTAACAATTTAATATAATGGCGAGATTAACAAAAGACCAAATAATCAGCAACATCTATTATGATTTAGACGAGGGTTCTGGTCTGTGAGCCACCCCAAAGGGCATTGCTTTCCACTACAAAACATTTTTCGTTCCACCGCAAAACATTTTTCATTCACTCGCAAAACATTTTTCATTCACTCGCAAAATATTTTGCGTACAATTGAAAAATCCCCTCCTGAAGGTCAAGCCCCACCTAAATAAGCATTTTTCAACCTTCCGCAAAATATTTTGCAGACAACCGCAAAATCCTGTTGAGGGTTCTAGTCTCAAATGTTGAGGGTTCCAGTCTCGAGATTGCCAACCTCGGATGTTGAGATTGCCAGCCTCGGATGTTGAGATTGATGATTACAGTCTGGCATCATTCATTGCCGGACAGTACCACTAAATAATTCTAATAATTTCATATTATTAGAATTATTTAGATAATTATTTTAATTATCTTCATTATGTTCATTGTTATTTGATTTATATGATTGACACATCTTAGTCTTTTGATGTCTACTTAATTTGCTTTTGCGACCTACTACTCCACAGACTTCGCACACTACATTCTGCTTGTTTTGTTCAAGAATTTGTTCTCTATTTATTTGGTAATATTCTTTTCTATGTTGTTTATATTCTTCTTTATTGTTTTGATACCATTCTTTCATTCCGTTCTTTATTTTCTCTTGGTTAAGTGGATTATACATTTCTTTGTATTCTTTTGGTGTTCTACCTGCCACACAACGATTGACACATTCTGTATTTTGGATATGATAACCTTCTCGTCGAAGTAGTTGCTCTTTACTATCACACGGGTAGTGTTCAATGAGTTCTATCTTACAATTCTCAACCCCGTATTCGTCAAACAACACTCTAGAATTTGAATGTTTGTTTCGCCCGTGCCTTTCATTGAAATAATATTTCTTCCTATGTCTTGCCATCCTTTGGCTTAGTTCCTCACACGTGCTTCCTACATAACACTTTTCATAACCAACATCAACTATTTTGTAAATTTTACCGTTCTTATATCTTTCCATATCGGTTAATATCTTTAATCATCTTTTCTTTAATTCATTTTATCCTGAAATGACCATAGGGCAAAGAATTAAAAGCATCAAAGTAATGTCTTTTATTCTCATAATTACTCAGAGATTGTTTAACCTGAGACATCGAATAAATCTGGTGAGTGCGACTCCTGATGAAGTTGTAGGTGATTTCGTGCTTTTTGTTTTGATAAAGTGATTCCTCATAGTTTTGATATGTTAATTCCTTTTTAACCTTATGTTTAACAACACCTTTAGATTTCTTATGTTCTTCTTCTTCACCGTGGATTGTGAAAGCATAGGATTTAGGTTTCAACCCGATGAATCTAGTAATGATTTTTCCAGTGACTTCATCTTTGTACATTCCTAAGACCTTCTTATTTGTTGTGTCATGGCATGGATGTTCAACAGGATAATCACTAAAATCCATATGTTGCTTGATACCTTGAAAATCCTTGTAGACATCATCAGTGAAGGTTTGAATTACATAACTGTCAGTATCTGTATATATCAATTTGATATTTTCGTTGTATTTCTTTTTCAACACACCATAGTAAAACTCATACATATGTAATTTACTCAAATCCAAAATTGTCATTCCTAAGAATATGGGTTTATCAAGTTTCAAGACCGACTTTGTCTTTTCCACTCCTACCAGATTTTCATTTATGATAAATCTATTTTTGAAAGTAGGATTATTCACACACTTTTCATATCTAACATCATTATCTACCAATTCAAAATCCATATGTTTTCTTTTGTCTTCCATAGTTTTTCCATACACCGCGTTATTCATTAATTTGAACAGGTCTTTCTCA
This sequence comes from Effrenium voratum, assembly GCA_963377175.1. Lineage (NCBI taxonomy): Eukaryota > Dinophyceae > Suessiales > Symbiodiniaceae > Effrenium > Effrenium voratum. Next base: position 899,511 of record CAUJNA010003427.1, read on the forward strand.
AAGTCGCTCTTCGCTTCTTTCCTCTTACCAGTGTTGAAGTCAATCCATGGTTTCAACCAAGCCCTCTGTTGAAATTTTATTATCCTATGAACCTTGGTGAGTTTCATACCCATTTTTAGATAATACTGTAAAGTCTTGATATGAACAACATATTTTTCTTTATCTTTCAAATTTAATATTAACTTGCTGGTTTTCTCATCCTTCGGTTCTTTGTTTCCATAGTAGATTTTGTAGATTTCCTTTTGATAGTCTGAAAGCATGTTAGCATTGACATTCATTATTTCCGGTGCTAGTGGATAGTCCGAATGGTAGTCGTGTAGTGTTTCTGGATACTCCAAATCAACTTCCATAATATAACCATACTCATCTTTTTCATCCCACTTTTCAATGTTAGGTGTTTTCTTTGCCCATTTGATGTTCTTTAAAGGCAATTTTTGAGACATTGCCAGACCATACAGATTGTTAGCATCTAAGTAATTGATATAACTTGACGGTTTACTTTCATCAAAGGCTTCATCCATATACTTATTGTTTGCCTCAGCCAGTTTATGACTGACCTGACACATGCCTCCTCTCATTCCCTGTTCAACCATCTCATACATTTCTTTATCGTGCAACTGCTCAATTTCAACACCAGTTTTCAACAACATAGCTTCCCAAGCGAAGTTAGGAAGGGTATAATAGTGTGCGGGGTCCAAACCGTAGTATTCCATACATAAGTCTCTAAAGTTTTCAAAAACATCAGTCAATAATAAAACATCGGTTCTCAAATACAAATCATGATATTGTCCTAATGTTCTAATACCGAAGTGTTTCCAAACCTTTTGTGCCCTTTCATAATCTTTGTCATTGACGTGTTCCTCACTTAATTTACTGTAGAACGCTTCTTTTGATGGTAAGTTTCTTTCAGTAAATCTGTCAAAACTATCAAAATAGTCATAAGGATAAATCCCCTTGTCAGTCAACAAGTCCAAATCTTCATCGGTTTTAACATATGGATTTCTAACACTGTATCTAAAATTGTTCTTCCAGTTCTCACGCCTTTTATCATCTTCATACTTACTCAACTTTACCAACTTATCCAACGAAGACGATAAGAAGCTAAAACTGTCCTTGAAACAAAGGTTTTTAAAACCAAAGGTTATGAACTTCTCGCTGTTCTGTGCGATGCAATCGATTTTAGCATTCTTGCTCAGTTCGTGTGCCTTGTTGATGATTAAGTGAGCGTCATAGTTTTTAAGGTTATGAAGGAAGACTGGTATTTTATAATATCTCATACTAAAAGCAAGATTACAATCATCATGAGCACAACCTCTATATTTACCTGTAAAATGACAATGGTCTCTAACTTTTTTATCCCCTTCCTGAAAGCCCTTTCCACAAACGAAACACTTAGTAGCAGTGTCAAAATCTGTTTTATCGTCCTCAGTCATGATTATCTCTTTGACTTCCTTCATTTTCTTTATTACATCATCTCTGACTTCATTCATTTTCTCAACGAACTTATCCATACAATCTTCGCCTCTGTATAAATAGGGCTCACTGCTTCCAGTGATGGCATTGACTACATTAATCATAAAACCACAAGGGCGATGATTTTGATATGATGTGGTTGTCGCTTTTGTCGATTTGCTTTTAACATCAATGGGCACTGTTAAACATTCAAAGTCTGCATATATGACATAAGGCGCTTTCAGTTTCTTAAAATGATTCTTAAATTCAATGGTAGCTCCTACCTCTGGCATTTCTATTTGTTGTCCTTCAACCGCTAGACAACCCTGTTCTTCGTGTTGTTTTAATAACTCTTCTGACTTGAAACCGTGTGAGCACGTCCTACAATGATGTTTTTTCCTATTTGTTTTGTTGGTTTGGCTTCCCATCAGCTTGTTATAGTTCTTGATGTAGACATAGTGCGAGTTGGCATTTTCTCCAGTCAGCTTTATTAAATCAATCTTTTGTTGTGCTTGGGGGTTGTTGCTTCTTTTGTATAATAAAATTGTTTTACTATTGGCATCAGGATTGATGTAATAAACATTGACCGATATGTGTTTGTTCTGTTCTTCAAATTGTTCAATCTCATCATTGCCTACAGGAAAGTTTATATTGTCCCACTTGATGAAACTATCATTAACATATTTTTTATAATGATACATATCACAGGGATGGTCTTTTTTGTATATCTCATAAAAACCACATTGAACAGAATATTTGAAACACAACTCATCATTGTTTTTAATATTGATACAAGCCTTTTTGTTTGCCACCCAGTCGGGCAATGGAATATAAGAAGAGCCACGGGTAGGATTGTATCTGTCATAACTTATCACCAGACTTTGAACTTGAAGAAGAACAAGACCCGATTGAATGAATTCGGCTATCTCAATTTGAACCTCTATGTCGTGGGCTATGTTGTTTAAAACACTGTTTATCTCTTCTGGGTTATGGACATTGTATCTCCTGCTTCTCAGCCTTCGTCGTATCTCTTCGTTGTCAGTGTTCTTTAACGCCAAATCTACTTCAACAATGATTTTCATATTCGGGTTTCTGTTCAGGAATTCTACCATTCGTTGCTTCTGATATTTTAAGTATGATAAGCCTTTCATTCCTTTCAATCTTATATCACTAACCGAATATGTGTTGGCGTAGCCTTTGAAGGCTTGCTGTTCATCTGTGATTTTGGATTTGAAACGCTTGACATAATCCTGCAAGGGTCTTCCTCGTGTTAGTTTGATGAAGCTAGCCCCTTTCATTAGAAGACTATGTTTTCTGTAACCATCGCTTCTCGCCACTTCCTTTAGTCTGGTATTCAACACCTTCGAAGTGGGTTTGTTCTTACTGTATCTGTAGGTCTTGTCTCCTATTTTGAGTTTTTGCGTTTCACTCCCTTCTTTTTGTACTAGTTCACCTTGTTGACTTTTTATAATGAAATCTATGATTTTTTCTTCTGACACTGACACCATATATCTATACTCTATATTATATATACTAAATATTTCTTTAAGTAGTTTTGGGTAGGGGTTGCCTGTTGGAGAAACTGGGCTCCGGGTTGAAACTCAACGCATTAATCTTATTAATGAGTTTTAATAAGATTAATGAATTATCCTTTCATAAAGGGGGGTTTTTGTTTTTATTGCATACATTGCTTTTCTTGTGTTTGGATAGGTTGGACTTGCTTGATATCGTCCTTCCGCAGTCCTCGCAGGTGTAAGGCTGTTTTAGGTTTTTGTTGTAGTAGTTCTGGTGGTAGGTCTTCTGGTCGTCCTTCCATCTCATTAGTTGGTCGTCGCTCTCGCTAACCTTCTCGCTCATCCTCTGTAAGACTAAGTCGTTTTCCGCTTTCATAAGTTCAACCATTACATCAAATTCGTCATTCGTTATTCTCTGTTTTCTATTACCATTAATGAAAATTCCTGTCATTTTTACTATATTATCACGTTTTCTCTTTAAGTAGTTTTATTTTTTCTTCTTGCCTCGGCTACTTTTTGTATTTGTGCTTTCTGGGCTTCTGCTCCTACTTCTTGTTTCCATTTGTTCCCTCGTCCATTCACTACCTCGTGCTATTTCTTGGGGTGAGTTGCTCCTGCTTCTTGTTTCTAATTGTCTTCTGTTCATTTGATTACCTCTTGCTCTTTCTTCTGGTGAGTGGCTTCTGCTTCTCGCTTCTACCTGTCGTCTTGACCAGAAAGAAGCCCTCGGTTGTTCTTCTTCTTGTTCTCGCGATTGTTCTGATGAAGTGGATGACTTCTTATCTCGTTGGAATAGTTCAAATACGCTCTTGTCTTCTCCGCCTAAGAATAAGTTTCTTAATGACCTTATTTCTCGACTTTCCTCTTTCTTCTCTTCCTCTTTCTCGGTTGATGCTGACGATGATGATGTTAAATGAAGACTTTGTAAATCTTCCTGCTTTTCGTCTTTTGGTTCGTCTTCTGGTTCATCTTCTGACTTTCTATTTTCCTCACTCTTGTCTGTAATTACATCACTGAATTTTTCATCATCTAACTCCTTTGCTACATATCGTGTTGTTTGTGTGTCTGCCTCATTGTTTTCATACAACTGTGATGTTGGCGGTATTTCATCAAACATTTCTGGCGTCAATTCATGTAATAAAACTTGTTTATCAGTTTGAACCCTAGCATTCAACCGTAGTCTCCTGTCGTATTTTGAAAGGTCAAAATCGTCAAAGTCTATATCGTTAATTGATGTGTCAAATGCCCGTCTTTCGGGGATGATTTCAATTTTCAATCTGTGTGTCATCGCTTCTTTCAGCATTTCATCAAAAGTTTTCCTTCTTCTTAATCCATAATATTTATCAGTCATATTTAAATATTATAGATTTTTTTATTGTTGAGTTGATGAACTTGGTTTCTGTTTGAAGTACTTGTTATAAACGTTGTCCTTGTAATATGTTTCTAACCGAGTACGAATTCCTTTTCTTTCTGTTGTGCTTGCATTGTTATATTCATCTAATAATTCTTTGAACTCATCGTATTTATCAGCATTTATTACATTGAATTGATGTAGTTTTGAAATTATATTATCCATCATAGTTCCCGGATTTTTCGAAAGATACACCGGCCACATCCACTTTATGGTTTCTAAATAGTTTTTGAAAATTTGTTCATCATCCACTTCTTCGTTTTCTACATTTTGTAATTCCATCTCGTTCGCTTTTTCGTGCATTTCCATTATTTCAGTATCAGAAATTGTTGTTTGTTTATCATCATCATCTTTGTCTTTACCCTTTTTCGCTGTTGCTGTTTCCTCTATGGGTTCTAAAGGTGGCAGTTCGTCATCTGATGTCATTGAATGAACTACTACCCCTTCAGGTATTGAACTTGACGATGCTTTATTCAAATCTTCGTGTATGCTTGGACTGAGTTTTTCCCTTTTCTCTCTGACTTGTCTATCTTGTTCTTCAAATGATGCTTGTATATCATTTTCATACTCTTCATATTCTGTCAGTGGACTGTCTGGTGTGGAAAAAGCGGACTTTGAAGAAGACCGGCTGGTTATTCTAGAAGACGATGCTGTTGTCTCTGCTTTTCTTAATTCCTCCTTTCTTTTCATCGTTTCCTGATTTAGCAATCCTAAGCTGTCCTTGTTGTCCCACTGACTTCCATATTGGTTTAATCTGTATCTCGTCGCCTTTCTATCTATTACATCTTCAATCGATGGTCTATTCTCATCTTCTACTAATGTTTCTTTTAACAATTCATCATAAGAAGGTCTTAAGTGTAGCTGTGATTTTAATGAACCTATGGCATGTGGTTTGGTTGTATTCAGTCTATTTATTGATTTAATCATATTATATTAAATTAATTTAGAAAATAAAATTAATCCGAAATATTCTTAATCATTTCTTCTAAATGTTTCTTTCTCGCTGTGAGTTGTTCTGTTGTCTGTATTCCATCTGGTGAGCGTGTGTTGTCCAACTCTCGTCTTATCTTGTCTAACTCCTTTCTATAACTTTCGGTTCTGTTGCTTTCAGCTAAATCATTTCTATACTTTATTAGTGCTCCTTGTGATTGTTTCGCTTCTATTGTTTCTTTTAATTGTTTAAAATAATTCTTTCTTGAAGCAGCGCCCCACAAATCATTTGAGTCGTAGTAACGTTCTACTTGTGGAGCCCTTTTAAATTCGACATTTCTATGACTTCTCATAAGCATAATTGTTATATATAATAATTAGATTATTATTTAAAACATTGATAAAGTTAATTTATTTATTTTATCTGATTTATCTTGTTTTTTCTTTTGTTTCAGTTCTTCATAATGTTGGGTTAATAGTTCTGTCGCTGTGGGTTTCTTAATGGTTTCTTTAATAACTTCTTGTTTAATCTCATTCTTAATTTCTTCTTTTACTTCTGGTTGAATTTTTCTAATATTCTTTTGTGGATTAACTGGTAATAATTCAGTAGGTGCCCCTTTACAATTTTTAGGATGTGAGTGTCTCAAACTTTTCAATGTCATCTTTTTAGAGCATTGTTCACATTCTACTAATTCAACTTCTTTTTTAGTTCTTGGTAATGCTTTCGCTTTTGGTAATGCTTTTGCTTTTGGTTCAGGTTTGACTTCTTCTGGTTTAACTTCTTCTGGCGTTGGTTCATCAACTGTTTCATTTTGTTCAACGACTTCATTATTAACAGGTGATTCTCCTTCTGTTTTAGTTTCATTATTAACATCTACTACCTCAATACTTGACATATAATATATTCTATATATTTTCTATATGGAAAAATTAAAGAATATATTTAAATAATATCGCTTTTCACAAACAATAATGAAAATGAACAATTCACTCCATTTAAATTAATTTCATTTCCTAATGAATTACTAATCCAAAAATCTAATTGTTTAAAGCTTCTATTTGATACATCCAAGTAATCAAGAGGGTTCAACTCATTATCAAAGACAATTCCCGCGTGTGGTGCTGTGACTGGTACTTTCTTAACAACTGTGCTATCGCCGGTTCTTAAATTTACTTGATTATAATTAGACAATTGAGAAGAATGAATATAAATATTTCTAATGGGTTGGAGATTAACGAAACCAGAAACATAAGGATTATTATATTGATAAACTGCTATTTGATAATTTCCCAAAACTTCATTAACAGATTGCAAGTTATTAGCATTAAAACTTCCATTCCATATATAATCTGTATATGTTAGTTTCATTTGTTCATCAGTTAATACAGCGAACTTTCTATCGGCATAGTTTGAATAAATTGTTATTTTATTAGTTTTTACACTATAAACAATTTCATAAGTATTTGAGAAATTAGTATTATCTACAACACCATTTATTTTTGCCTTTAATTCTGTCGCTAGTTCTGTGCCAGTATATACTCCTTCGTCCAATTGTAACGCTAAATAATGGACATTTGTGTTATCTTCATCTGGAACTAGTGGAGAAGAATAAAAGTATAATATATTATTTAATCCTGACTGTATTGAATACCACGAGTTAGGTAATGTTACTTCGTGAATGTAGCAATGAACTCCGTTGTCTGTTTGTAATGTTTCCGGCAATTCAACTCTAAAATTTGATGATGTACCACTAATTCTGTGAGCACTGTCAATATAAACTTTTTTATAGGTGAGCATTATTAATTAATTGAGAAATTAATTTATAACTTTAACTATATGATTAATAATAAAAAGTTAATTTATGAAATGAAGCATGGTAAAATTAAAGATTATCAACCTTACAAGAAATCAATTAAAATAACTGACATTATGAAACAAACTGACAAAATATTAAATAGTTATTATCCTAATTCAAATTTAACTGATGCACAAGGGTTAAGTAGAGCATATGGCAATGGTAAAGGTTTTTATATTGATGGTGATAAAATGTATATAAGCGGAACATTTGGAAAAGGAACGTTTGGAGGTGCTGTTAATGACATTCTGGCAGATGTAGGACTTCCCTTTAAAATGACAAAATATTCACAACGATATAAAGACACATCAACAGCATTGGATGAAAACCATGAAGTTAAACATCTTATAACACATAGTCTCGGTTCAAGTGTAGGGGCACAAATAACAAAAGATTATCCTGAAAGAGAATTAACTTTAACCACTTACGGTGCGCCGTTTATATCACATAGGTCTAAAATTACCGATGATTACATTAATTTTAGAAGTATCTTAGACCCTGTCAGTATTGCTGATCGTGGCGCTATAACTGTTTATACTGGTTCATTAAATCCATTTACTAACCACGATTACATAACTGGATACGGTGATATGGGGCGTGATGTTTCAAGAAGTATTGAGCCAGTAAAGGAGATATTATAAATAATCTAAATAATATTAATGATACATCATAAGAAATATGACAATGAAACAACGGATGATATGATTAAGAATGAAAATAAAAAGTATAAGAAAAGTTCATATGAAGAAATTAGAGAATTAGTCTTGGAGAAAGAAAAAGGTAATACTCCAGTTGAAGATAAGATTAAGAAAAAGAAAATGAAAATATTCAAAAATAATAATTCTAATCAAAAGGATCACACTAAATTATTTAATTTAGTTTAAATTATTTCTAAATTAGATTATATATATAGTAATGGAAACTTTTAGTGCTGAAGATATTCTAATTGACAACCTCTCATTTAAATTAAATAAAGGTGCAAGTTATATCAACGACCGTCGTTCTGTCTCGTTTTTTCCTTCTGGGAGTAATATCTACACTCCTTCATCAGGCCAGCGTGTGTTGAAAATAGCGTTAAATGCTGAAGATAATAGTTGGTTAGACCCACAGAGTGTAATGGTTTATTTCACTGTTGAAAACACTGACACGACAGACAATAAACGCTTGCGTCCACTGTCTCCTGCTTATTCCTTTTTTAGAAGAGTAAGACTAATTGCTGGTAATCAACTTGTTGAAGACATTGATTACTACAACCGAAATCATCATATGATGAGTTGTTTGATGTCAAAAGGAGCAAGAGACAATGAAGACGCCCAGAGTTTTGGTTATAGATATGATGATGATTTAAACACACGTCGTGCAGTTCCTGCATCGGGTCATATTGGTCCTGCATATGACGCTTACACAATTCCCGGTTTTAGAAGAAAAATGGTTGTCGGATTTAAACCGATGCTTGGTTTATTCAATCAATTTAAGTATATCCCATTAAAAGCGTGTCCTCTTGTTTTAGAACTTGAATTAGTTTCAAATTTTAGTGATTGTGTTGTTACAGTTGGTGGTACGAGGTTTCCAGAAAGTGGCAACGCAGACTCAAGCCTTCATACAAATGAGCAGTTCTCAATTAGTAACGCATTCCTTCAAACTGATTTGGTTAGCTTGGACAACGACCTCCACAATAAATATGTTGCTCACCTCCTCGATTCAAAAGAATTACCTATTACGTATAATACTTATATTTGTCAATCTAATCAAGTTCCCGATGGTTCGTCGTCAATTAACACTACTGTTGTTCGTTCAGTGTCTAAACTCGTTGCCGCGTTCATCAGTTTCAACAAAAGTGGAGTAGGCGACACTCACGTTATGAAAGAATACAACAATTTCTATCATCCTATGTATAATTTGAATTATCAAGACAGTGGATACTACAATGCCGACCTTGATTTAGAATTTCAACTTCAATTAGGTTCAAAACTATATCCTGAGTATCCTTGTCGTTCATTAACACAAGCATTCTATTATTTACGAAAAGCATTAAATTTACCATTGTTCCATCAACACCATTTATCAATTGAATATTCTGCTTATCGTGTTGATAAGTTTATCTTTGCTATGAATTTCGAAAAGGTGCCGGATTCTTCATATTCTGGAATTAACACTAAAGCCGGACAACAGCTTCTAATTCGTGTGAAACCTATTGGAAATATGGCAACAGCAAATATGCCTGACACGATTTACATAACATTAGTATCAGAACAAATATTATCCATTAGAGACGCCGGAGTGCAGATACTAGATTAAAAATAAGTAAAAATGATAATATTAAAAATAAATAAATATTATCATTTTCTACTATTAATATATAATGCCTTCAATAAATTTAACAAACTTTGAAAATGTTGTAGCGCACACAATTAGCGAAATCAATTCTACAAGCGGGGTGACAAACATTAGAAACATATACGCTAATCAATCAGATATAATTGATTTACTCAACAACAAAGCAGACCAAGTAGATACTTACACAAAGGAGCAGATAAATGCTAATTTTTATGATATAACTGAAACATATGACAAAACAGAAATTAATGTATTATCAAATAATATTAGTTCAAATACATTTTTAATAGGTAATCTGACAATAACTTCAAATACAAATTTTAATAATATTTCATTAAATACAAGTTTAATAAATAATTTAAATTCTACTATGACAACTAATGTTAATAATATTTCTTCAAATACTAATTTAATTAATACAAATTTTAATAATATTTCATTAAATACAAGTTTAATAAATAATTTGAATTCTACTGTATCAACTAATTTTAATAACATTAGTTCTAATTCTAACTTAATAACAGGATTAAATAGTACAGTAAATTCACATATTTCAGCTATATCAGATTTACTGAATAATGGAGGTTCATTTAATGAATCAGATTATTATAATAAAATAACAACTAATAATTTATTATCAGAAAAATTAAATACATCAATATTAAATAATACATTAATTCATAATATAACAACTACTTCAATTTTCAAAATAGCAAATTTTGGAAATTATAATAATTTCTTTGAAATGTATAATAATTATTTTGATAGTTATGTTTATGGAAATTTAAGTGGAGCAACTATGTTTTTAAATCAAGAGGTTTTGGAGATGTAGAAATTAATAATTCTTCAACTTTTCAAAATGATAAAATATTATTAAATCATAATACTACAATATTATCTAATTTACAAGTATCTGGTTTATTTTCGTGTTCGTCTATTTTAGATGTAGCAGGTTCAGATGCTCGTTATGTTTTACAAACAGATGGATTAAGTGGATTAATAACAGGAAATACAAATACAATTAATTCAATAATTACTAGTAATAATTCACAGGATACATCATTAGGACAAAAGTTAGATAAAATAGATACTAACGCTCAATCAGTAGCAGGTGCTATTAATTTTAGTGATAATACAACTTTACACAGTAATTTAAATATGTTGACTACTGGTTCTATAATATGTAATAAGTTTAGTACTACACCATCACCTAATGTTGGATTGCAAATGACATTTCAAATGTTCAATCGTGAATTTAATATTAACAGAGATGGTAGAATGTGGATGAGTTCAAGTGGTGGTCAATGGGAAACTCAAATAGGAGATGCTAATGTTGGAAGAGTGTGGGTAAAAGATAGATTTGGTTTAGGTGCTGTCGGTGTTAATGGTTATGTTTTAAATTGTGCTGGACAAGCAAGATTTACTGATGCAGTTCAATTTATAGGAACTGACAAAGCAATAAGTTTTAACAATGGTTCATATTTGAATTTTAATAATAATGGTTCAATACGAAGATATACTCCTGATGCTATAGAAGGTTTATATATGTCTCATGATGATTTTGTTGCCATTAGTGTTGGCGATGTTAGTAATGCTTCTAATCAATATATGATGTGTGATGGATTAGTGAATAAAACTATTTTTAGTAAGCCTATAGATGTGTTAGGAAATATTTATACGAATGCTGCTGTTAATTGTGATAATGTTAATATTGATACTGATGGTAAATTAACAATTGATACAAATTGTGAATTATATAGATATGTTAGTGCTTTTTCATCTTTTGATATGAGGAATAGTGATGCTAATTCTTCAATTAGATTTATTTGTGGAGACCCTGCTGTTCAATCTAATATAGTTGGAGCAGTTAATATTTCTACTGGATGGACTTTTAACACTGATACTGTTGATGTTATGGGCAATTTATTTGCTGATGATATTTATGTTAAAACTAATGGAGCATTGAGAAGCAATCATTTAGCACCTAACGGAGGAACATTAATAACTGTTGATACTAACTTAGCAGTTCAAAATGCATATTTAGCAACTAATACCATTCAATCATTTGATTTAACAACAGTTTCATTTTTGAATAATATTTCAATGACCACTGGAACAGACTTAAAGCTTGGTACGAGTGAAATATCAACTTACTACGATGGAACTAGTTTATCTACAATTGATGTAATATTCAGAACATCAAACACTGCTTTTAGAATAGCAGATAGCTCGAGTACGCCGTCGGTGCTACTGTCTATTGATAAAACTTTCGGAACGACAGTAAATACTGAAAGTTTTACAAATAATGCTCCATCGACTTTTAATGAAAATGTAACAGTTGCAGGAACGAAAAAAATGTTATGTAATTTAATTGAACCATCAACAGGAACTAATATAGATTTAACAGCAACAACAGTAACCATCAACGGAACGTTTGTGGATTCATCTGATTCAAGATTGAAATATGATATAGACAATATCAAATCTAATTGTATGAATGTTATTAAGAAATTTAAGCCAAAGAAGTTTAAGAGACACGATAGAAATGATAACGGTAAAACTCATATAGGATATATCGCAGATGAAGTATTAAAAGCAATTCCTAAAGAGTTTGAAAATATTGTATGTAAAGATAAAGAGTATTTAGGATTGAATTATTTAGTTTTACCTGTGTTAGTTCATAAAGCAGTATTAGAATTAAATGATAAAGTAGATAAACTTGAAAAAGAAATTAAGGAATTTAAAAAAGAAAAATCTAAATAATAATAATATATAATGGGTAATTCAAATAGTAATGTTGAAACTTCAAGTATTGACAAAATCAATGATATTGATGAAGAACAATTAGATTTAAGTAATATTGATAAATTACAGTTGAAAGCAATTAAGCAAATGAGTGAAAGATTAGAAAAACTGGAGACAATGAAATGTGACAAATTAATATATAAATTACCAGCGTTGAATTTGTGTAGTTATAGTTTATTCTGAATTAATAATATTAAAAAATATTAATATTATTAATTGGTCATTATTATGAATTAATAACATTAAGTTAATGCTATTAATTGAATACTTCAACAAATTTATTATATAACTTTCTTAAATGTGTTTCATTAACTCCACTTATTTTAACTTTATATCTTACATATTTAAAATCTACTAATGTATCAGGATTATTAGAATGAAATGTATTTACACTAGTACAATTATTAATATGATAATTTAATTCTTCAAATGTTTTACACACTTCACAAGAGGTAGTACCAGTAACATATACACCATTAGGATTTTCATTATCATCGTTCATTTTTATATAAAAATCAATTGTTGTTTCGTATTTAATTTTATCATATTTTTCAATCAAATATTTTAATTCCTTATCATTAATGTAATATTTTAAATATGATGATGGTGCTACTGATTTTAAATTAAATTTATAAATGCAAAAGTTATATACATTATCTTTATTCTCAAAATCTATTGTAGGTTTAAATCTATTAATATATGTTCTAAACACTTTATTATTTTTTAGTTTTATTATTTTAGAATGACCTAAAATATATGACGCTATATAAAGTTTAATGTCTCCGGGTAAATCATAAAATATCATATAGTATATTAAATTTTATTTGTTTAATTTGTTATGTATTTAAAAAGTGACAAATTAATATATAGATTACCGCTTCAAATTTGTAGTTATTCATTATTTTGAATTAATAACATTAAGCCATAATCTTAATGTTATTAATTTTAAAGATAAAAATAAAAGTCATCAATAATATTTTGTTCACCATCATTGATAACTTTGATAATTATTTTTTTCACTTGTAATGAAATAAAACTAGCCATACCGCCCGCATACACTAATTTAACTTTATGAAGGTCTTTATTAAGAAAATAATAAATATCAAATAAATTAATTGATATTAAAGTTCGATTACACACATTAAACCAACGAGTAAACGAGCTAAATGTAACAAATAGATCATATTCAATAAATAATTTTAATGGTTTATATTTATGATGTAATTTATCTAACTCATTTAAATTAAAAATATATGAAAATCCATTATTAATATTGATATTATCAATTTCAAAATAATGTATGTTATTTAATGTGTAAGACTTATAAACTGGTTTATATTTATTAATATAATTTTTAATAATATTACTATTTTTTATTTTTAATAATTTAACATCACCTAAACTATAAGATAATACAAGGTTTTTAATTTCTATTGGTAAATCATAAAATATCATAATATATTTGAATATTTATTTTATTTTAAATGATTTTTTCAAATCTAACATATTTAGTTATTTTTTTAATCATCTGGCACTCTTGTTGAATCACCATCACTATAATTATCAATATCACTATCAGTATCATTTTCTATACGAATATGTTCTTCTAATTCTTTCCTCATTCTTTCTGCTTCCTTAAAAGTAATATGACAATCACTTTCAATATGGTTAGCAGCATCCTTCATTAAAAAAGTTTCACCACATTCACACTCTACTAATTGTTGTAGTCTTTGCTTCCGGTATTCCTGAATCTGTTTTGGTATGTCATCACGGCTTCGCCCTGATGAGGGACTACGTCCGTCATCACCGAAAAACCTTACTGGTTCTTCATATATTCTTTCTTGAAACATTTTTAACATTCTATAATATATAATAGATTTATTTTATTTTAAACGCTTTCTCAAATCTAACATAAAACATATTATTAACATCTTTGGAATTCATATTAACATAAAAGAAGGAGTAGGGCTTATCATCTACCGCTTTATGATACATATTTAACAGTTGCTCTTTATCAACGATGGCGGAGTTTTCCTCAATGAATGACATTAACTCTGATACATTCTTTAACTTAAAGATATACAACGAACTAGAATTCAACCTAATGATTGGTGCTAGGACACGATATTTTTGAACGCTTAAACAAAAACTAATGGCGTCGTGTCTGCCTCTCGTTGCCAGTCCATGAAGTAACTTACTATATCTAACAAATTTAGGGTCGTCTGCAAAATCATCAACTATGATTAAAATTGAATGTAGTTTCTTCATCTTCTGTTCTTTCATATAATGAATTATCTTTCTTTGTGTGTTAATTATTTCTTCCAGTTCTTCAGGTTGGTAGGTGTCATAATATAACTTTTCTTTTTCATCATCAACCTTCATATTATCTTTTTGATATTTCTTGACTTCAACAAAGGTAGGGTCATTATGAACAGACGGACTAAAAATGAATATACGAGCGAAGCAGTCCCTATAAACATTTAGGATAAGGTTTTGAATTAAAACTGTTTTGCCACCCGTTGATGAAGCAACAACAATTGAGCGAAAAGGTAGTTTTGGTACATGTTCATATTTGGATTGTTTGAATTCATAATCAGTTATGTTTATTGGTTTTATAATGGGAACTTCAGGCATAAAATAATAATATTAAAAATATTTAGAAAATAAATTAATATTATTTATTGTATGAAAGCATTGCTATGATATGAATGGTGTCTATCGTAGTAGAACAGGCTCTTTCATCAACTTCAGTCAATAAGTATTGAAGATAATTAGTTTTGTGTCTTGCTCGCGTATGCAGTGAAAACCCCAAGTGCTGTGCCCCACCAATATTCTATTATGCATGAAAATAATAAGATTAAATAATTATTTTATCTTATTATTTATATGACTATTATCCATTGCAGTTGTGGTAAAACTTATGATGACAAATATTTATTTAAACATCTAAATTCAAAATATCATCAGAAATTTGTAGAATATAGATGGAATAAAGACGATACAATGAAAAAACTTTACAAGAAAAGAAAGACAGAAATGAAAAATAATTTATCTTATTATTTAATATGAAAAGGAGTTATACAGATTATATTAATATAATAGATGAAATGGAGAATATAGAACGGGTTGTCATAACTGATAATAGATGTAAAAAAATATGTTATTTTATTTTAGAATTAATTAAGTTTTTGATACAATATATTAAAAATATAAATATTAATATAAATGCCAAAAAAGAAAAACAAAAATAATAAGACAGGTTTAAGTGTTTCATCAACTGATGAAGAAATTGTTAAAGAAACATCAGTTATTGAGGTTGTTTGTCCTACATGCAAAAGAATGTTAGAACTTAAGAATGAATTACAAATACAAAAGAAAGGAAATTGTAAATGTTCGTGTATCCCAACAAGTTTCAAATTGAGTAAAAACGACAAAAGGATGAATATTGATAAAACTAAAGACAGTATCAACTTAGAAACAGATGTTCATAATATAACTTTTAAATGGGGTAGGCATGCATCACCATCCGACAATGGTGATAACGAAACGCAGGAAACTATTAAACAAATGATGAAAAATTAGTATTTAAAGACTAGAATTAACATAATTTAAACATTTAGTTTTAAAAGTATAGTTGAATAATATAGTATATGGTTGAATTTTCAAGTTTAACACATTTACATTTTGGAGCACTTGAATTAGACAAGCAAATTGGAGACAATAATTATAATGGTGTTAGTTATTATACTTGTAAGTGTGGATGTAAAATAGTCTTAACTCGTACTCAAACTAAAAAATATAACTGTTTATTACTTAGTGTTGGTCTTAGCTATGAATATTTATATCTGGACAAAGCGTTAGTATGTGGACATACTCAAAAAGATTTAGATAACATTGTTAGAGTTATGGTAGAAGGCGAAGAATTTAAACATTTAAGAAACAGAGACATTCGAAATTAAAATATTTAGTTTTAAAACTTTAGTTTTATAATATAGTATATATGGAAGGTGTGGATAAACTATTTTTGAAAATTGATGAAATAATGGAACAAAATAAACGCATTTATCAACTGTTAGAAAGTATGAAGAAACCAGCTTACAATAATACTAATAATTACCAACCAAAAGAAGTTGATAGAGAGAGCACTGAATACAAGAATAAACGAAATGTATATATTAAAAAACTTAATGAAAAAGTTATTAAAGAACCTAAACAATCAAGTCTGGATTTCTACCAAGTCAAGTATATTGAAGATACCAAGAAATATGTTTAATCATTAACTAACAAAATTTCGTGTCTCAGAAGTGGTTTGTTTATTCCTGCTACTCTGTAAGTTTTATTACCCATAATATCATATTCAATTTTATCAACATTGAATATTTTATTAGACCATTTAGAGTTATACTCTTTTCTGTCGGTGTAATTGCCCCTTTTCTTTTGAAACACTTTTATCTTATCGTTCTCCTGTATTCTGGGATACTTTCTTTTGTTCTTTTCTCGTAGTTTCAGATTGACCTTTACATTTATTTCATTGTCGTCCTTGTGTGCTTCGGTTGGTGTCATCCTTGTTGACGAGTGTAATGTGCTGTTATACTGTTTCAATGCTGGTGTTAAGGCATCGGTCCATTTCATATTGTTAAACCTAGCTCTATCATGAATTTTGTTTTTCATCGTCCTAATAAAACGTTCGGCTACATTTGCGTGTGTCTTCGTTATTATGTGTTTGATGCCCTCGCTGTTGAAGAAATCCTGCACTTGGTTTTTGGTTGCAAATGCTCCATCATCATCAGAATACACGGACATCGGATAACCCATCTTTTTAAAACTTGCTCTTAGTGCTTTTAGAACGTGCTCTCCGTCTCTTTCCTCCATCGGTATTACATCTGCTAATTTACTGAAGATGTCAATCACGACTAAAGCATACTGAGGAACATTCTTGTCTTTAGCTAAAGGTGACATATGCATTATGTCTATTTGATATTCATATCGTGCGAAGGGAGCGGTATAGGAATTAGTGCCTCTATAATTTTTGATTTGTTTATTTGGTTGTTTCTTTAAGAAAGACTTTACATCTTCTAATGTTATCGTTGGGTCTTCTTCCTTTGCCTTCTTGTGTGTTGCTTGTGTGCTTCCGAAACCCTCGTCTAAGTCATAATAGATGTTGCTGATTATTTGGTCTTTCGTTAATCTCGCCATTATATTATTTGTTAGAAAATATTTTTTATCGATATAACCCCCACCCCTTAACACTAAAAAAACTACTTAAAGAGAAAAAACCTTATATATTAAGAGAAAAATGAGTGAGGGTAAAATGTCAGAGAATAATTTTATATTTGAGAATTGTGCTAGCTTACCTGCTGATGTATTAAAAGGTATCATTGCATATAAATTAGGGCGACCTGAGTATTTGAAACTAAAACATAATCATATTAAGACATTAAAGAGAATACAACAACGATATAAAATAGACAGAACAGAAACAAAAAGAAAGACAAAGCGCTATACTGTTGAAGATGGCGATGATATAAATAGACACGTAATTGAGTATTACATTTCAAGAAATATACCTTTAAGCATAAAAAGCATCAAAGATATAGTGTTTAATGAAAATGAAAACTTAGATTGTTTGTTAGATGGCATTGAAACCGATAACGGTTATGAAGCAGTGATAATAGTTGAGGTAAATATGTTTGTAAGGTTTCATCATTTCAATTATTATGAAGACGACCATTTTAACACTTTTAGTTTTTATTTTCGTAGTGATGATTTTGTAGATAATATAACCATAGATAATATATCCGAAGTAATGATGGAGGCACATCAAACAATATACAGATGTATTGATGATGAAAGAAGTAGAATGAATTTTGTAGGAGTACAAAACATAAGGTTCAAACTAATTGTTGATGAACCTGTGTAATTCATAACTAAACCATAATTATATCATTTATATTCTTATATGTTATAATTATAGTAAACTTTTAATCTATAAACATTTCATTAAATGACAAACCACAACAACCGCCCAAAAGCCAACCCATGAAACCGCAGAAAGTCCTATCCTCTTTCAATCAATAAAACTAAAAGTTGAAATCTGGAACGAGACAGGGGACCAAATCATCAATTCGTTACCACATCCATATCGTTATTTCATGGCCCCAGAATCAGCCTTTTAAAAACGGATAAGGTGGTACACGTGTTGAAATGTGAAATAAAAAACAGAACAGGCAACCATCAACCCCCCACCCCCTAAGACCAGCCTTTTCTACATTTTTTTGGGGGGGGGCACCAGAAGACGAAACTAAGTTACTAAGTCCAGAGGGCGAGATAGAGTACAAATACTAGCAAAAGCCTGCTATCCGCACTGCGAATTGAAACTCATAAGTGAGCACATTGCGCCCCCTAGTTGTTCACCCCGGAACACCACTGCGCGTGCCCCCATCCATCTGCCCCGGCCCCAGATCAAATCCCGTTTTACAAATAAGCTCCAAATTTAATCCAGCTCAGCAGGGAGGTCCGAGGAAGGTATGCCCTCCCCCCTTGCAATGCTATTTGTGGAGCTCGTCTGTCTGGGGTTAGCCTTGATGCCTCATCAAGAAGCACCGCTTACGCATCTTGAAAATGGAATATTGTTGGGCCGTCCCCCCAACCCCAGGCGAAGGTGGAACAAACATCCCAGGCCTTTTCCAAAGTCCACTGACACATCAGACCCCAAACACCAACAAAACGGAATTCCAAAACCTACCTTCCGGCTGCAAACCATCTCGCCTCCCCAAGAGAAACGGAGGCCCCAGCCTTGGTCCACATCTTCAAGTCATATATATATATTTTCTTCTGTCTGTCATCTTTAGGCACCACAAGACATAAACCATCCAGCTTCTGGGAGAAATATGTTGGTGAGTTCTCTGTTTCATCTGCCAAAGATATGACACAAACACATCGTTCTTCTGGAAGGGGGAATCTGTTGACCCCAATTGGTGGAATCCCTCCCCCATAAACATCCCGCAGCAAAGAACTGCCTTGAATAAGGCAAACATGACCTAAACCTCGGGATCTTTTGACCCTCCCCACACTTTACATTCATTCACCCAAAACCCTCTTATAAATATCAATTGAACCGATTGACGGAAAAATGGGAGAGGGGCCCTAAAACTGACCAAACAGACGGGTCTCGTCAATTCGGGGCTCGGGCCTGAAGCACATTTGACACGCCCGAAACCCAAATCCAACTCCCACCCCGCTACGGGGCCTCCTGCGCCTGAGCCAAGGTGGCTAACTCGGGGGTCGTTTTTTCGCTCGAAGCCCTGGCTGGCGGAATGCTCCTTTGTCTCTTCATATGGCCATGGGTCAAACCAGTGAACATCCCAATCCCCACTAAAATAGACTAAAATGGGTGGTGCAACTACCCCCAAATGGTACCATTGGTTTTGGCCCACAGCCATCCTCTTCCTCTACCCTGTGTGCTTGCTGGCGCGAGAGGGAATGGCTGTCCGAGCCCGGGGCTTGGGGAAGGAATGAGGGGATGCCCAAATCGAAAAGAAAGCATAGGACATGGATGCTGCTGCAGTGCTTTTCGGGGGGCATGACAACGAGTCCGGGTGGAAGGGGGATTCCCGAGGAAAGGAAACCGGACAAGTTGGAGGGTCTTTTTCGGAATCATTCCAGTTCTCTGCAAAGAACCATCAAGAAACAGTGGCCCCCCAAAATGGCAACAGCGTTCTTTTTGGTTCCGTATAAAACCGCCAAAATGGGGGTCCGAAACCCATTTTAGGGTTGCCATGGTTACCCTCATACAAAAATGATGATAAACAGGGCTGTTTCGATGACGATACGGTTCGGTACCGCAAGCTCCGCGATACCACTCGGTTTTATTGTTCAAAACGATTTGCAGCGATAGTCTTCGATACGATGTGAGGTTGCGATACTTGCTTTTCGATACCGATAGCTCGCAATACGCAACGATACGATTCGGTATGTTGTATTTGTATTGTTGAAACGACCCTGATAAAGTTACGGAGGACACCTGCCAAGAAAGGGGACCTACCAGTTGGAAGCTCCATTTTAGGGTTCGGAACCTCCGTGAAGAGCTGACTCTGAAGATGGCAAAGGTCGTTTTCCGAAGGCCGGAAAAGATGATCTCCCAATCTTGGTTGCTGTAACGATCCCTGTGCACAAAGTGAGACCCGTTGTCTTGTTTCCAGTCCCGATGCGGCGGCACGCTATGCTCGTACAGCCGTTGGAACTGGCCCGCCATGATCATGATGTCGCCTGGCCTCTGGTACTATATTGTTCCACGCGGGCTTGTCTTTCTTTGCCACGGGGCGGCTTGGGTCGAACCCCCAAGATCGACCCCGTGCCGAACGAAATGCTCGTGATGGGGCCGCCCGGCGAGTATTCTGGGCTCTCGTCCGTGTGCAAATTGATGCGGTGGTTGCTTCCGGGCTGTACCGACTCAAGTACGCGTTGAAGGTCCCTGGCCTCACGTACCACAGCCCCAGATTGCTCATTTGGTCATCCAGGACCTGCTTTTCTTGGGGAGTCGTGGGTTGAAAAGGCCTGAGTGGGGTTGACTAGATTAGCGCAGGCAAGGCAGATGCCCCACACATGAAACAAGTAGAGGCTCAAGTGCAGGTGTTTTGCGTCAGTATAACCAAACCTTCGCAACGAGACTCAACCCTCAGCAACATTCAGTCACCCCCTAACAAGCGGGTTGCTTCCTTTTAAATTCCCTTTGCGCTTGAAAGAGGGCTTGTCCTCCATTTTGAGAATCTGAGCCCCAGTCCCATTGGGCATGTGGAGGAGGTGGCTCTACAAACTGGTACTTGCTTCATGGCGATTTGGTACCTGATCTTTGGACTTTAACTTTTTGCTAAAATAGTTCTGGACAAGCCCCCAACGCTTGGTCTTATTTGAGGTGCGCATTCTACAGGTCTGCGGCCCGTTGGCAGGTTGGCTCAGAAACCGCCAGGAAACACACCCGGGACAGACCACTCAAATGCTCGTGGGACTCACTTGCTTAAAGAACTCGGAAACAAAAGAAACAACCTGCGGGCAACCTTGAACAACAATTGGCCCAACTAAAAAAGGCATCTTTAGTTGCTTAGCAAACATATTCTCATCAAAATGGGGCAGCATTGGGCCAACGGATGAATGCGCTTGGGGTCGAGGATGTTCGTAGGGCAAAAGTATGGGGCAACAGCCGTGAGGGCGACACAAAGGCCACGAACGCCACACAAAAGCAAACACATGCTGAAAGAGAAACGACAAGACTCGCAGGAGCAGCAAGAAAGACAAACCTTGACAACAAAAACAAACACAAGAAGAAAGAGAAACAAGAAAAGGACAGGAGAAAACACGAGAGAGACAACAAAAGAACACAAAAGAGAAACACAAGAAGCAAAAACAAGAACGGACTGGATGGCCCCTGTCAATCTTTCAAGCACGGGCCCTTGGGGTTCCCGGCTCAGACTCAGCTGCCTCCGCTCGGGATGCACGGTTGCAGGTACACCAAATCAGAGGACTGGCTCATCAGGTACGACTAGATGTGTGTATAGATATTATATATATATATATACATATATGAGGCTGTGGGTCAAAAATAGGTACCCAAAATGGAAACCTGGTGAATGGAAAGGACAAAAACCTGCGGTCCCCTGGTGTTTGACCTTAAATATGTATATATATATATATATCTATGTATGTTGCCAAGCCCTTCACATGGATTCTCGACATGGGAGCCCTTTTCCTGGTAGCTCCCTGACCATGCCTACCAACCCGGTGCCCGTGACCCGTTGCCCGGCTTAGAAGGTAAACCTTGGCAAGCCTTCTATGCTTTTGTCCCCTGCAAAGAAATACAAAAGATCCAGTAGTGACAAGTTCCCTTTTAACACCAACAGGTGGAAATGAACATAGGTTCTTAAGCAAATGCAAGTTGGCAAGCCTTGGCTTTTGAACACTTCTCCAAACAATCAGCTTTCGGTGACCCTGTACAAGCCGATTTCGCCCAGTTCTTCAAACCGATTTTGGCCAGGTGCCAACCTTCAAGAATGGAACCTACTTGGCTTAGTGGTTAGACACCACGGGGACTCACGACAGAACCCAATCTGCCAGCCGAAAGAAGGTTTTCCCCCTAAAAGTAACTTTCATTCATCGCTGGCAAACGCTCCCAAAGGCCACGCAATGCCTTCTGTCTTTGCCTCAATGGCTGTTTGCGATCTGGCCCCCGAATGCGACTTTCACCGCAGCCTCTAAAAATGGGAATTGGGGGGGGACTTGCCAACTCGTGAAGAGCAACTGTCAACCTGTGAACCAACCTGTGAACCCACCTGTGTCTTTAAACAGCGGGAGGGGGGGAAGCCACGTGATTCTTTGAATTTCTCTTCGGGGTTTCCTGAGATCCAACCAACCTGGGAATTGTTCAACCAAAAAGCTGTGGCTCGAAGAACCGGTACCAAAATGGAACCCTGGTAAGTGGAAACATGGACCAAAGCCTGCGTAACCCCTCCTGTTTAATTTTGAGCCACACCCAAAAGGCCCCAGTGATTCTTTGCATTGTCCCCTTTGGTCCGCTTTGGTTTTCCTTTGAACCCACCCCCAACACCGGGTCCAAGCAAAAACACCCAACCCCCACCTGGGACGCCTCCGACTTGAGCTTCAAAGCCTCCGCCTGCCGTCCGCTCGGTTTTTTGGCCCTGTCTCAGGTCATTTGGGGTCCTGGGGATGGCGTTCCTTAAGGTCCTTTCCATCGACGCCATCGGGTTTAGCCCGTGATCCTTGGTGGCTACCCTAAAATTGCAGGAATTGGTGTTTCTTTGAACTCAGAGGGTAGCAACTCCAAGAAAAAAACCGCACCCGAATAGATAGTTCAAACCATCTTTGCAGAGCTCTGGCGCCAGCTTGTGCGCGATGGACCTTTCTTTAAGCCTTGGTTTTGCTTAAGACCCCTGTTTCAAACCTCTCTGCTCGAAAGCTATGTTAGAGACTTCTTGTCGACTTTCGGAGGTGGGGCATTCATGGAGAACCACACAGCAAGAAATTCAAACGGTGAAGCCGACACCAAGACATAAATCAGGTCCCGAGAAAGAGTGCTTCCCTGCAAACACCCCAAACGGGCAGGCCAACTGGGTGTGTCTGTTCAAGGGGAAAAATGTGTTTTTTTTTGGTTTGCCTTCAAAACCACAAAAACAATCTCGTTACCCCCCAAAAAAAGGCAGTCGGCAAACCCCCAACTCCAAAAAACGCATGGGATCCTTTCTGCGCCTTTTGGCTTTTGGGTGGTAGTTGGTGTTCAACTCCTCCCCCCCCCCCAACCAAAAAAAACAAACAACAACAAAAAAGGAAGAACAACTTCCCCCCCCCCCCAAAAAAATAAATAAATAAATAATAACTCCCCCCGACGCCGCCTAACCACCCCCCCCCCCCGGCGCCTGGCTGGCCTCCAGCTGCTCCTTGAGGCTCCCGAGCTGCTCCTCCAGCTCCGCCTCAAGCTTTCGGTCCGGGGCCAAAATCTTGGCGGGGAAGGTGACGTGGCTGTGGCTGTCAAAGCCCTATATATGGCTGTGGCTCAACAAACCGGTGCCAGAATGGAACCCTGGTAGGTGGAAAAAACGGACCAACACATGCGTAACCTCCTCCTGTTTAATTTTGAGCCACACCCATATAATCTTTGACCACATGTGTCATGAAGACTTTCCTGATCCGGTGAACATCAAAATAGGTGGCAACTGGATGTTCATCCACCCCAAAATGGAGCATCGCCATGGCTTATGCAACCCATGGCCACATGGAATGAAGCCATGTGTCGGCCCAGGAAACTTCAGTGGGATGGTTTTGAGCGGGGCATTCCCTCATTGAACAGCAAGAAAAATGGCTGTGCTGGTCACAAATGGTTGGTAACCGCGGAACCAATGGGGAAAAAAGCAACGAGAAGGGAGAAAAACAACATATGTTAGATCCAAAAGGCTTCTTTCCTGGGATGGTCTTCTCAGGGAAACCAAGACCAACTATGGAAAAACAGCAACACGGAAAAAGAAGCCAGAACTGGGTGCTCCTGTTGGTTTCCCTTAGGGTGTTTGACCATTTTGCGATCGGTGCCCAGTAGGGAATGCCCGTTCCGCTTGTTGGGAATGAACCGGATCCGGTTCTTCCCGAATAAAGGAAGCCAGATCGGATGGATGGTTTCTCTCGGGGTCATCTGAACCGGTTTTAGGGGATTCCCGAACAAAGGAAACCACCAATTGGATGTTTTCTTTTTCGGGGTCATTCCCGCATGCACCGATTTGTGAAGGCCTCCCTGCTTCCTTTTTTGCGTCTTCGCCCCCAGGAAAAATGAAAAACTATGTCCGACTGTGAAACAGCCATTAAAACAAATAATGGAAATACAGAACACTCATTTGGCCGTGGGTCAAAAATAGGTACCCACAATGGAAGCCTGGTAAGTGGAAACATGGACCAAAATCTGCTAGGCTTTGGATGGTTTTACGGGGCAAGCAAAAACGAGCTGAACTAGGAACTCCATCTTGAGAAACACCCAAATGGAGGCTCAAAAGGCAGAACATATTGCGAGGAACCGGGAGAAGGACCAGAGCCAAAAGCAAATGGGCAGGACCTGCCAACTTCAAACTCTGCAAGCCCTGGTTTGCTTCTCGAACTGGCCGGGTGCGTAATGCCCACCCCACCCCACCCCAGCCCACCCCACCCCACCCCAGCCCACCCCACCCCACCCCACCCCACCCCACCCCACCCCGCCCCGCCCCGCCCCAGCCCAGCCCAGCCCAGCCCAGCCCACCCCACCCCACCCCACCCCACCCCACCCCACCCCACCCCACCACCCCACCCCACCCCACCCCACCCCACCCCCCATTATAACAAACAATCAAGAAAAATGAAAGTATAGTATATTTTCACGAATTTTTCATTTTTACCGTAGCCATTTTGGCTCAAGATCGTTGTGAATCACAAAACTTTGCACCGCAACTATGTTGCGGGCTTTTCATGATTTCACAGCTCGTCGTCCTCACAAAGACAGAACCTCCGAGGTAATTACTGGGGGTCCATGCGAGGTTGGAAGGGAAACTCAATGGTACTGGTGCCCAACAAAACACAGTTTTGTTAAAGTGCAGCTTCGTTTCTTTTGTCCACATGACAGTCAGTTTGCAGTGGAATTAAGCATGTTCAATAGGAACAACTCATTCCACCTGGTAAATTGATTATGCTTGTGACAGTGCTTCCGTCGGATGGCGAATACAGTTACTTGTGTCGTGAGGCAACAGAGAGAATTAGCAAAACAAGGAATGTTTGCTGGGATCTTGTGAAAGAAGGTAGGATTCTCACTGTATCACCTCCAGATGAAAAAATATTTGATCAATGTGACTACATTCGCGACGTCGTTGCATTTCATAGACCAGGTACCACCAGGATTTGTTTTCGCTTTTTTGAAAGATTAGAAGAAATCCCAAAAATATAAATATTTATTTATATTTTGAATAAAAAATACTATTATTATTCAATAATAGTTATTTTACCGATTTTTCATTAATCGATTCAATTATACTTTCTTTAATTTTTTAAATAAAATTTGTATTGCATCAATTGAAAATTTAATGTTATACGTACAATAATGAATTAATTGATTATTTAAAATACAAAATATGTATTTATTAAGATTTATAATAAAAGTTGGGTGCCCCGTTTTGGAAGGTACAGCTTTGATCTTTGAATCAAGCGCCTTCCTAGAGCAGCCAGACAGGCCGAGATGCCCCAGCTTTCTCTTGAGGACTCAGTGTTTCCTGTGGATCTGCCTTTTTTTGCTTTATCGCCAGCTCACCCGGGGGTAAAACGGGTTTGCAATGATGAAGGTGATTTTGCTTTGGCGATCCCTGATTTCACAGGGTTGGGAATTATTGTGAATTTGCAGATGGATATGTGTCTTGCTTTTTGGTTTGACCTTGGATCTTTTGACTTTCGGGGACTTTCGGGACATGCAAGTTTCCCGCGAGGCCCTCAATCAGCAAAGAATTTGTTCTTCGTTGTTGGTTCTGGGGCCAGGGGAAGTTTGGTGCCGTGCGTTTGGCTCCGACAACTCAGCATTGGCTCATGGCCCACTACATCAAGAAGTCGCTCCATGCATTGAAGGCGATGCGAGCTACAAGAAGATCAGGACAAGACTATGGTAGATGTGTGCTAAGCCATTTCGATGTTCACCTCCGATTACTCCACACGAACATGCAAATTAGAGGATCTCCCCTACTATGCAGCACGGTCCTCCTGTTTCATCCAAAGTTAACTTTATCTGGTTGGGTTTTGAAGGCTTCTTATCCAGATCTCAGTTTACAGGACATACAACAGCAGTGGCCAATCATTGGCTTTCTATATGTCACGCGCTCCGGCTTAGGTCCTCTGAGTTGAATGTGCCGGTCATTGAATTAGGTCGCATGAAGGGACACAGCCCTGCCATAACCTTGAGCCGGAAGCAGCGGGCTCAATGCTTCTTACAGGCCGGAAGCCAAGCTAAGCCGATCGTGTTCACCTGGCGGTTTCGGGGCTGTCCTTTGCGAACTGAGAGCTGCCATGCGTCCCGAGTGGGTTGGGCCTATCTTCGGATCGCTGCATGGAACAAGGTCTCCACCACAGGTTACCAGGAACAGGCCCTGCTCTTACAGCAGCAGGAGGATGCGTCATTGTGCCATCCTGACCGAGGTCACCACTCAGCCACTCAGGACAGGAATGAGAACTTAAGAGCTTACCCTTCCCACAAACTAGCATGGAATCCACCAATGGGTGCCCTTTGGCCGGGGAACTCTAAGAATACTGGCTAGAATAAGCATATGTGTGTCTAGCCTTTGTTGTTCCAGCAGGTGCGGTAGGCGACTCGTCTGTACCCGCGTTTTGCGACTCGTCTGTACCCGCTGGAATCCACTCGTTTCTACCCGCGTGGTGGGCGCAGATGAGTCAGATTGATGGCAGTCCCCTATGCTCTAAACTTCACAAATGCAGTACTCACAAGTATTGTATGGGCGCAGATGATCTTAGGTGTTTTGGGACTTTACAGCTCTTAGATAATATTCTGAGAAACTGCCATAGGTGTCTACTATGGGTCACGAAACCCTGAAACCCCTAAACCCTAAAAACCCTAAACCCTAAAAACCCTAAACCCTAAAAACCATGAACCCCAAAAACCCTAAACGCTGAAGATCCTAAACCCTGAAGACCCTAAACCCTAAAATCCCTAAACCCTGAAACCCCTAAACCCTAAAATCCCTAAACCCTAAAAACCACAAACCCTAAAAACCCTTAACCCTTAAAACCCTAAACACTGAAGATCCTAAACCCTGAAGACCCTAAACCCTAAAAACCCTAAACCCTAACAACCCTAAACCCTAAAAACCCTAAACCCTAAAAACCCTAAACACTGAAGATCCTAAACCCTGAAGACCCTAAACCCTAAAATCCCTAAACCCTAAAAACCCTAAACCCTGACAACCCTTAACCCTAAAAACCCTAAACACTGAAGATCCTAAACCCTAAAAACCCTTAACCCTAAAAACCCTAAACGCTGAAGATCCTAAACCCTGAAGACCCTAAACCCTAAAATCCCTAAACCCTAAAAACCCTAAACCCTGAAAACCCTTAACCCTAACAACCCTAAACACTGAAGATCCTAAACCCTGAAGACCCTAAACCCTAAAAGCCCTAAACCCTGAAACCCCTAAACCCTAAAAACCCTAAACCCTAAAAACCGTAAACCCTAATAACCCTTCACCCTAAAAACCCTAAACACTGACGATCCTAAACCCTGAAGACCCTAAACCCTAAAACCCCTAAACCCTAAAAACCCTAAACCCTACAAACCCTTAACCCTAAAATTCCTAAACCCTAAAATCCTTAAACACTGAAGATCCTAAGCCCTAAAAACCCTAAATTCCCTAAACCCTGAAACCCCTAAACCCTAAAAACCCTAAACCCAAAAAGCCCTGAACCCTAAAAAACCTAAACCCTAAAATCCTTAAACACTGAAGATCCTAAACCCTGAAGACCCTAAACCCTAAAAGCCCTAAACCCTGAAACCCCTAAACCCTAAAAACCCTAAACCCTAAAAACCGTAAACCCTAAAAACCCTTCACCCTAAAAACCCTAAACACTGACGATCCTAAACCCTGAAGACCCTAAACCCAAAAAGCCCTGAACCCTAAAAAACCTAAACCCTAAAATCCTTAAACACTGAAGATCCTAAGCCCTAAAAACCCTAAACCCTAAAAACCCTAAACCTTAAACCCCTTAACTCTAAAATCCCTAAACCCTAAAAACCCTAAAGCCTAAAAACCCTTAACCCTAAAAACCCTAAACACTGAAGATCCTAAACCCTGAAGACCCTAAACCCTAAAATCCCTAAACCCTAAAAACCCTAAACCCTGACAACCCTTAACCCTAAAAACCCTAAACACTGAAGATCCTAAACCCTAAAAACCCTTAACCCTAAAAACCCTAAACACTGAAGATCCTAAACCCTGAAGACCCTAAACCCTAAAAACCCTTAACCCTGAAAACCCTTAACCCTAAAAACCCTAAACACTGAAAATCCTAAACCCTGAAGACCCTAAACCCTAAAATCCCTAAACCCTAAAAACCCTAAAGCCTGAAAACCCTTAACCCTAAAAACCCTAAACCCCAAAAAAAAACCTAAACCCTAAAATCCTTAAACACTGAAGATCCTAAGCCCTAAAATCCCTAAACCCTAAAAACCCTAAACCTTGAACACCCTAATCAACAAAGATCCTAAACCCTGAAAACCCTTAGCCCTAAAAACCCTAAAAACCTAAACCCTGATGACCCTACGCCCAAAAAATCCTAAAACTCTCTGTGGGCAGGGATGAGCCCAAAGTGTGGGCGCAGATGATCCTCCGCTGACCCCTTTTTGCAAAGGGTCAACTTCTATGTATTCGCGAAAGAATCTGTGGGCGCACATGAGTCAGAAAATGTGGGCGCAGACGAGTCACTTCTGTGCGGGCGGAGATGAGCCGAAAATGTGGGCACAGATGAGCCCCCTTCCCCGAGGTGTCACACAGATAGCTTACCATGGTTGTGGGGGTGCTTGCATATTAAGTCATGATCATAGGAGTCAACCGTTGGTTTTTATTCATCCCCCATATGAGAAGGCAAAGCGCCACGCAGTTTGAACAGAAATCGCCGGCCCAACCCTTCGAACACTCCCTTAACCCGAGCTCCTTGAAATTGGAATTAGCCCTGGACTCCAAGCCTAGTTTCGTGTTCCCTATCGCATGGAAGACCGGACCCCCCCCCCCCTGCCTCCCCGAAAAAGCGGTGGAAGCCTCCCGTCTCAACCCCCGGAGGCGATTCGGATGAGGAGCCCGACGTGGCGGATGCGCCGGGAGGTTTAGCGGCGTCCAAGTACCCTTCAGAAGCCGGGGATGGCTTCTCAGGGGTCACAGTATTTGCAGACAGAGTGGTTTCAAAGGGTCACCGCATCTTCTAAGAAGTACTTGGACTGTTAAGTTAACTTAACGTATGCAACCCAAAGCCAGACGGACAGTGGATCCTTGTTTTTTACAATGGGTGGGTGGGGTCGTTCGTGTATTGCACCTGGTGAGCCAACGGCCATTTACTGATTGCGCTTTGACCATTGGCGTTGGTCCTTTTCCCCTTGAATTGCTGACGGGCAGGCATGGAACAGCTGTCAATCCCGTCTCCGGGGGCCCTTCATAGATGTTACAAGATGTTGGCGCAAGGGCTATGGTGTATGGGGGGGCTTATCCTCCATGTTTTTTTCACCCAGAGAAATGAACTCTCAGAATTCCAGCTGACCTAGTGGTCAACCTGGGCGAGATATGGGTGTGTGTTTGTTTTGTTTTTTTCTTCTGCGGGTGCCCTTTAAAGTTTAAAGGGGAACCAAAAGGAACACAAAAACTTTTGGGGTTTCGCCTATTTTGAGACACACCTATAGGTTCCGTTTTGGGTCGATGTGTGTATGCGACAGACATGTGCGGAACCCAGTACCCCAGTGACCTTTTGATTCGCAGGGTTGACAGGAAGCATTGGAACGCACCAGGCAGAGCCTGAGGCTTATTGCGTTTCACTGGCAACAGGGGCGGAAGACAAAGCAGGAACTGGTCGGACGTTTTTTTGTTCTCGGCCAGCCCCGCACGTGACTTGAAGGGGCAGGCTACTTGAGATAAGCACTTGCCGTGCGCCCTGCTTGCATCCTAGAGGCTCACATGCCACGTGTGTTTAAGCCGAGGCTGTTCCTGCCACCCTGTGTTCTGAAGGCCGGGTGCGATAACAAAGCCGCTGGTATTCGGAAATCAAGGGAAGCCCAGGGGCAGCCACATGGATGTGTTTTTGTCCTAAGGGGAAAGACGTAGTTGAAACCCGGTTGAGGAGCCCATGAAAACCTGAAAGGTATCGGAATTCTAATAGACACGTGCACACGTGAACTGTTTGCTTGCACCAATTGCCTGCCCACGGTGTCAAGCAGCTCGCTTGGGCTTCGGCCAAGTCAACCTTGGGTCTCCGAGTTCCTGGACCTGGCTATACTTGTTGGAAGGATCTGCTTGACCGGTCGGTCCATTTCGGAAGTGAAAGGTGGTTTCGAGAAAAGGCCTCGCCATTGAGCGTATAGGTTTTTTTTCATGCCGTCCGTTTCAGGATGGAATCACTGAGCAATGCTGTCCGATCGATTGATCGCGCTTTGTTTGTTTGCCGCAAGGGAAGCTGCATCACTTCTCTTGACTCGACTTCCGAAGGCCAGAGTCAGAGGCCACTTCAAGGGCCCTTTGAGGGATGGGGCAAGAGGTTGACTCCCAGAGAGGGTTTGCTGGCGCCTGAAGATTCCAGCGGCAAAGCCTGACTCATGGCTGTTGTTGGGAAACATTCTACCTTTTTGCTTATTGTGATTTAACCGGAAATCCAACCACTTAACTGCTAAAACTTGATTTTTTTACTCCCCTTCCAACGTCAACCAAGGACTGTTAGTTGCCGAGGCGAAGCATTGAGGGCTGAACGTTGTTCCCTCGAGCACATGATGGGTAGCTACCGTTTGTTTATCAGACCATATGGAAAGCCGAGAGGAGCTTTCTTTTTCTCTTTGGCTAGGGCCGATGAAACAATGTTCCAGCTAGTGTCCATCCTGGTTTCTTCAGAATCCAGAGTATGACTATATATATATATATAAAGAGGCATTTTCGTTTGACCTCCCTCAAGAAAGAAACACACACAACAAACAGCATGGTGGATATACATCAGCGTAATAACAAATCTATCAAAGGGTCCTGAGTTTAAATTTGCTCCGTACATGCTTGTGCCATGGTTTCGATGTGCCCAACTGAACTAGCAGTAATTGCCAGGCCCGGCGGGGCCAGCCAAAGCATTGGGCGCAGCCGGCACAAGGCGATGCGGGAATTTGGGATGGCGATTGTGACTCCAATATATCGGTGTGCCTTTTTGGAGCCCTTGTTGGTGGTTTTGCAGGAACGCCAACAGAAATCAGTTATTTTGGGCACCCATTGGTATGGGCTTTTTGGAATCTATTGGAACACATGAGCTTTTTCCATTTGCTGAAATGACTATGTTTGATTTCCCCTGGTTGGTTTTCACGAGAATCTAGCACTATTGGATTTTGTTTGTTTTACCTTTTTCCAGGGGACACTTCAGCCAATGGAGGGTATGTTTTTGAGCTGGGGCCCTTTTCAGGTTGGATAGGGAAACCAAAGGGAAGACAGCCCTTTTGATTGCCCCCAATTTTGACACATACCCAGTTGGCTCTTCCATTACGCCTGCAAAAGGTTAGGCCCGTCAGGCCCCAACCCAGCTATAGGACACATCTCGGCCAGTGAACAACTCGCCGACAACACCAGAGCTGCTTGAGAGGATCCGCTTGTAAAGGAGGGTAGTGGGCCAAGTATCAATCAACAAAAGGGTATGGCCCATACTTTTGGCACTGTTCGCCAACCGCAGCTTGAGAAAAAGGGGAGCCAACCCAATTGTGGTCGGCGACACATGTTGATCTACACAAGTCTTGCTATCAGAGGCGTCCGTTGATCTGACGGGTCCCGGTGGATTTTGGGCCACCACTTTTTTTAGACGCGAGTGGAGAGGTGGTGCGGGGAACCTGCAAGCTCCGTTCGAGCTATGAACAGTGTTTGACCTTGTTGAATCATGGTTCATTGTCATCAGGCCAGTCAGCAAGGGTGTGTTGCAATTGATCTTACAGCGACCTTCACTCAGGTCAACGCACGGTTGGACGTGGCAGCCAACACCATGGCCTTGATTGGAGGAAGCAGAAAGATTCGAGATGCCGGAGATCCAAAACATTGGCTGCACAAGGACCCCAATCGCGCCTTGCTGAAGGCTGTGGTGAGTGCACGCCACGAGATGATTGGCGCCAAGGTCATCGAGGGTGTGGCAAGCAATGGCGCAGCTTTGACGCGGCAGACGCGGATCGCCAAGGTGGCGCGGTCAACCGAGGTATTATGGACCTCCGCTTGCCAGAAGCGCTCAAAAGTGAGCTGCAGTTCTTTGCTCAGTGCAGGGATGTGCAGTTGCCCCACTAGGTCCCCCAGTACCCGTTTACCCTTTTGTGGGGGAGGGTTCCCCTACTAAAATAGACTACAGCAAAAAGTTGGTACCCTTATTCTAACCTCTCTGGGACTCCGATTTGGAGCCGCTTGGGCTTGGAACAACTGGCGCTGGTTGCTGCAACTCGGTTGCTCAAAGGCCCCCAGGCCAAGAGGTTGCCTCTAACCATGGACCAACAAGGGTGAACCAAAACTAGGTTCTCCAAGATCGGCTGCTTAGTAAATGCTGAACCATGGTTGCAGGTTGCAACCTACTTAGCAGACTTGTAGCCACAAGTGGGTTGCAACCGAGGTTTCTAGTCACTTACTTACATTTGCTTGTTTGTCATTTTCCCCTGTTGGTTTTAAGGGGAACTTATCACTACTATATGTTTTGCTTTTTGCTGTTGATTTGTGTAAACGTATATTGTTCAGGGGCTGAAGCAAGTGGAAGCTTACCTGACGCATCGATTCGAACGCCGCGAGAATCGGACACCCAGGCTGGCGCCCCATCACAGAGCCGCCACCGGCGCGGAGCCACACGAGATCTGAACAAACATGGGGCCTGATGCCGCCTATGGCTGGGGCAAAAAAAAAGAATTCCAAGCCGAGCAGATCAAGTTTTCGGTTTTTTTTGAACCATGGCAACCACTTTTGGTAAAGGTCCCATGTGATCAATCGTGATCTCTCTCGGTCCTTTGGGCTGGTGAGATCCTGCCAAAGCGCTGCCAAGCAGAGTGGACTGCGGTTTGAGTTTCGAATCCCAAGACAGGTGGAAGCTGTTTACCAACTGGGTCATTTGCTGTCAAGGTCAGCAGGTCAATGAGGCTCCCGACCAAGGGCTCACTTGTCAACCATTCGCGTCACTGGTTGCAAGGGGGCCAAAAGCGCTTGTTGATTGCTTTCAGGGTCGTCAAAGTCATTGCAGAACCCCCATTAAAGGCTGTCAACTCCCACAAAGATGCGCTGGGGGCATGTCTCAGAATTTGGGGAACCCCAAATTGGGTAAAATAGACTCAAACAAAAGTACCCTCAAAGACGACGCAATCTCAAAGCAGGATGTTGAGGACCTATTCTCACTTGTCGCTGGGAGCAGAGTTGTAGTCGGAAGCCCTTTCGTGTATTTCATTGCCAGCCTTGGCATTTTTTTCTTTGGTTCAACCAGCAAAGCGTTTGCGGAGGGCTCCAAGCCCAAGAACGCGAAGTTACAGGCAATGCTGTTTGCCCGACACCCATTCCTTGTGCAAGCTCTGTCTGTTGGGCGTGCCACGAGCAGGAACCCCTGGGCTCCCATTTTTTGTGTTTGGTTGTTAAGCTTTGATTTCGGCCAACCGAGTTTCTGGTAAGCCAAGCTGCTGGACAATGCTGTCGTTCGGGTCATGGCCAATGTATCATGAAGTGACTTGAACAACAGCGTTCTCGAGCGTGCTGACGGGCGGCCGGATTTCAGCGAAGACGTGCTGCGATTCACAAATGCGCTTCGCAGAGGGAGGTTTGTTTCAGTTGTAAAGATTGGTCAACCTGTATGAAACGCACTGGGCACCCGCGCTGTGCCAACTCGGGGCTCAGGAATCCGGACTTGCCGGATTCTTGTCCGACTGGTCCGAAGAACAGGCGAATCGCACTATGCGGGCAGCAATCGCAAGATGGGAGCTGACGGCGGCAAATTTGGTTTGGATCTCCGATCCAAACCACAAGACCCTAGGGCTGCTTTCCCATCTCCCCCTGAAGTCGGAGAACCCAGTATCCCTAATAGTAAGCGGTCCCCCTCCCGATCCCCCCCTAAGCAAAAAAAAATATTGAAGATTTTTATTATTAGGGTCCCCCGGGTTTTTGGCCAAAGCTGCTTCACAAGTTACAAGGCAACCTTTGGTTTGGGAAAACTGTTAAGCACATCTGCTGGGTTCATCTGGCTTCTTGGAAGTTTGGTATGGTTAACGTAGTGGGCAATTGGACATACGTGTTGGCAATTGTTGGGGTCGGCTGGAGGGTTTCTATGGTGGGGGGTCCGTTGATAATTGAGACGGGATTACTTTTGGGGCACTCAAGTTGTTGATCATGGGGTTAGCAGGTTTCGGGGGGGTTGCTAGAGAAATTCTAGAGTCAACTTGGAAGTTGCAGTATTTATCATACTTAAGGTCGCCAAACACACGGTGTTATAGGGAACCTTGTTCCCCTTTTTTTTGGTGTGCGCGCGCGCTGTTTTCACGTACCCTTGTGTTGGGCGGGTGTGCAAACCAGTGGGAAAGCCACCATTTTCCGCTTAGGGTGCGTTTTCCAGCGGGTTCCCGTATTGAGGTCGTGGCACAGCGCGCCCTGCCGGCCGACGCTCCGAAGGACAAGAGCCGGTCTGTCAGGTTCTTGGGTGAACGCCCGCTGTTGGGTGAGCGGTCGTATCCCTTCCCCTTACCCCCCCCCCCTTGATTCAACCACCCAATTTCACCCAATCCCTTTTTGTTTGCATAATATGACTGTCAGGGTTCCTCAATTTCCCTTTTTCGAGCCTCCAAATGTGGCAGTTTCTGTATGCCAGTACATTGTGACTTGGAAATCCAGCAACCCCTGATCCTCTTACAGTCATATTCTTTTGGGCCAGATAGCCGCTTTGTTTGCACCCCCGCCCCTGGCCAGGATCTCTACCCTCGTCCTCTTGGCTGCAGGTAGACATTGGTCCTGGCTTTTGTTGCTTAATGTTAATTTCGGATAAATCCGGAGGACGGAATCCTCTTTTGTTTTTTGTTTTTGTTTTTTGTTTGTTTTTGTTGTCTATTTTTTGGGGGGGATGTTTGTTTCGAGGGTGGGAACATGTAAGGGGTCGGCACCTTGTTTTTCGGGATGGTTTTGGAGGGGGACCGCGAGAAGGGCCAAAGCACCGTGCAAAGGTTTTTTGCCATCTCCAACGCCTTAACGTATGCTTTCGTGACAGGACTTTGTTCGTATTTGTTAGATAGGAGAACTGCCGCCGTAGAGCCAAGGCGGTGCTGGGGGGTTCGGAGTACAGCCAGGATTCTGGTACCCATAGACACGATATATAGAAGGGAAACCAAAGGCAAACCCAACGCAGGTGTCAAATGGGGATAAACAAACCAGGACATGTGTTTCCCTTTTGGCATCCCTTTAAAGCAAGCTGAACATGGTGCCAAAAGAAGGAAGACGCAGATCCCGATGCTTCCCTTTTGCCAAGGAAGGAAGCAAGAGCAGAGCATTGGCGGCGGGCTCAGCTTCTCAACTGGGGCCAAGCTTGGGCTTACGCCGTTTTCCAGTTTCAAAGTCTTCTTGTTGGCGGGGGGGGGCCCTCTAAAAAGCAAGCCCAGCGCGCAGCTCGCTTTGAATGCTCCATGAGGGCTGATGTTCCCTTGTTTTAAAGGGGGATCCCTCTACCATCAAGAGCCCAGACAGGGTACGTTATTTTCTCATGGTTCACTGGTCGGTGCAGGCTCCAGGCAAACTCGAGCTCAGGGATTAACGATCCCACCAAACAATTACATTCTTCCCAGGAAGGGGCACTATCGCAACGGTAACGGTGCTTGCCTAATGGTCACAGATCCATTGGGGTTGCTTTCAACGGGAAATGGTTACTGGTGCCAGGGCCGCACGAGCGGTTGTTTCCATCAACCACCGACCGTTCCTGGAAACGCCGTCATTGGGTGGTGTCATACTGTGGATACACCGTCCAGAAACCCTGGAATGATGATTCTCCCGTAAAAAAAAAACAAACATTGATTTCAGCCACAGCTTCACGCGGGCACAAAATGGATTTCGTCCATCCACAGTATGGGTGTGAATTTCAACAGTCGATCCTTTGGGCACCAACATGCCCGTTGGGGATTCATGTTCGCCGCATGGGTGGGGGTGCCAAGTCTTAAATTGATACCGTAAGGCTCCAATGTACATTGTGATGTACATTGACCCTTGTCGGACTCTTCAAGTAGGTCATTAGAAGGTACACCCCGGGTTTGGGGTCCAGGATGGTCCAGGGCAGCAATTTGTTTGGATTTGCGAGGCTGGGTTCACGTTGAAATTGGAAAGTCTAGGATTCCTTTTGAAGCTCCCGCATTCGTCAACCCCAGTTTAAACAAAGGGGTGTTCCCCACCGGGGCCCAGGGATACCCCACCCGGGATAAAACATGGGTGGATTCCTCCGGGGTAAACATTCGCGAGAATTTCTCCACTGAGCCGTCTCAGGTGAAGATCACGAAGAATCCCATACCCTAGCAGATCTGTTCGATGAGGCAGAGGACGAGCAGTGGCAGCGTGTAACGTGGTTCTTCCAAGGGCTGCTTGAAGTAGTGGTTGGGAGCTGAGCCCATTTAGTCGTTGATTCCTCAGATACGCGACTTGCGTCAATGGGTTCGACTGCGGTCATGGTCCCCACTTGGATGACCACCCCCCACTTCGTAACCCATGCAACTATAGGGTCATGGTCGCACTTCTCCCAACTTGGCCCAGTTCATATAGTAGGACTTGGAGCACTCCTTGAGGAGTTGTCTTTTCTCATTGAACACTACATTGTGTCTTGTCGACGTCAGACTTTAATTGCACAGGAGAATATACTCTCACGTGCAAGCCGACCTTTTGACCCTTCAGTTTACTGTTTTGGTCCATATGTAGTCGAGGTTCCAAAGGGCGATCACTTTTGATTTCTGGGTCTCGAAAGGGCAACTGAGGACTGTAGGATCGATATGGGAGTGTGTTTTTGTGAGAGGAGCCCCCAAAAAAGGTGGTGTTCCTGTTGGCTTTCCTTCAAAACACAAAAAAAAAACGGTAATTTGACAGACAACTTTTTGCAGAAGGGATTGCCATGACCTGCCTTCCTCCGGCTCCCGTCCGGAGGAGCCCGCGCCAGTCGTAGGCGCGGCGTTTTTCTGCTCACCTTTGTTTGAGGGTACGAAAACGGACACCCCGGAGGTGTTTTTGTTTTTTTTTTTTGGGGGGGGGGAGACACACCAAGTTTAGTCAGGGAGGGAGTCCAAATGAGCTTTTACTAAGCCCTTCATATAGCCGTATCTGGGGCTTGTTTGGGCTCCCTCCGCCCCCCCCCCCAGGCCAGATGACCTTGTGGGCTTGCATTGTTTCGGCTGACAGGCCACGGGTTTGTTTCTTGGAGCCTCCCACTTTTGCAATTGGTTTACGAAGCCGCAAGCCACCAGACGACAGCTCTCAAGTGGGGTGTGATTTGTTTGAGGGTACCGTTGTCTTTTTTGGCTTTTCAATTGGAAACCAACGGGAAAATTAGGCAAACACACACACACACACACACACCAGTGAAGGTGTAAAGTTGAAGCCTGGAATCTTGTGAACAATGATCCGTCCCGTGCCGGCCGCTAGCTTTGTGGTTCGATTGGCAGCCTCTAAACTTTTTGGAAATTGAGGTGCTTCCCCACTGGCCGAAAACATCACCTTTTGGGTAACTTAAGGTGGTTTCCATTTCGTGTGGTGGCGGAGTTCAGGCGGGGCCGACGTTGCAATCAATCAATCCCGCAATGCCGCCGGGAAGTAAGCGAAGCATTGCGAAGGACAAGCTCCGAGCATTCCTTTGGCGGGAAGAGGATCTTTTCTGAACCGCGGGCCTGCTCACTCCCTGAGTTTCTAGACTCTAGTCCCAAAATGGTAAACAAAACGTTGTGTTTCTTTTTTTGGGCCAATCTTCTCGGGAAGTGAGCCTGGCTATGGGTTCCAAAGCACTCCTTAGGGTCGTCACGTCCCTTTGTGGAATGCTTTCCGCACGCCAGGCGAGACCCTGGATGTGGATTCAGAAGATGATCCCTTCGAGTGCGCTCACTCGCGGCCTTCTAAACGTGCTACACCAAGTACCCAGTGTCCATGTGCTTAACCCTAACCCAAGACCCTAAATATGAGGGCCTTAGACCTCAAATATCCGCAAATCATGAGGCTTTGGGCTCAGGGTAAGAAGAAATGGTTGATTTTGTCCTGTTGGCTAAGGGTATCGACTTCACTACTGGAACTATATGTCGAATCTTCATTTTGTCTAGGGGAAATCGCAAAAGGACTCCCACATTGACGAACCATTGCGAGTCAGAAATCACTCTACCCCAGCCACGTTCCAGGGTTCCAAGGGTCTCAGCGGTCGGCACTTTGACCCCTGCCCCGTTGCATGGCGGCGTATCTTGCCAAGGGATGTTTGGACTGTAGCTTTTTGCCAACGAATGGGTTTTACATAAAGCACCAAAAGTTAGTCACTTAGCAGGGGAGCAGATTTTGCAACCGAGATAAGATCAAGGCGAGAAATCATGGGACAACCCCATGACGTAGGTGTCCCTTTTAGTTTAGTTTGGTTAAAAATAGATGGCACTGGTTTAGATGGGGTTCATGCCCCATTTACCAGGGAAACCCATCTATTTTTCCAAAAGGCCATGAATTGCACAATTTTCTTGGGCCCGCTTCGGGGAACTGCTGGTGTCGATCGGTTTGCATAGCACCGGTGATAGCAGGTGACTTTCAGCTTGGGGCCTGGTGGCTTGCTTGAACTCGATAGTTACGTCTCCGCCCCTTTACCGTTTCTTTTTTGAGGGAGGGTTCCCCTACTACACTAGACTACAGAAAAAGTTGGTACCCTTATTCTAGCCTCTCCACTGGAGGACCTAGACTTTCTTGTTGGTTTGGCTGGTTCTTGTAGAAGGCCAATGGACAGCCGCCCCCACCAATCCAAGTCACCAATTAGAGACGCCCCAGGTCATGGCTGTCGTTGGGAAACATTTTGCATTTTTGCTTATTGTGGTTTAGTGGTTGGTATCCCTACTGAACGGCTAAGATTTAGGTTTTTGCTCCCCTTCCAACGTCCACCAAGTGGTGAGAAACCGCTCCCTTGCATACTGTCCGGTTGGGCAGACTCCGTTGTTCCACTCTCTCTCTCTCACCTTCAAGCCAAAAGGCTTCGTGCTTGGTGCGATGTACGGGTGATGTTCAACGGGAACAAAGACGGCTAGACGTTTTATGAGGAATTCCCTGCAAAAGTGGTGGTGGACCTCAATTCCTGCCGAATGATGTCCACCAGAGAATCCCCAAGCAAAATGCACACCCCGAAGGTACGAGGTGCTTTCACCGGAGGAGGCCAAAGCAAAAACAGAGATTTGGGACGAGGCAGGACCTGGTTCGTTTTGCCATGTGTCTTGAGTCCGCTTGGTCATGGATCCAACATGTAGCCAATCGTACATTTATTAAGCAGGCTGACGCCTGATGCCGCCGACCCCCCAATATGCTTTTATTGTTGATGTTGTTTTAAATATTGTTTTAAGAATTCGAGGTACGAGGTAAACATTATAATAATAATGATGATTATTATTATTAATTGGCCAGATTCGCAAAAAGAGAAGAAACAAGAAAACAGAAGTAACTCTAAGGTATAATAAAAGATGGAC
Organism: Effrenium voratum; assembly: GCA_963377175.1. Taxonomy (NCBI): domain Eukaryota; class Dinophyceae; order Suessiales; family Symbiodiniaceae; genus Effrenium; species Effrenium voratum. Next base: position 939,762 of record CAUJNA010003427.1, read on the forward strand.
TAAATCTCCTCGAAATCTTAAATCAAAGAAAATAATACCAGAATAAAACTCACCAAACATAAAACACGTGTCCAAAATAAGATAGGTAACGAAGGCATCATCATCATCATCATCAGCATCATCCTCACCTCATCATGCATCATCACCATCAGCATCATCATTCATCGACATCAACATCATCATCATCATCACCACCACCATCATCATCATAATCATCATCATCCATCATCATCATCAGC
>CAUJNA010003427.1:942500-1052500 GCA_963377175.1 Effrenium voratum
ATCATCATCATCATCATCATAATCATCATCATCATCATCAATCATCATCATCATGATCATCATCATCATCATCATCATCGGCATCATTATCATAATCATCATCATCAGCATCAGAAATCATCATCATCATCATCATCATCATCATCATCGGTCATCATCATCATCATCATCATCCATCACCATCATCATCATCATCGTCACCATCATCATAATCATCAGCATCATCATCATCATCCTCAACATCGTCATCATCACAATCATCATCATCATCATCATCATCATCATCATCATCATCATCATCATCGTGCATCATCATCATCATCATCATCATCATCATCATCATCATCATGGGCATCATCATCATGATCATCATCATCATCATCATCATCATCATCATCATCATCATCATCATCATCATCATCATCATCATCATCATCCATCATCATCATCATCATCATCTTCATCATCATCATCATTATGGGCATCATCATCATGATCATCATGATCAGCATCATCATCATCATCATCATCATCATCATCATCATCATCATCATAATCATCATTATCAATCATCATCATTATCGACTTCGTCATCATCAGGGTTAGAGGTTAGGGTTAGAGGTTAGGGTTAGAGGTTAGGGTTAAGGTTAGGTTAGGGTTAGAGGTTAGGGTTAGAGGTTAGGGTTAGAGGTTAGGGTTAGAGGTTATGGTTAGAGGTTAGGGTTAGAGGTTAGGGTTAGAGGTTAGGGTTAGAGGTTAGGGTTAGAGGTTAGGGTTAGAGGTTAGGGTTAGAGGTTAGGGTTAGAGGTTAGGGTTAGAGGTTAGGGTTAGAGGTTAGGGTTAGAGGTTAGGGTTAGAGGTTAGGGTTAGAGGTTAGGGTTAGAGGTTAGGGTTAGAGGTTAGGGTTAGAGGTTAGGGTTAGAGGTTAGGGTTAGAGGTTAGAGTTAGAGGTTAGAGTTAGAGGTTAGGCGTGTCAAAAAACCGCCGCGGGACCCCCCCTCCCCCCCTCAGACTCCCCCTAACCACCACTTAGAACACGCCTCGCCCCTTTGCAGAGACTAACTTGGCTTTTGCAAAGGGGTCGGCGGATTATGAAGGGGAGGGTCCTCTCAAACCTCATTCCAAATGACCCGGCGCATTTGAAATTTGACCCTTTAGTGGCTGTGCACCTTGGGTCCGCACAAATCCCCAAGTATCTGACCGAACAGGGTTGAAAGGTGCTGACCTGCAAAGCAGGGTTGGGCCAATATTTGTTTAGGCCCTTTTAGGTCACTGAGTGACTGCGACTTGCGCATGTTCAGCCCGGGCATAGTGTGCTTGAGGCACCGCCCCCGCTTCAGGTTCTTCGGCTCGGAGGTTCGGCTGATGTTTCTAAGGAGCGCTTGGCCCCGACGTTGATTTTGTTCTTGCAGGTAATTCGGCCGACTTTCACAGGTAAAGATGGTTTGGTGAGAAGCTTGTTGCTAAGTGCGCAACTTGGCTTCAGAGCAAAAATCTGCAGCCATTTGGCTGATCCAATCACCAAGCCATGCGGCGGCTGACGCTGTTTCTGCTTTGCGCCGCGCTTTTCCGATGGCGCAGTGACCCGGCCGCATTCGAACGAGGATCGGCGCCGTCTTAGCGGAGTACAGTACGCTTCCACGTTGGAAAGGGCGGATGAACTGACTTTTTGTTGCACCTTTAATCCAACCTCTCGGGACGGTGAGGATGAACATTGGGGCCACTGGGTCCCTTGAAGAACACATTTGGGGTACTTTGTAAAGATGACCTGTTTGGGGTCTTCCCGATATTATTTTATGCTTTCATGTTAACCAAAATGAAGGATAATCTGAACAATGACTTGGCGTACCCTGAAGTTGTGGCAAGACAAGTCAGGTCTCTCTATAGTTCCTCTTGAAGAAGCTCGCGTTGAATTGGCCAATTGGATATGTTTCTACGAGCTGCAAAGGCACATGTAGGGAACCCTGTAGGCAGGGAATCCAAAAAGCAAGTCACCCCACCAAGAGGAGGCTAGTGTTAAATTGGCCCCGGTTCCTTGCCTTTGAACTTTGTGGGAAGCCCATTTTGTTAGTACAAAGTAGAGACCCCCTTCTGGATCTCAGGAGACTTTGTCCTGCCCTGGCACGGCTTCCCGAAGCCGCGGTTCAGAGCACTGCGGGCAGTGGACTCGGTGGAGCTGTCCCCAGTCCACACCGAGTTCCCCAGGGCCTTGGCCAAGGTCGGGTCTCCAGACCCAAGCGACCGGATTCCGATTGTTAGGGTTCCCAGTTTTAGAGGTCCCAAAAACCTGATCACCTTTGAAAACAAAACAGGTTTGGGCAAGTGAGTATGAGGATGCGGATTTTTGTGAGTGCATGACATGTGGAGTCTGAATATGTTTTGGCGCATGTTGGCATCTGAATTTCTGGAGGTGCGGGCCCATTGGCACAGGCCCCCGGCCGTACGGGTTTCTTGGGCTTGTTGAAAGCTCAGATCTTGCCGAGGGATCAACGAGCCACCAGGTTCTCAGGTGGCAAGGAACACCGACAAGAATACAACCCTCTTCTCTTCTTTTTCCCCAACTGCTGAAAGCTAAGGGGTCTCAGCCCAGATAGGCTTCGGGGTGGTCCGGGGCGGCCCTGAGGTAAGGTTCCACCAGGGTTCCACCAGGGTTCCACCAGGGTTCCACCAGGGTTCCACCAGGGTTCCACGAGGTTCTGCGAGGTTCTGCGAGGGCTGCGGGGTGGTGCGAGCACTAAAAAGAGCACCGCATGCTGTTGGGGATGTCGCCTGAGCTTATTTTTTTTGGGGGGGGACCCTATTTCGTGCGGCACAACCATGGGCAACGCCTGGTGGGTTCTGCTTAGTTTTCCCCAGGTGGGCTTACCCAGCTGTCGGTCAACAAGGGTCTGGGGAACAAGCCCTGAAGCCGCGGACCCCTGTTAAAGAAACATCTCCCAAGATGTCGAAGGGATCCCTGCCCGAAACCCGAAAACGTCACAGGGGATCAAATCGGATCCCTCCTCCGTCGCTGTTTTGTCAGGCCGCCTTCATAGACCAGGAGGCGGTGGAAACAGCCTGCGCGGCACTGGCCGTGAATGTGCTGAAAGGCGCCCCCTCCCCCGCCCCCCCCCCCCCCTCCCAGCGATAGGATCGGAGGCTGCGATAGCAGGAGGTTAGCCACACGGCCCCTTGAACTTGTAGAATTGTTTGGGGTTTGTGACGTATCCCAGCCTAAAGCGTAAGTTGAGGGTCCTTGTGACAGACAGAGTCCTTCTGACAGAGTCCTTCTGAAAGGAACATGGTTCCACAGAAAACCCCCATGCAGGTTTCAAGTTAGTGGGCGGGAGGGTAACCCTTCATGTTGGGTTGGTGTGGCATGTGGCATCCATGTTGAGAAGGCCAAGCGCAGCCAGCAAGTTGAAGCTTCCATTGTTCGTGTCTCCGCTCGCGCGTGCTCGATCAATTCAGGCATGTTTGACTTGGACAAATGGATTGGTTCATGTGGGAGTGTCTTAAAATTGATGACCCCCAAATGGGTGGATTTTCTCCTCAATAGGGCTTCCGCCCAGGCAATTCCGACCAGGTGGAGGCTCTGATGGCGGCCCGGACGGCGCGTCGTCGATTTGTCGTAGCTTCACTTGTATTTTCCGGCCTTTTAGGGGCAATGAATCAATAGAACACGTGTTCTATCGCTTCTGGCCTCGCAAGCGAAGCGCAGGAAGCCCTCGGTTTTGCGCATGTTTTGCTGGGCTCCGTTGTGATGTCACCTTTAAACGTGAGAACGATGCTTACTTGAGATTAACCTCAATGAAAATGGCCGCCCAAAAGAGAAAGCCACTTCATGTTGGAGAAGAATCTTTTGTAGAGCCTCTTTTGTCCCGTGTGTTTTTAGATACGAGGAAGTGGTGAACACATCCTGCTTTGGTGACGTGATGCCCCTCTCCCCCGGGGAAAGTGATTGCTTGAACTGACTTAAAATCCTCAAAGGAACCCTGAGAAAGTTGGTTTGCTTTAAGCTCTTTGGATCGATGCACATGTGCACCCTCAAGGTTGCTTTGTCCTACCACTGATGTTGGGATTTTGCACCTCGGCTTTGTTCAGCAGCCGTTGGGCAGAGCATCTTTTTTGATTTCAAGATCTTGAAGGTTCACTACTGATGGACTTGAAGACACAAAGAGGCGTGGTCAACAGCTGCAGTTGTTCGAACCCCCGGTCCGCAGGCCTGGAGTAAGGTTCACCTTCGGACCAGTTTTCTTATGGTGGTCCGGCCCCTTGGTGATTCTGCATTCTCTTCAAGCATCGTTCTCTTTAGATGCCCCTGCATTTTTCCGGCTGGCCAACGGCCCATTTTTTGAGAAGGATGACTGAAGAGAATGCACCTGGAAGGTCCGGCTAGGATTTACCCCCTCACTTTTTTACCTGAAATAGGGTGCAAACTAGGACCCGCCAAAGGTCGGGTTCCGTGTTAATTGATAGGAGGGTACAGGAAACTTGGTGGCTCCCAGCCATCCCATTAGCTTTGTAGCCTTTTAGTGTTTAGTGGTTGGATTTCCATTTAACCCACTCAAATTTAGTCACTTTTAGTAAGCGGGGGATCTGAGGACAGCCCAGGTTTTCTTCAAAAAGGTTTGGACCGTCGCTTGAAGGTGGGGCCAGGTCTCAGGTGGGCATCAGGAAAAGCGCGGGGCCTAAGGTGGTCATCCAGTCCCTGATGCCCCCCAGCGCCGGCGCGGAGAAGATCCGAGGTCCTCCCCCTGAGGCGAATCCTCGCGAATTCCCCGCGGGCGGCGTGGGCTTCGTGGGCCGGTGAGATGACTTCGATGTTTTAGGGGCTCAAACCAATCCACACTTGGGAGGCTGAGAGGTTCCTTGAGGAAAAGACTCTGGATGATGTGTGCGTGTATGTGTTGCTTTGTATGAGTCTGGTGTTTCATAGGTTGCTTGGTTGGTTTGCTGGTTGGTTGGTTTGTCGATTGGGTTGGTTGGCTATTGGGTCAGCATGGAAGCTCAGTCACCACAAGGATACTCCTCTAACAGCAAGTCTTGTTTGCGGGTTCCATCCTAATCTGCAGGGGTCTGAAGGGTGTTGTTGTGGTATTGGTAGGCTTCACGTTTGACATGTTGGCCTTGATAGCTGGAGCGCTCAGAGCTTTTGCTCTAAAGCTGAGATAGCAAGAGGGCGTGCCTTTTGGATGGTTTGTGTTTTATGGGGCAGCCTCTATTGCAAAGGGAAGCCGGGAACATGCGCGGCGGCCAATCACAATCAATGCCAAGGACATCATTGTAATGCCGCACTTGTCTGCTTTCATTCAGAATTAAGAAGGTCTATTGCAAACTAATTCACTACCTCGCCTAAACAGCGCTAGGCTTGCGACAGCACTTTTTTGAAGGGTCCTCATATAAGAATTCCAGTTCAGCTTCTTCTCAATTCCCGATTGGCTTACCTTCTTGGTTTGAATGTCAAGCATGGATTCAGCCAAAAGGGTCCCCCATACATTTCTTTGACACTCAACTCTTTGGTTGAAGCTCGGCAAGGCCCTAGTGTCTTCGGAGGCAACGGGGGCTCCGGGTCCATTTGGTGGGGGGGGTTATTGCTTTTAGAGGGGAACACCCCCAAGAATAGGACGGGTTAAAATGAATCCAGGGTTCCCAGTCTGAATGTACCATGGTTTGGGGTTCAGTGTGGTTGGTCTACTTGCAATTTCCGGCATGCGCAGTGGTTACCCTCCCTCCCCCCAAAGTATGCGCCTGTGGGTACCTGCACCCAATTTTCTCTTGAAGGGACGTCAGGTGTCATGGCAACGTGGGTACGGGAGTAAGGGTTGAAACCTAGGGGGTGCTTTTCGGGGGAAAGCTCCGAAGGCGACTCTCGAGAAGTCGGATCTGGTTTGGTCGGAGCACGACTACATGTCCGGCCCGCAGGCTCCGCGGTTTCGGGCGAAGATGCGGAACACATCGGCCATGTCAACCACGCAAACGGAGTTGTACAACCCAACCAATCACAGGACAAGATGGGATGTGTTGTGCAATCTCGGAGTTTTAGCCCAACCATTTGCATGATATGTCCACTGTAAGGTGTCCTTTGACTCAGCCAAAAGTCGCAACCCGACATTCCTAAAAACGATGTGGTAAAATACACAAAGGAAGCATCTATTTGCCAGGACCTGTATCCCCCCTTTGCCATGACGAATTTCACCTCAAGCTTTTTGAATCGACCGGATCAAAGCTGTTGGTGGAATGCTGTTCCCACATCCTTTGGTCCCAAACGGCGATCATTTGTTTGTCTTTTGGTCATACTGTGGATAGCCGAAATCCTCCACTTTGAAATCATGGTTGAAACCATTGTTGGTCGGTAGAAACAAGGGAATCGAATCATTCCCTTGGGTTTGTGGACAGTGGCGTCCAACCACAGTATGGCTCCAGGGTAAAGGACCCCCCGGGAAACATCGAGGAGTTGTACAACCACGGCAGGTTTGCCCTTTCTATTAATAAATTCCCACAAAAAAAAGAAGGTCAAGCTCGAAAAGGATTGCCCTTTTTCCAAAGAATTGTTTGCAAGACAAGTTCAGTGCTACGAAGCAAGGTTACTTCTCGTTGGCCATTGCGCTCAGCTAGCAAGTATTTCAAGCTTTGGTCGGATATGTATCTTGTGGTGGCTGGAAGCCAAACCCAACCCCCCAGCAAGTTGATTGTGTTAGTTTTGTTGGGTCCTAGGAGGTAACATTGTCGGGTGTTCTTCGTTGGAAGAATCGAAACGCCACTGCAAATTCCCCACTAACATGGTTTACCCCAAAAAACCTTTATCTCCCGGGGGTCGCCGGTTGCAACTACGAGGATCTTAACAACTCCCTCCCGCTCTCCCCTTCTTTTCCTGAAATCCGCCCTTTTAGGGCCACGACTACCGGGAACCCAAACAGGTGAAGCCAACAGCTCAGATCCAGGCCGATTTTTTTGCCTTCAGCCGGCCGAGTTTTCGGCAGGAGAACCTCCGGGTGCTTCAGAGCTACGAGGCGGAGTACGCGCGGCGCGTGGCCTTCGCCAGCGAGGGCTTCCGGGACCCCAAGGCCGGGCGGGTTCCGTCGGCCCGGGCGGGGCGGGGGCGGGGAGGGGGGAGGGGGTGACCTCCATGGCAATGTTGGGTACCGAAAAAAGGGACCTGTTTGGAGTAGAAACGCCAAGAAGGGGACCCTCAAATCTCTGAAATCCACTAAAAAGCTTCACGGCAATTTGGTTAGACAATTATAGAAAAGCGGGTTTTGATTGTGACTCAAATGATTTGTGCTTGTGCTTGTGGGCGGTTGAGCATATTCTTGATTGCTGGTGGGTTGGATCTTTGGACTTTCACTTTTGGTTGAAGCAGTTCGCATCTTCCATTGGACCCAGAACAAGCTGAACTTCTTGCAGAGGGGTCAACCGCAATCAAGTGACGGAATTTGAAATGGGCTCGTCGTTTTTGGAGTTGGTACCCCTTTGTGAGTAGGTTTTGTCCACGATGTGTAGTTAGTACCCATTTTGCAGTAGGTGCTACAGGAAATCCCAAGGGAACACCGATGCCTCTTCTTTCTTTCTTTCTTTCTTTTTTTTTTTTTGGGGGGGGGTACAAAAGACACAGACAAATGGCTTGTGTTTCCATTTTGGTTGGTAACATGCAAGGTAACTGCAACCACCTTGGCAGAAATGCTCCTTTTTGGTTAGTTGGACGGCCAAAAGGAAACCACCACCATCATGGGGAGACCAATTCCTATTTGAGAAACACTCAGGTTGTTTGGCAGGCTTCACCGCGTTTGGCATGTGAGCGTCCCCGACTGATTCCCGTGGGCATTGCAAGCATTTTGGTAGAACCAGCAGTCAACGGGTTTGAAGCGCGCTGCGTGTGTTTTTTTTGTTTGCCAGTTTGTTTGATGTTTTTTGGTGGAATGACCAGCTTTTTGCTTTTTGAGTGGTGGTTCTTCGGTGCTTTGTCGTTTGTTCCCTGTGCTTTTTGGAATCCGCATGCTTCGGGGGCCAGAAAGGCCCAAGGGAAACGGATCAGCCTCACCAAAAGTGCAAAAACGCTGCACAAGAGTTCCCACCCCAAACTGGAAAGCCCTCAGGGCATTCTGGGTGTTGGGAACCTGCAGCAACCAAGGTCCTGGGAGGGGCACTGGACCTAGCAGTGGCCTACTTGAAGCTTCGCTGCAGGAATGGCTTATGGGACATTTGGATGGGTTTCCTGCGGGGGGTTGCGTATACTTAGACCTCTTACTGGGGTGCCCCCCCAAAAGGGCTGGTTGTTTATGTCATCCTCTTTCCCAAAGAGGGGTGTAGATCCAAGAAATGATCAAGTGGGCAGCACGTGATACTTTTGACTTTAGACATGTTTGGAAGTTCCACTGGGTGAGGGTGATCTTGATGGTCAAACAAAAGCAATTAGAGAATGCCATGGCTCGATTCTTCGTGCGCTATTCCCCAGTCGAGTAAGAGGAAAACAACAAGCGCAAGCGATGGTAAATGCTTTCATCGCTGCTGAGAAGCAGCGCTCATTTCTGTCCTAATCTTAGCTAGGAAGTTCCACCTAGTTTCGCTTTTGTTTGGGTTAGCTGGGTGCTAACATAGCCCAGATGTCTAAATTTTCCCAGAGTAAGCCAAAGGGAATGGCTAAGCTATGGTTGCTTCCAGATCCCCTGCTGAGCACCAAGAGCTGTCCTTTTTGTCTACCAGGAAAACGCTAAGCTTGTATTGTAGTACCGTCCTTTATTATCCCTTTCTACCACCTTCGGACAGTCAGCTTTTGCAGGTGTTCAGGCTGCGTGCCATGCGTTGCTCACCGCGGGTTGCCTCTTTTTTTTTTTCTCCTGAGGAAAAACTACGCGGTGGACAAGGCGTGTGACGGGTCGCGCCAAGTCTTGGTTGCCACCTCGGAGCTTGGGGGACATGTTGACGTCAGATTCCGGAGGGCGGGGGGGAATGGGGGAATCAGGGGTAGCGCGCTTTTAGTGAGGAAATGAATGTAGGGGGTCCTCTTGATCTAGGGGTGCAAATTGGAGCCCTTTGATCCGATGTGATCAAGTACTCCGCTGAAGGCTAGCCAAGGAGGTTCCTTTGACTAGTAGGGTCCAGTTACGTGTTTTGGGAGCCCTTCTGTTGTTTTGTTCCAGGTCAACTTAAAGGACTGGGGTGGTATAGCTATCCTGGCACCATGTCAGCAGGAATTCCTCACTTCGGGCGGAAAAAGCCTTCTTGGGGAGAAACAAGCTGTCACTTTGACGATCAGCGGTCCATATAGCAGGGTTGCTCGCAAAAAAGGTCAGTAAACCTGGCTTTGACCCGGCTTGGAGGGAACAAACAGGCTTCGGGCCGCAGGTGTCCTTCTTAGGTTTGGTTACAAGATGGGTTGCGTGAGTTTAGATGGGTTTGCCCCAGTTACCAATCTATTTTGGCCAAAGGTCACCTAATTTTACCCCCGCCGCACTTTCAACAGTGGACTTGGGAATTCCCCGGCAAGCCCCGCCACAAAAAATGATACCTTCTTCGCTTTCCTCGTGAGGGCATTTGTCAGGTGACTGGGACGTTTCCTTCCCATGGCCCTTTTGGGGTCCCTCTTTTGTTACCTCGGATTTCGGGATTTCCGGTGGCCAGGAAGCCCTGCAATTTACAACTTGCGCAGGTCTTTTTGGGGGTTGGTACCTTTTTGTGGTTTTCAAGGGACGCCCAGAGAATTCCGCCCCCCCAAAAAATCGACACACCCATTAGGTTAGTCAACTTGCATCTCCGCAGGCGGACGCCATGTACGCGGCCACCAAGTCCTATTGCATGGAGCGGGGCTTGCCCTGGGACGTGAAGTGGCTACAAGACTGCGCCGCTCCGCCAAAAAACTTGCTTGCCCAAAGCCGACCTTTTGACCTTTTAGTTTTCCGGGTTTGGTCTAGTCTTAGTCATGACCCCCAAAGGTCAACCTTTTATTTTCGGGTCCTTTGGGCAAGTGAGAAAAAGAAGCCGATCTTCGTTGAGCAGAGCCCGGCAACATCGAATGTGCCCATAGGTGATAGAACGGGGGTTGCAGCACCGATTGAGTAAGTCTTTATACCTCACTTCAGGGTTTCAAACCTCAACACGATGGGAACTTCTTACCCCGTTCCATGGATGCGGAAACACTCTTTTGGGGGCACTCTCTGCAATAACCAAGGCTCTTTCTTCGAAGCTGCAACGCAGCCATAGTGGTATTGCAGAAAAGCTATTGCCCACGAGGATAATCAAACAACCTCACGTGCTCAGAGGATTCTACACAAACCCTCTTCATTTGTTTTTCACGAAGACTCCTTAAACGCATGTTTTTTTGAAAACATGGTGTTTATTCACTAAAAACAGTTTCCCGGTTTGGTTTCCGCCGTCTCTTTTGCTGCGCTGCTTGCGCGCTGAGGCCACTCTGCGGTGCAAGCAGCAAAGAATGCCAGAGGCAGCAGTCATGCTGGAGGAGGTCGCAAAGAGGACCCCCCCTCACCCGGCGACGCTGAACAACTTGGGCACGGCGCCTCGGTGTTTGCTTCTTTTTTTCCATTCCCCGGTGCCCAAGGGAACTACTTCTTCAGAAGTGAAACTTTCTCCATCACTTCCTGCACTTTGTCTTGGGAAACACATAGACGCACTTCCGGACGTTGTTGGACCAATCCGCTTTTACTGGCAGTCAACCCTCAGCAATATCCCTTGTTAATCACTTACTCAGGGATGACATATGTATATATCTATATCCTTTATATACTATACTGCTGAATATCAAAGGATTCAGGGTCCATGGACAAGGAATGCGCTCTTGCGTTGGCTTCCGCAAAGTACCCCTTCACCTAACATGGAATGCTTTCGGGATCATCAAGCAATCGCCTGTACCGGCTTTGGAGGATATTCGTAGAGCAAGTGTTATGTATCCATAAAGTACCCAGCAGTTCCCTCTCAACCCCGTTGTCCTCCACATCGGTTGGTACCCCCAGCTTAAAAATGGTTAGGCCACGATGAAGTGCAGGGGCACGTTACCCTATCGGTATTTCCGCAAGCACCTGGGTTTCTATCTGTAACAAAGGACCTTCTCAGAACTTGCGCCGAAGGTTTTGACACGCTTTTGTGCAGGCTTTTTAGCACCAGGGGTGCCAAATAATGCCCATCATCGTTCTTCTACCCAAACGAAAACCAACAGGTGACCTCCCTATGCAGCAGCAAAAGAAACAACAAACACACAGGCCACTGGCAACACAAGACCAGCCAAACCAGAAAGGAAAACCTAACTCCAGCCAGGGTTTTTGTTCGCAGCTTCCACACCCAACAGGTTTTTGTTGGGGCAGAGGTCTACAACATGATGCGTGACCACGAGAAGGCCCAGGAGTATTTCCTGGCGGCGCAGCAGGTGGCCGGCCACGACGAGCCGGATAAGAACGATTTGTGGCTCCCTGGCAAACGGAGAGCAGCTCTGATGTTTGTTTAGTGCCGTGAAAGTTGGAAATACAGTGGGTGGACGAAATCCTGCACCACATCAAAAAACAATGGAAGGATGATTGAACGTAAATACTAGCAAATGATGGTTTCCCGTGGATTCAAAGTGGTGCAAGCTTCTGTCCATCCACAGTAGGTTATGGCTATTTGGGGTAGGATCTTTGGATGTTAACTTTTTGGCGACTTTCCTTTGGACCCGCAGAAAATGCAGCTTTTGGGGTCTTGGGCTCCATTTGATGAAGAATATTGTTTATTTTCGCCTGTTGGTGTTAAAGGGAATCCATCACTACTGTATGCATATATATATAATATAGGCTATAGGATAGTTTCCTCACTACCCGAGTTCCTGGACGTTAAGCACTTCTTTGGCAGACCAGTTTAATGACAAACAAACAGCTTAGACTATGTTTTGGCGATCCACTCAGGAAGTGAGCTTCCGGTGCTGTTCCTTTTTATTTGTTGGACAAATAAATAGATGAATGCTTCGGCGTGGGTTGGGATGGTTCCTAGCAGAGTGAGTTACAACGACCTCACTCTTTTGTATGTAATTTATGTTAATGTTTCGCAGAGGTTTTTGCATTCAATGGCATTTGCTTTGTTGGATTCCCTCCTGCTTGCTTGTGGAATCAACCAACCAAAAGGCTTCCTTCGACTGCTGTTACAAGCTTCGGTTTGTATCAGTCCCCCTTGTAATTAACATGCTGGAATTGAAGGGGGATCGTGACGCCTGGAACTCATTTAGGTCCCCCAGTAGTCCTTTTACCCTTTTTTCGGGGAGGGTTCCCCTACTAACATAGACGTCCTGAAAAAAGTTGGTACCCTGATTCTAACCTCCTTACTGGACCTAGGTCATCCCCTCCGTGAAGACCAGAGATGTCCCTCACCAAAGAAACCCCCCCCGAAGCCGAGGGAGCGGAGGAGCAGCTTGTGTAGGGGTGGCGACTGAGGAACATGGGCATCGCCAAGAAGCATTTGGGCCAATACGAGGAAGCCCTGCCCATGCTCCTCAAGGCGGGGGTTTTCGCTCGGGCGACACTCCCGGCTTCCTTAGCACATGCGGTTTTACCCACTCCAGGGACCAGGGTATGCGGATGGACAGTTCTTTGGATAGCCCTCCCCCCCAAAAGGCAGAAATACAATTGTGCCTGCCAATAAAGATATGTTTAAGGTGTACATATTCCCTAAAATAATCTTTTTCAGTCGAATTCTACCCAATAGCACGGCACAGGTAGTCCAATGAAGGCTGTCTTGTTGTTTTCGGTTCTCCCACAGCCGAGGCGTTGGAGGACTGGAAAGTGGAGGAGCCAGAAGATGACGTGACCATTGCCAAGCTCCACGACACCGTGGGCAGCTGTTTTGCAGCTCGGCGAGTCTCAAGTCACCCACCCCCCCACTCCCCCAACTTCCCCCGCAAAAGGCCCCGCCAGTCGTCAAGGGCTAACTAATAGGCCGAACCAAGCTGAAGAATGTTCGTCCGAACCTAGTGGTGGGTGCATTAAAGTTTTGCTACCTGCTTGGCTGAATGCCCGCCCTGTCACCGACTTTGGCATGGAATCCGCCAGAAGGCCCCGCTGTACATGAACATAGTCAAAAGCAGAGACCCCCAGTCGATGGCTTGTGTGTTTTTTGCTCCGAACTTGTGCGAAACGATCAGATATCCCATTGAATCTGAACCCAACCCCTTTGCTTTGGCTCACAATGCCAGAAACATGGGAAGTGCCCTTCAATTGGTTGTTGTTGTTTTTTGAGGACCTACCTGCATTCTTCCCCAGAATTAGCTCCCCTTTTTTTTTGGCGGGGAGGGATCCCTTTGTTTTCCACTACCCAGGCAAAAACATGTTTTTTGCTGGGGTTCTAATTCCAGCCTAGTATTAAGATCATTTATCTCAAGGAACCTGGGGCAAACCCGTGCTGATTCCCCACTGAGAACCAGTGCAGCCTTGGTTGGTTTGGGAAAACCGGAGTACAAAACCCCGGCGCCATGTTCCTTTCCTTTTTAAAGGATGGTTCCTTTCTACAGCAGAATAGGGCTCTTTTGGGGTACTCAATCCCGGAGTTCCTGGACTTGAAGATCGTTTGAGGAAGACCACTTGAGCGGTAAACACAACAAATTGCATTTTGTTCTTCCAAACCACGGGGTGCCCCCTCTCAGGTTGTTTTTTTGGTTACTCCCCCCCACCCCCCTCCCCCCTCCCCCTCCCCCTCCCCCCACGGCCTCTCAGGACCTCATGGGCCGCTACGAGGAGGCGGTGGACCAATTCGCCTCCGCGCGGCTGCTGTTCGGTCGCTCCATCGGCGCGGACTCCCCGCTCTACGGCTCCGCCTGCGAGGGGCTCACCAAGGACTCGGGGATTTCGACTCGAGCCGAGTCCTCAAGTGGAGTCGCCGTGCTTTTGGGCATAAAAAGGTGTTGTTTGCCGTGATGTAGGTGTGTGTGTGTGTGAGTGTGTTAATTAGGTTACCAGGGATGGTCATGGAAGCCGTTGGGCAATTTAGATGTTTCATATTGACCTTGTTTCTGGTAGTTTGGAATCATCACTTTTGTGGGTCCACATTAGGTGTCTCTTTCTCTCTGCCTCCCTCTCTCTCTCTCTCTTTCTCTCTCTCTCTCTCTCTCTCTCTCCCTCTCTTTTTAAAGGTGGACATGCGTCTTCTTTTTAAGGGTAGACATTGGGTTGGTAACCAAAGAAGCCAAGGGTTGTAACACGGTTTCCGCCAGTTCCTTTCTTGAACCGCCACAAGTGGCGATCCGTTCAATGAAAATTCATGAGTAAGAGAACAAGGACCAACTTGAGGGTGCGTCACCCCCACTGTTTTGCCGGCATCCAACAGAAACCAGAATCCCAGGGATTCACCCAAGGGAGTGTCTCAAAATATGCCCCTCTTGGTGGTTGGTCTCCTGTTGATGGCCGTTTAAAACCATCCCAAAGAAAGGGGTTCCCTATTTTGAGACATAACTATGAATCAATAAAGAAGTCAAGCAAAATCCAACCATCCGTGAAATAAAATACTTCACCAACTTACGAGACATGTCAGCTCAACTCACTCACCTTTGGCCCACTGTCATTTTGGTGGAGGGCAAGAACGTCCCAAACATCACCAAAAGCTGACCCAGCTGCCCAAGCCCATTGTATGAACCCCTAGTTCATAAGATTTACCCATTAAATGTGGCCAATGGCAACCTAAGAGCAACTCTCAAGCCACTCCCTTTCCCCAAAATCAATCCAACTAGCCGAAAGCTCCACTCCAGCGTGAAAACCGAACTCTCCGCCTTTTCCGAAGGAACGTGACCCAGTCCAGGAGTCTTTGCACTATGCATGTCGGGGCAAGTTTCTCAATGTCCCCGCAACCCCTGGCACAAGGGATTGTCTAGAAAGCTGGCCAGGCTCCCATCGAAAGGGTATCTTTTGCGCTTCCGCTTGCCAGGCTCTGGTCCATGCGGGCAGATACGCTGAAGGTGCCCTGGTGAAATACCGGTGGTCCCCCGAAAAGCCTCCAAGCCAAAAGTGGGCCGATGCTGAAAGACCTTGGACAGTGATGTGGGCTTTGGGGCACGCTCAGCATCCAAGAAATGCTTTTCTTGGGATTCTTCGAACATGGGAAAGCAATACAGTTCGTGCCGGATGGCCGACGTCTTTGCCTTGAGGCTTTGCGTTTTCTCACTAGCACCGACCCCCCCGCCCCTTGTGAGCAACCTTGTTGCTGGTTTGAACGTGGCTTCCAATGGAGGCAGGTGTTCTTAACTGCAAGGACAACCCCGGCGCCATGTGCTCAGATCCGCGCGACCCGAGGCTTTGACCGGCTGGAAGAGACCTTCCTGAATCAGGCCGGCTCCACCCATTCAGCACGTGTTGCTTCTTCTTTTTTTGCAGGGAGATCAGAAGGCGGCCAACCATTTAGGGACCCCTATTTCGAGAAACCTCCAGGTCCTTACAGATGAGCAAAATCAGTCAACCACCTGAGCTCACTTCCCGAGTTCCTGACCTTTGTTTTGTTGAGGACCATGTTAGTTCAGACTTGTTCGGCCCACCCAGGGCGTGAGTGAGGGGGCCCCAAAATTCAGAGAACCATCTCAGCCTTTTGCGCAGGCGCAAAAGGATGCGATCCATCCCACGCCCGTCTTCGAGCTCTTGGGCATGGCGCTCGAGGACTTCGTGGACAAGGCGAGCGAGTTGCATCTTGCTTGGATGTTGGGACTTTAACTGTTTGCCAACTAATGGGTTTTCCATGAAACAACTAAAACTTAAACTTTTAGCAGGGGAGCAGAAAGCAACCGAGGAATGTGTTGTATGTGTTGTATGTTCCACTGTTGGTTTAAAGGGAATCTATCACTAATGGAACTATGTTTATGTTTTCCGCGGGGCTTAAGCAACTGGAGGGTCATAGGGAACCCCAATATGAGCGGCTTGTCCTTCTGTTTTTGTATGTGTGAGCCAAGCAGGGTAGCATCATAAAAACACACAGACACAGATGCAGATGCAGACGCAGACATAGACACGAAAAGAGTTGTCCTTCTAGTTACTCGTACTTAGTTTCTATTCTATGTGCTCCAGCCAAAAAGGGTAGCCTATGTAGCCTCAGAAAACACTAAGAAAAAAGCAAAAAAGTGGTCCCCAAAAAAGGGGTCCCGAAAAAAAGGGAAAAGGGGTTTCCTTTGGCAAAGCTTGACCTTGCTTGAAATGCAACCTGGAGGCAAATTGCGGCGCATATCTAGGGGTCGTTTTGTTGCAGCCACACCCAGTGCTCTTTTTTATGTTTGTGTGTTTCTTTATTTCTGGGGTGGGTGTCCTTCAACTGTTTGTGGGTGGGTTTACTGCACGGGTTGTCCTGTTTCTAGGCTTCCTTAGAAACCAACCTATCAGTACTGAACATCTTGCCTGCGCTGTTGTTTGTTGGCGGGTTTGCCTATGGAATCGCGTTGAAAAGAGCGATTCCGTTGACCTACGTGCTAAGTATTTGCCCAGGGGTCAACAATTATTGACGTGATCCCACACCCAGAATCGCTCCCAACTGGGGGCGTCAGCATCGTCAAACGTACCACGAGTAACACTTAGGGGGTCAGGGTGGTCAACGCAGAGGCGGGCGTACCCCAACGAAGGCTTCGTGATCTATTGAACCGCTCAGTCAGGCATCCAGCCTTGCCCATGCATTTTCCCTAGGCCCTAGGCGCATGGGAACGCTTTGTTAGGGTCGGTATATGTCGAAAAATAGGTGGCTTCCAGGATGGCTGCAAAGGCTACCCTCGAAAAGAGACACACGCACACGCCCTCGGATTGACCAACTAGATGGTGGTTCAGGGGCGAGCTTTTGGACATCCCAGACAGAGATCCACTTCAATCACTATTAATGGACCCAGATGACGTGAGGGCGTAGCAAATGCTTGCCGCTTTAACTTGGTAACACCCTTTGCCCTTCAACTGTTTGGATAATATTGGACACTGCCACAGGCCATTCAATAATGTTTGGCAGACCAAGACTGAATTTGTCTAACTTTTGGCTGGATCTACCCTCCCGCCAATCAACTGCCAGAACCTGACAGAGACCCGGTCCCTTTCAAAGGAACATGATCCAAACCAGGACCCCCGGAAGGTCAAACGGTTCCATGTGAAAAGGATGGGAGGGCAGGAGCAACCAAGTTGATGGCCCAAACCAGGATGGCCGAACGGTTCCATGAGGCTGTGGGTCAAAGCCAATGGTACCATTTTGGGGTAGGTGCACCACCCATTTAGTCTATTTCATTGGTGATTAATTGGGACGTTCACTGGGGGCTAACCGATTTGGCTTTTGACCCACATGCGACAAAGGGTAGCGTGGCAAGGGCCCCAGCGGCGGTTTCCATTAAGGGCGGCATGGACGTCATGGAGCTCACCCGGCTGGAGGCGCCCATGGAGGTTGCAGCATCCTGGCGAACCGAAGCCATGGGGAGTGGGCCGACTCCTAAAGAAAGAGGACCAGGTGAACCCCCCCCCTCCCACCCCCCCCCCCCACCCCCCACTTTGGTGCTCTTTGAAAGGGAAACCCAAAAGAAAACCGAAGCCATCTGGGGGGATCCCCTCAAAGAAGACGCCATTTTGGCTAGGAGAAACTTTGAGGTTGGGGGCATCCCGGTTTTCCCACATGGACACATGCCATTTCGGGGGTGGGAAGCCATTTTTGGGGCGGGTCCTCCTCCAAAATGACGGTGCCCCAGGTGAAGAAAACCATTTTGGGGTTTCTCAAGAAGAAGAAAGCATACCCTTTTTTCAAGGGGAGTGGGTCCAACTCCTAAAAGCGAAAAAGAACACGCCCATGTTGATTTTGATGGAACCCCCCCAAATTGTGTGGTGTCAATCCGGAACCTCAAAGGCACACCGAACCATTCTTGGGGGGTCCGCCTCCAAAAGGGACGACGCCTGAGGTGAAGAACACAATCTTGGGGTTTCTCAAAAAAACACACACACACACACACCCTTTGCCCAAGGGGGGTGGGTCCGCCTCCAAAATGGACGAATGAGGTGAAGAACATGGTCTACCGCGGCCTGGACCAAGACGGCAACGCCGGGGTGGTCTTCGAGCGCATGGCCCAGGTCTTGCTGCGCTGCTCCATGGCCCAGGGAGACCAAGCGCGCCAAGAGGCGGGTGCCGGGTTTCGGATTCGGACGCCGCAGGGAAAAAGCCCAGGGAGGGCTTAGATCTTCCCTTTGCTTGAGAGTTGTGTTGTGTTTCATTATACTTTGTTTGGTTTCAAAAAGAAAGCAAAAACCCGGTTGTCATATATCAAACAAAAACAGGAGAGTTAAGGGAAGCCTGAATGCCTGCTTGAACACGCTGTAGGTTATAAGCAGGGCGGAAGATACATACTTCCATTTGCTGAAATGTTTTTTTTGTTTTCGTCGGTTGGTTTTTAGAAGGAGTCTATTACTACTGGAAACATGTTTAAACCTTCCAGTGGACTTGAGTAAAGGAAGGCAAGCCGAAAAGTATGTTTGAGACCGCCCCCCCTCCCCCAACAAAAGAAACAACATTGCAAGAACAACGTCACCACTTCAAGGAACCCTGTATATGTTTGTGTCGAACTAGGGCGACACCCTGGACCCTCAAACTACCCATAATTATTCATTATGAAACATCTGGGGTGATGTCCACTTGCTTCCATTTGCTTCAGAATATGTTGTTATTTTCCGCTCTTGGTTTTGAAAGGAATCAATTTCATTCTGGGACATATTGTCTCATTTTTCCCAGTAGGCTGAATTAAGCACATGGAGGTCCTTGTGGACCCATAAAAAATGGGTCCTTGCCCCAAGGTTCTGGGGTGAGATCCATTTGTTGTGGGTAGTTTGACTAGGTCCCCCAATAGTGCCCTTTCTCACCCCTTTTTTGGTTGGGAGGGTTCCCCCTACTAAAATAGACTACAGGACGAAAAAGTTGCTACCCGTATTCTAAGCTCCCGACCAGAGGACCTAGTTGAGGCTCAGGTGCCCCGGACGTCCTTTGTCACACCGCCAAATAAAACGCACCGCCCCGCGCCAGGGCGCGGCGCGGCGGCGGCAGCTGGCGCGGAGCCTGCTGAACCGCTCCAAGCCGCTGGTGGAGGAAACCACACGCTCCGGGGAGGCCGCTTCGCTTTCGCTTCCAGCAAGTAAAGCACGCAAGAACTTGGTTCCCGAAGGCCATCCGGTTCCTTAGCTTTTTAGACTTTAGTGTTTAGTGGTTGGATTTCCATTTATGACCCGTTAAAAGTTGAACTTTTAGCGGGGGATCTGAGGACAGCCCAGAGAATCATGGGGAGTTTACCTTTAAATTTGCTGCATTTTGCCAAGGGATGTTAGGACTTTAACCTTTTGCCAACGAATGGGTTTTCCGCATTAAACCACTTCACTAAACGTTAAACTTTGAGCAGGGGAGCAGAAAGCAACCGAGTAATTTACATATGGTGTCCCTTGTTCCCTACTACTTGTAATGTTGAGTTGGCATCCACCTCAACGAAGTAGTTTCCCTGTAGATTTCACATGGTGTCCCTTGAAGTTGTCTTTTGTGGGAACGAAAAGAAACACTAGGTTGGGTGTGTCTTTTTTGAGGTTGAGCCCCACCCCCCGCCCCAGAAAAACAGGAAAACATGGCTTCTGTTGTCCCAGTGCTTGTCCTTCGTTTTCCTTCCAACTAAAAGAGTACCCTCAAACAGTTTCGAAAACGGCTTGGATGTGGCTTTTGTAGATCCACCCCTGTAGGATATAACAACAGAAACTAAAAACGTGCTAAGGAAGAGCCAACCAGGGAAGAACAGGTGACATCCACAAACATCGCATCCAAACCGTTTTCTAGAAAATTGACGACGTGTTGAATTCATCACTTTGCCCAAAGGTGTGTTTTTGCGGGTGATGTTTTGGCAGCGGCTCTCGGCCTCGCAGCTTCCATTCGAAGACCCAGGAATTGCTTGGACGCAGAGAGGTTTGATCTCAAAAGCTGGCTGACGCTGGAAACAGCCGCAAAAACGTCCGTAGACACCCGTGAAAGGCTGTAAAAAGAAAGCCTCGTCGCTTGAAGCAGCACTTTGGACCGTTGAATTTCGGGTTTGGATGTGTCGTGTTGCAGATTTTACAGACAAAATGGGTAACATAAAAAAGGTGTCCAACCCTACCATGGTTTGTGCGCATTGGCAGGAACATGTCCATCATGGTGGCCCATAGCTTTGGGAGTACTCAGCCCAGGAAACAACTTTGTGCACCCATTTACTCATGTCATCTCATAGTTTCTGCTTTTCGCTGAGGGGCCCCAGCTACCCTTTGTTCAAAATCACATTCCTACGTTGACTGCTTGATTTGTTCTTTGGCCGTGCCGCGTTCTTCTTTTTAGCCGAGCCATGCAGGCGGACTTAACACACATCAGCACGCTCATCGACATGGAGCTCCAAGTTTTGGACACTCAAGATTCCATCTACCGAAGGGCTCTGGGCTCTGCAGGTGTCACTCCGGCGCTCAACCTCTGAGACAAAACCCCTCGCTTGCACGAAGCAAAACCGCCTTTACGGGGGTCGCTTTTTTGATTTTTCTTAGATCCCAAGACGTGTTTTGTCTCATGTCCGGTGCTTCCTGGCAAGCGAGCTTCAGCTACTCGTGCCGTTCCGTCCGTTCCGTCAGAAAAGAAAAGGGTCAGCTGCCAAGAGCGAGTGGCAAGGGAGGGGAGCATGAAACACATAGGCGCTGCGCAAAATGATTTGAATCCAAGAACTTTCCAGCATCTCTTTGAAGCATACCCCAGACCCCAATATGAAAGGAATCCTCATCTGGGAGGGTTGGGGTAAGCTCAAAAGGTATGCTCAAAGCTTCTTGAACTTGGATGCCCCTCCAAGTGTGTAAGTTTCAGCCGCTTGTGGTAGAATTTCGGATCTCATAACAAGGTTAACACCAAAGAGGGGGGGGGAATTTATAGCTCGGCCACACTTACCTGCTTGGCCGAACACCCGCCTTCACCATGGGTTTGAAGGGAAGCCAAAGGCAAACCAACCTCATGGAGGCGTCCCTTTGGAGAGCCCCACACATGAAGCGTAGTGCAGGACAAGTTGCGCCTCAGAGGCCCAAACCGGGTGTCAAGGATAAGGAAACCCCCCAAAGGGGCTGGTTTTGAAGAGAAACCAAACGGAACCGATGCCTTTTGTGAGTGTTTCGCTCCATGATGCATCTGAAGAAGGTTGAACATAAACCTTAGCTGTTGATGGCAATCATCCGAGCACGGAAGCCTTACCTGGTCGTTTCCGATCATGTACATACAGGGGATGTATGATTCTCAGGCAATTTTTTGGGATCTCCTGTAATCTTGCGGCTTCTAAAACCACGAATCGCACACTCCATCCGTGGCCATCTTGTTCGGGGGCCCCGAGAAGGTTTGGGTCCCGGACCTCAGGTGCTGCTGGCACCCGCAATCTGGACACCGGCCAAGTCATGGGGTCCGAACCGGTTTGCCACATCCGAAATGTTCTCGCAAGTGACTCAAGAACCTGGGCATGCGGGGTACGGTATCTCCGGTTGTATGTTTGCTCGTACGCGATGGGAAATGCAAACATGCAAGTTTGCATGTTTGCCAGTCGCACGCCCAGGAAATGCAACAGGTTAAGCAATGGTCATTGCACGAGTTGGTTGTAAAGTAATACACCCACAGCCGAATTCCTCATGCTTTGGGCCCTTGTAGGTTGCAGGGTTCCTTTGCTGCCCTTGGAACATCCGACGTGCCAGTTGAACAAAGACATTGCGCCCATGCTGAGCAAGAAGGACTCTGCGGCCAAGAGCGCCTTGGCAAAACGAGTGCCATGCACTTGGTGCTCTGGGCACGAGGTGCCAAGAAGCGGCCGTACCTGTTGACCACTCCCATCAGGATTCCTTTCTGGCTTTTGTCCTGGTGTATGCAGAAAAAGGGAATGGGTTTTCTGGGGTTCCGAAGGGATGACCGGAAGCAAACCCAGCTCAACCAGGTGGTGGTTTCTGTTGCCACAGGACTTCTTATTTGAAGTTGGTGATCGGTTCTGATTGGCCCCGGTCGAAGTTCTCGCCTCGGATTGGATCCCACGTCCAGTTGTAGCACACTGAGTGGTTTCCATAATATGGGTGCGTTTTTTTGGAGGGCACCCCCCCAAAAAAAAGGTGGCTGACCTTTTCGCATTTGCTTGTTGCTCAACGCAACAGTTGCTTAAGAACTCTGTACGGCATTCCTTGGCTACGCTTGAGTCAAACAAGGCGGACACGAGTCTTCTTTGGTTGTTCTTGCAACCGGGTGGTACGATCTGATTACCCGGAAAGATTCCCAGAACTCTTCAAGCAGAACCTTTTAACCTTTCCTTGGTCCGGGGCCTGTGGTCTGCCGCATGTCCCCATCCCCTCACAGTGAATGGGGTTCCAATTAAGAACGATGCCCAAAGATTTGCCCACAAAGCAAGCACGGGCTCCTTTAGTCAGCCGAACTTAGCCGACTTTTTCTCTTTTGGAAATCCATGTTTGCCTTTCAGCAAGTGGCTGACCCTCCCACCAATGAGCATGGAACCTGACCTTTAAAAGGAAATGGTCCAAACCAGGAAGCCCTCGAACGTCAGGTTCCATGTGAGTCACAATCCAAACCTGGTAGAAAAATGGTGAACCCAGAACCATGTGAGGAATTGAAAAGGCGGCCGCACCCATTTACGGCTGGGACCGTCCCTTACTAACCTTCATTTACCAAAGGGTTTTGATTGTGACTCACATGAGATTGGATGTTCTCATTCAACTAGCTCACCTAACTAGCTCACCTAAGGACACCTGCTTTATCATGTAGCAGGTGTTGCGCCCCAGCCAAACTCCCCACCTGGGTTTTGATTGTGACTCATGTCAATTGGCGGGAGGGTAGTCTGGCCAAGCATTTGCTCGGCTCCATGCTTGGAGCTGAGGGCGACAAGCGCGGCAGGAGGACGGTCTCCTTGCTTTGGCCACGGGCGAATGAGAGATGTTTTTTGTCTGAAATGGGCTTCCATTTGCTTAGGCATATATGTTATATATGTTCCCCTGCTGGTGTAAAGAACATATGTCACTACTTGCCAGTTTGTCACTTTTTCCAAGATACTCAAGCAAATGGAAGTCTTCGTAGGGTTCTGATCCGGAAAAAATGGAGGCAGCCAAGCAAGACAAGACAGGTTTCAATCAAGTCGGCTAAGAAACGACCAGTCACCAAGAAATGGTTCAATTTCCACCAACCATGGAATCAACCAACCAACAAAAATGGCTTCAGTTCTACTAAACCTGGAATCAAGCAACCAACATAACTTGGCCCTACTTGTTCCCACTTTGCGTGCCACTGTGCAACTAAATTTCAGTGTGTCAAGGCCCTTCGACTGGACTTTCCGTCGTCGGCTTGCAGAAATCGCCTTTTTGCTCACGGTTAAGGAATGGTAATGCCTCCCATCCAAAGCTATACCCTTTGAGCAACATCATGGATAGCTTTCTCAACTCCTGCAGTCAACGTCTCACGCACCTTTTGCGTCACTCGCTGAATGCCACCATGATCATGTTACTATTGAGAGTCCATTTGCTTGCCTTTTTGCGGGGCGCAGGATGCAGCTTGACTGTGCACCTCAACATCCTTTCGCGAATCGCGCAGGAATAAATCCCCTAAAGCCTTGCGGAAACATCCCTGAAAGCTGCCGCAAACCACGCCCGAGTCTATCTGGGACAGAACCCCATAGCTTTCAGCTGTTGGGGAGTAAGTTGTCCATCGACCATTTCCCCGGGAGGCTTGCGGCATTCTGCATCCAGGGTGAGATGTCCGTTCACCATACACCAACCCTAAACCGATAAACGCACCCTAAACCCACGCTATACACCAATCCTAAACCCACCCTAATCCAACCCTAAACTCCCCCTTGAGCTGCCCTTTAAAATCTCTGCACCAACCAGCCATACCTAACTTACCTTTGGACACTTCCCTCTTGCAGGAGGAGTTGCAGCAGAAGGAGGAGGAAAAAAGGCAGGAACATGAATCACGAAGATTGTCCTGCTCCTCCCCTGCCCGCCCCCTCACCATGCCTCCATGTTGTGTATCCTACCCCAGTTTTCTGTGGATTGCTGTTTCGGCCACTTGAGGCTGCGGATATTTCAGGAATTGTGTCGCGCAAGCAGGGTGGCACCCACTTCTGGTTGGACAACGCTCACAGTGATTCGCTTACAGCAGACCCGTCATGTTCTGACACCACTGCGTCCAAAGTCAGGTGGCAAACCGGAGCATCAAACAATGCCCTATTACAATGCGATGGGTCTTTGCTTTGAGGGTAACATTGTTTGGGGCTGGTCAAAACGGAAGACACGGAACGGAAACCGCGCCAATTGCAGTTTCTGTTTGGGTATGTGTAAGAAAAAGGATAGTCCCAAAAACATGGTTTTCTTTTGGTGTCCCTTCCTTCCAACAACCGGTTCACAAGCAGCTCGCAATGATAAGAGACCAGATTTCCATTCCACCAACGTAACAAACAGAGTGCCAAGTCCAACACAAAAATCCAAACCCACAGCACCATCCGCCAAAAAGATGCCAACTCCAAACGAGCAACACTCACTTTAAGACCACCCCCATCCCATCCAACTCCTCCCCGCCCCTCTTCCGCAGGCTGGCGGAAGAATCCGTGCCGGAGCCTCAAGGTCACTGGATGCAGCTTGGTTTCCCTTTACCCACCAGGAGAAGGGCGCCCAGGGGGTCTTTGGGCCACCTTTTTGTGAAAAATTGTTCGACCCCCTGGTAGTGAAGGATTCCTTTTTGAGATGTCGCCGATTTTCTCACAAAAGGTGGCAAAAAGACCCCCCTGATTGCGCCCACAGGGAGAACTGCAGTCGTTTTGAGCCACGCCCAAGTTCTTTTGGGCGGATCAGGTTGATGCCAAGTTGTTTGATGCCAACACGACATGTTTCTTTTTGTTCGGTACTGATTCTCCTTGCCGACTCGCAAGGGTTGAGCCGGCTCGCGACCTAGCAGTGACTAGGGATGGCTCTCCTTGCGAGTCGTTTCTGGAGGACTTCGTTGCAGTCGTCGGTCAGCCCAGGCTACAGCAGCTGGTCGAAGAGCGCCGGGAGTCCGGGCGCCAAGAGTCAGCAGAGCCTGGACCTGTGGATAAGGCAGTCGGATGGGGCAGTTTTTGGCCTTCCCAACCCAAATGAAGTCATGAGCAGAAGGAAGATGGTGCGTTGATCATATGTTTTTCGCTGACCAAGTCTTGGCATCAACTTGGATGCCCCCAACTGTGGAATCTACCAGTTGTTGCACTTTTTTTCGGACTCTAGCAAACGTACTCCTGTTAATTCCTTTGGGTGTTTGTCCGATTCAGCTCCTTCGATTGTTGACTTTTGGCCTGTTCAGGCTGAAGAGGTTCACGAACATGGCTGAACAAGACACACTCCTTGGATGAGGATCCGTCATTGATCCTTCGATCACCCCATTCAAGAAGGTTTCTTTCGGACCTTCAGGCCTTCCCCCCCTCCCCCCACTGCGTACATTTTTACCCACCTCCGCTGCATCCTTGTAGCCGGCGATTTGGGCGGGCCTTTTCCGCCTGTCGATCTGGGTCCGTGAGTCCGTGAGTCATACCTAGAAACTCCGCCGGGCTATAATTTTTGCCTTTTGTAAGTGGGACGCCTCTTTCCGCCGGAGCAGTCAAAAAACGCCGGCGATTCTCAAAAACGCCGGCGGTTCCACAAAAACGCCGGAGGGGCGCCAAAAGGGAAAGAGTCAGAACAGGGTTTGACGTAATAATAAAGTGCAACGCAGCTGAGACTGAGTGACTTGCCTCGAGCCCGCTCCTCCTCTAGGCTCAAAGCCATGCTTGGGACACACACACACAAGCGCACATGCATACACACACCTAAGCGCACGCACGCTCACACGCACTAAAAGCAACACCCCACAAACACACCACACCACACACAACCACAACACAACGCACCGCAACATACCACACCATGACAACACCCCGCAACCCAACACAACAGAACACACAACCACACAACCACACAACACAACGCAACACAACTGAACAGGACACAACACAAAGCAACACAATACAACGCAACCCAACACGACGACACAAACACGCTTCCCACGAGACCCGCCCACTTAAAGCAGCGAGCCAGTCGTCGATTTTGGAGCTTTGGCTGCGGGCTCAGTCATGTCCGCCGATGCCTCTTCAGGTTTTCCTCGTTTCGTCGCAAAACGGCTCGCTTTTTCAAGAAGTGTCGGGCAAGAACTTGACGGGAAATGGTTCGCGAGTCCAACAACCTGGCCAAACGGCTTACCCGCCCCACCTTGTCCTCATTAGGCTCGCAAGCCCATGATAAAGGTGAAAGGATTAAGGGGGCTTGGGTTTTCAAGTCAGAGCGCAAGCTGTAGGCGATGTGGTGGAACGCGTGGAATTTGGGCTTGAGGCCAAACCCTGCCATCCGAAGGTTGTACATAGTGTGAGTTGTCAATGTCCGATATCCCTTCAAAAGAAGCATGATGCGTGTGTAGAGCAATTTGGTGCATTCACGACTAAGCCACAATCCGTGCGAGTGGAGCAGCTCGAAAATCTGAATTCCCTGCTCCACCGTCGTTTTCAGAACTCGAAGGAAATCTAGGTGACGCCGCGATGCGTCCACGGGGCTCGACAAATGCAGCCCAGCCTGCCACCGAACAAATCGCAGTAGCAGCATCGTGTCTCAACCCTTTGAGTTTGCCCAAGGATTGCTCGCTTTGGTCTTGGCACTGAAAAGGAAGATGGTAAAAGATCTCAAGCTTGGAGTTACCCGTTCAGCGCAGCACCAAAGTGTGAACATTTGGTGCGCCCGACCGAGCCTGTCTTTGATGCCCGTCGACCTGATTCCATCGACATCGTAAAGACCAAGACGCGCCAGCACCACAATAGCTGACCCAGCCAGATCTCGCCCGAGGCCGACCTTGAACACGTGAAACACGTCCAGCTTGAACACATCTTCGGGCTTGCGCCCATCATCGTACGGCACAGAAGCCAGTACAGGCTCCGTTTCCCAAGGCCGCGTAGAAAAAAGACTATCTGCCCAGCCCGGTTCGTGGGCAACATCCTCAAATGGGAACATGGCCGTTCCAGCGTGGCAAAGCGAGCACATGAGCTCATTGGCACCTAAAGTGTGGTACGAGCGCTCCAAGTTCCCAGACTCCATCTGATGCTTCATGTCGCCCTTGGAGCCGACGATAGCGCCGAAAATTTGGCGGTTCCCAGCCTGAACGCCAGTATGAAATAAGCGTATAAGGTCTTCAGCTATGTGCTCCAAGTGCTTTTGAACCACATCCGACTGGTTGCTGTGATAGGCCCACTCCGGGATGCCAAACAAGAGGTGCCTGGTACAGTAGGTGTGACCTTTATAATTCGGCATTTGCCGCTTGGCGCGGTCCAAGTACTCAGGACTGACCTGCGTGACTTGATGCCACGAATGCAAATCCACTGCGGGCATCGACTGAAGCTGCTCCACGCATTTGCAGGTTGCATCTTCTGGCAAGTCTCGCACACCAAGAAGACTCTCTACCGTCCACAGCAGAAACCGAGCACGCCGCGGGCCTCTGCCCTCATCGCCATGCAGGGCCAAAGGTAGAGTTCTACCCAGGTCCTCGATTGGTTTCTGGTGCACTGGGTGCGTTGGGTGATGAAGCTTGTGCAAGGCCCAAAATGCATGTAATTGCAAAGCCATGTCGTTGTCGTCACACTCCCCAATTAAGCAGTGTGGGAACCTCTGCATCAAAAGTTGCACCCAATCGCTTGGGCGAATCCAGTGCGTGACATGCCTCTCCCCCTCAGGCAAATCGTGAGTGAGCTGTCTTATTGGCACGGGCAAGCTCAAACCCAAGCGGGTAAAACATCGGCGCATGTCCCTGTCCGCATTCTGGCCCCCCTTAGCACGGCGTGTTTGCTCATCACTGCCGCTGAGGTCTTGCCCTCGTGCGGCTAGCATCGCCCGCTTTGTGTCAGCCGCAGTGGCCTCAGGTGGGAAACGCCTTTTGAAGGTCACAAAGACAAGCCCCTCAAGCGCCAACAAAAATTATAAGAACGTCATTTACAGTTGAGCTTTAGGGCAACTGGAACTGTTGGGCCGGACCCCCCCTGTTGAGGTGGCAGGGTCAGCCCCGGATGGAGTAGAACCACCTCAAGCTTTGGAACTCAACAAAGAGCGGAAAAGTTGTTTAAAACCAGCGTTTCTGTCCTTTAACCCCCAATGCTACACGATTTTGCAAAACATTACAGTAGAGAAGCCAGTCTTTTTCCTGGTTGGGAAAGCAGCCTTTGAGAAAACAATAGCCCAAGTTTCGGTAGCAGCTGCAACAGCCTGAGGTTTGCCAGGGTTTGTGGAGCCCCCCAAGAAGCCGTTTGGGGTTCCTTGGGCTGGGTGGCCTGTTTCTTTATTGGCCCGAATGCGTCGGACACTTCTGCGGTTAAAAGCAAAGGGGCTGCCTAAACCAAGTCAACAGGGTTGTTTGAGAAAGCTAAACCATGCGTTTGTTTGACCCACCATGGGCATCACATTTTGCAATAGAGGGTTTTGCAGGGTAGACCTGTAGTCCTTGTTCCCTTTTCCGTGGGACGAACTGTCAAAGTTCCCTACCTTAACAAAGTGGCTTGCTGTCGAACTCAGGACTGCTCAGCAGCAAGGCCCAACAAACTGAAACTGGACCTGCCTTTGAAGAAGCAATGTTTGAGTTTAACACTTTCAAAAGGAATGGATGGATGGCCAGGCTTCCTTGCCAGCGAGCAGTCCCAAGTTCAAGAAGTGGAAATGAGTGATGGGGCATTTTTCCGGTTGGCTTCAGTGAGGGAATAGGGTACCGTTTGCCAGCATGCTACAGGGCTCAACAGATACCACTTTTGTAACGGCGTGGCTTTCCAAAAAGCATTCGTGAACATAATGTTGACGGTCAACACACCTCTAGCGGTTTGCCGCACTGCTTGTTGGGCCACCGCGCTCCATCGCCAAAAGATTCGGCCATATGGGAGTCTAGGATGTCATTGCCTTCACCTGGCAACCCACACTTGAAAGGCCAACTTACTGTGAGGTCTTAGTGGCGTAACTTGAACAGGCGTGCGCAGTGTATGTTATTTTGTCTCCGGACAGCTGGGCTGCGCACACACGCGCAGTCGATGTCTCAAGATGCTACCGAGTATAGATTTGTCAGCTCAATTGCCGGAGCTGCGCCACACAAAACTTTGCAAACCAAAATGGCTTGATGGCTTTCAAGCATTCCGAGGCTTCTTGCGGCTAGAAGATGGCACATCTTCTGTGCGCCTTTTCGGGGCTGGCGCTTTGCCTTAGGCTTTGAGGCCGCCTTCGCGCCCGGATTCCCTGCAGCAGGCTTCGGCTTCGGCTTCGGCTTGGTGGCCGGCTTGTTCTTGCAAAGCATCCTGGGAAAGCTTGAGCTGACCCGTTCATTCTGCAAACAAGCTTGATAACAAAAGCATGCCCTGAAAACAAAGAACTTTTCGCTGAAGGTGAGGGCTTCTCAATAACCCGCAATCAAGCCTAGAACCAAGTCTCTGAAGAACCCTATGGACCATTGCCCTCAGCAGAATTGGATTCAGGGGTTCGCCCTTGAAAAGCTTTGGTCCTCTTGTTGCATCCCAACCCCGGTTTTTTTCATGTGAGATCTTTGGCGCCCCTATAGTTCTATTTGAGCTAGGGGTTGCCCCATAATTGAAACATTTTGGAGGGTGGGGTTGCGCTCAAAAGCTTTGAGTAGGGGACTGCATGAGAAGCCGTTGGTCCGCGGGCACCATCAGACTGCACATAAATCTGTGGCACCGGTTGATTTGCATTTGAATTGTTCCGGCACCCTTTTGGACCACAGGGAGGATCTGGTTCTGGTGGTTCTGGTTCGCAACCAAACTCAAGAAAGCATTGGGACCAACAAGGGAAAGATCATCACCCTTTGGCTCTTCTTTGTCATGAAACTGTTGGAAGAAAACCCCAAACAACTCGCTCAGATTCCCTTTTCAGGCCCTCGGCAAAGCCCTCGCGGTTGGTCTTCTGAGGTCGAGGCTTGGAACGCGACTCCAAGCACGCCGCATCGATGGCCCTCAGTTGTCATGAGTGAGATCCAACTATAGACTATAGCTCGTTTTAAGAGATTTGGGAGCCGGCATTTTCTTGGCTTCGTCGAAGTGGCTGCGCAAGGCCTTTTGCTTCCTGGTGACAGTTCGCTCATGGCAAGTAAGCCTACAGAACCAAACACTGCCCACACCAAATTGAGGTAGGGGTCATCTTGTCGAACCCATCCAGCAAGCCAGCTAGAGCAACTGGATTTGCTCATGTTGCTGCGCCAGGTCACTGGTTGTCTTCTTCATGCTGTCAATCAGCCTGGGCCGCAGGTGGGCGAAGCATACGCGACACGAACCCTTATGACAATAATACATTGGCCACAAGAAGCGATGATAGAAATCCCAGCTAGCCACTTAGACTGGACCTCATCCTTGGCCGGCAAGGCTTCCAACTTAGCAAAGCCGTCTTTGAGGCGCCTAGTCCACTTTTGAATTGCCGCAGAAACCTTTGAAACCACCGATGCCGGCTGCGGTTCCCGTTCCACTTCTGGAAAGCACAACTTCTTGAGAATAGCCGACGTGTGTTCCCCGTCGTCTGAGGTCACATCACCACCATCGCCGCCGAACTTGTCAGCAGCATCATCACCTGGAAGGCAGCGAGCGTGGGGGAGGTGAAACTTGCCAAGATAAGAGGCTGTGTGCTAGCGTGAACTTTGTTCTGTCAAGAAACTATTCTCATCCGCGTTGTTGTTGCCACCTCGCATCACAAAGTCGCGGTCCACAGCGTCAATCCTTCCTCCGACTTCATCTCTGGGCTCGCGATCCAACTCTTCATCCATGATCTCTTGCACGATGTTTCGCTTGATCGACCTTCAAGCCAACTCAAAAGTAACAGGATGAAGCTGCACGTGTCGCCCCCACTTTGTTTCATCCAAAGACCAACAGTTTGCCGGAGACTGCTGACGCGTTCGGCGTGCTGTTTGTTTTAGTTTCGTGAACAGTTGATCAAAGTAGCGCCGGCAGAAACAACTCTCAAACATGCCCCTGCAGCGGTGGTGAGGGGTCAGGCGCTTGTGTCGGATCAGTCACTTAACGGGCAGGCAAGGCCAAGTCAGGCAAGAGTCTTCTTGCTACCTTTCTGGATCGTCAAGACCCAGTAGAGGGTGCCCTCGCCATAGTCCGACTTCCTGCGACGCAAGCCAGGGCTTAGGCAGACCTAGCCCGGGAAGACGGGACCGCGCCTGGTGAAGTTTGGCTTGCTATCGCAGAACTTCTTAGCTCCCCGGATCTTGCGCCTTGGCCAGTATATCAACCAAAGGGCTGCCAGTGTAACGGCTGGACCTTGCAAATACTTGCCATTTAACAAGGCCCGTGAAACGTAGGCAAGAGGATCGATGAATAAGAGAATGTCCAATCAAGATTGCGGAATAGGGTCTCATGAACAAGAGAATGTCCAATCAAGATTGCGGAATAGGGTCTCAGACCATCCCAAAGCCTCCATATCCGCCTCCGAAAGGTATTCGTAGTTGGACTCGAGCAAGTCTTCGTTTCTGGACTCGTACATCCTTCGCACCTTTTTCGCGAAAAGCTCCTAAGGGTTGGGAGCGCTTCCTACAGGAAGGGGGGTTGAAAAATAGTGCAGTGCTCAGCTGGCATTTCTGCAAACAGCAAACGAACCGGATGTTGGCATTAACTGTTGGACCATGTTGAGCAACAAGCAGGACTCAAGCAACTTTGAGAACCCTGGTCCGGGCAGTAGACAGACTTTTCAAACAGCGCAAGCACGCTGGTCTTCCGATCAGGGTGCTTGTAGTCTTCCAGCACCTGCTTTTGGATTTTCATGCGCCCGTCCGCTCTTGGCTGGAAGATTCTCCATAGGCGTTTCTTCGCTGCTGCTTTGCTAAGCTGTGCCGGAGGCACAACGGCCCCGGTCGCATCTTGCTTTTCCTCGTTTGCCAGAGTTTGGACTTCATCCTGGGCAATTGTAGCAGACCGGTCTTTCTGCATCTTGGGGCCTCCCTGAGACTCTCCCTCATACATCTGGGTTTCGCTGTGCGTGCGAGCATCTGCTGCCAGGGAATTGAAGTCGCGCTCCAAGGAACGGCGGGGAGCCTCAGGCGAGGACTGGCCCGGGATGTCGTTGAGCTTGGCAGGGTCTTTCTCGTTGTTGTCATCAAACTCCTCAGCTTGCCAGTGGAGCTAAAAGCGCTTCACCAAACATTGCCAGACTTGTTGCAGGGCCAGTTCAGTCAAAGGTCCACAGGTAAAGGAGATGGAAGCTGGGAGCCAGTTTCATAGGGCTCAAAAGCCGGCTCATGCGTGCCGGGGGTGGAACCTACAATGATTGGCTGACTCTCTCCAAACAACTCCTGCTGCGCTGGGGATGCTTCTGCAACGGATTGGCCTGAGCCATCTGGTGGTGGGGTCACCGGCTGGGCTTGGGATGCTTCTGCAACTGAGCCATCCGGCAGTGGGGTCGCCGGCTGAGTCGGGGCTGCTTCTGCGACGGAAGTGAGGTCTTGCAGCGTGTGTGGATGGCTTGCTGGGATAGTGGTCTGGGCCTCTTCCTTCTTCCTCTTCATTTCCTTGGCCAAGAAAAGGAACCCAACGAAACTTCAGGCAGACATTATTGTTTGACAATCTTGTAGGACAGGGTTAGGTCAGGTGGGACCGATGGCCTTCACACTCAGCTTTGCAAACATGATTGTCAGTTTCATTTGGTGGCCCAAACAATGCAGCCCAAGGACCAACAAGCGGTCTCGCTCTGCAAGCATGGCCTGATACTGGGGGTCGCTCTCGAGAGACATGCTAGAGCTCCGCAAAAGTTCCACTCCACGGAGCAAGGTCGAGGTTGACATCTTTGAAACTCAAACACTGCTGCGGAAAACAGCCGTTCAATGCACACAAGACCCTTAGTCCTGACAGTTGGCGTTTCCAGGGCAGTCAAATGCTGTCAAACATGTTAGCTTTGTGCTTCGGAGGGGGGGACGGCGAGTTCCGCCGTAGTCCCGCGTGTTTCCGCCGGAGTCCCGCGTGTTTCCGCCGTCGGCTGCCCCGTACCAAAATGACAAAAACAGGTGCAACTGTTGTTTGAATCCTTCAATCGGCCACACAGCGGCCTTTTCTGTTTTGCTGCAACCGTAGGCTTGGATCAAGCCTTGGGTGTCACAGGCCTTGCAAGAACTCGTCAACTACGCCTTTGAAGGCAATTGGCACCTGCAGCAAATTAGACTTTGCCACGTACTTCAAGCACTCAGCCAAGTTTGCGTCTAGACATGGATCACTGTCCGACAGAGAGCGAATTAGCACTGGAAGAGGTGTTGTCGTGTCCACCTGGGGTCGCAGAACAGTTGCACGGCACCCCGACAAAGCCTTTGCGTGTTGCCTCCCTCCAGCTAATGTGACAAGGGGCGTGCCTGACCTGAGGCTGGGAGTTCAGCAGCTTGCGCCGGAGAGCGATAATTTTGGACACGAAGGCGGGTGTGTACTGCCTGAGCGGTCACAAGGGTAGGGAAACGTTACAGAGGTTGCCCCTGGTGAACCTTGTAACGGAAGGGTGTTGCAAGGGTACTTTGTTCTCCGGGGTTGTTTTGGGAGCCAACCGGACCACACAAACCAGAAAGCAAGTCAAATTTGTTTATTCCAAATTGAGATACTGGCTCTTCTTCAGTGCCCTGGTGCCGGTGTAGCACCGCCCACCCCGGGAGTTGTAATAAATCTTGCTTGTTGGCACAAGAGTGCGGCTCTTGCCTTTTGGCAGCTTGCCGAGATTGAGGCGCCAAACTGCCATGGAAGTACTCCAAATTTTGGTGCGCTTGCAATTGTCATGTTGGTAGAGACGCATCCAAAAGGCAGTCCGCCATACCTTAGCTATACGCAAGATTGCCGCGTTTGCCGCACTGCCTGGGCCTGAAAACAGCCTGCAACGCTGCGATTGGCACCAGGATGCCGGAATGGAGCGGCGCTTCAAGGCTTGGACCAACCACCGCATGCGGTCATGCTGGAATATCAAACTGGTCCCAGGATTTTCAACCAAGGGAATCATCCCAGCCGCCACCAAAAGTAGAATGTACAGCGACATCCTGTCGCAGGGGTGTTTCTAAAAGTGGTATGACAACAGGTCCATTCAGTTTCATCCCATCGCAAGTACTAAGTGTAATCAGCTCCTGTGAGGGTGCGGTGGCTACATTCCGGAATAACACCTTCAGGCTTTTTCACTGGGAACACACTGGTTGCCAACCACGAAAGAATCTGTTTGGGGACATGGTCTCCGAGAAACAATTCCACGTTGAGTTCCACGAAGCGAGCTTTCACAAAGCTGACCCGGCCTTAACGGTTTTCAAGAAAAAGCTGCTTTGAGAGTGCAACGCTTTGCTGGGCACAAGAAGCAAAGAGGACCCACAGCCCTTCAAACTTTTGTTGCGGGTTTGAAGAGGCAAGCTTTCGCAAACCGGACCCCATTCAAATTACGGTGGGTTTCCTTTCCCCTCATCAAACATGAGCTTTCGTGTTGTCCTTTTTTTGGGGGGTCCACTAAACTCAAAGAAAACACCCTTCAAGCTTAGAGTTGAGAACGCAGAAAATAGGAAAAGGTCCTCCAGCAAAGTGCCTACTGTTTGGGGGGGGCACCGGAAGGGGCAAGAAGATTTCCCAAGTCTTGCCAACATGCAACCTCGAACTTGGTTGGCGCGTTGCGCAAATCGAGGAGTGCAAAGACCCTTCAAACTTGTATGTTGGGATCGCGAACAAGCTTGTGAACGCATTCGCCACTCCCTTTCTTCCTGGTTCAATGAGACACTTTTGGGAAGCGGGTTTGCAAGAACAGTGATTCGTTTCGAGCTTCAGAAGCCTCTCAAGCAATCCGTTAATTTCAAACGGTGTGCTGGTGATGCATGCTGGGGGTGCACGGCTGCGCCGTGGCCTCAACTATCAAGGCTGGTGTTGCTGGTAATGCGGGTGATGCTGCGGACTGTTGCTGGTACTGCTGGTGATGCTGGGGGGTGTTGCTGGGAGCTTTTTTCAAGACAAAAACTGTTGGGGCTTTTCTTGAAAACGTTGCTGGTGATGCTGGGGGTGTTGCTAGTGATGCTGGGGGTGTTGCTGGGAATGCTGCGAGGGGTGTTCATTTAACCTCCGATTTGGAAGGTAAATGAACGCCCCGTGGTTGCTGGTGATGCTGGGGGTGTTACTGGTGATGCTTGGGGGAGTTGCTGGCGATGCTGGGGGTGTTGCTGGTGATGCTCAGGGAGTTGTGGGTCTGGCTGTTTTGTCAGAAACAAATTGGATGCACTTGCGCAAAAAACCACCCCCTCAAACCACCGGACCCCGGATAAGCGACCTGAAAGTGGCAGGTGAAGAACGGATAGAAGCCCCAGACAAGAAACCAGGGCTTCCACTTTTCAAATCCAAGAATCACCCGGTCAAGGATTGAAAGCGATTGGTCAAAAACAGAGCTCAAACCAGGAAGACCCCGAAAGCCAATGAGTCGCCAACTTGGAGCCTGTCAAACCCAGGCCTTGCCACTTGTAGGTTGCCGCAGCCACTGATTGAACTAGCGGGCATCCCATCGCGTTGAGCTCGTCCCGGCAACTGGTTCCAGAGTTTATTTGTACCCATGTGCTGCATGGGATCCCCATCAAGCAAATAGTATTTCCAAATGCCGCAGAAAGAAGAGACCAAATCATGAGCCTTAGCTTTGTTCGGGCTGATGAAGGATCTCGGTGACAGCAAAACTACTCACACACACACAAGAAGTCCAAGCCACACATACCCAGCCGAAAGGTTGACATCCATGCAGCTCTTCCCATTCTTGCGGGGCCCGTCAACGTCAAACAGGATGTCATGGGCTTGCGAGGGAATGCCGACAGACCTAGACAAACGAGTGAGTCTGGCACAGCCAGCAAACAACTCAAGCACTTCTGCTGGCGGCCCTTGGACGTCAATGGAGAGCCAAGATATGAGGCACACCAACATCACAAACACCTTCAGGGGAGCTGGCAGGCTTTGGCAAGGCACAGCAACAGTTTGAGGCGCTCAACCCAGGCCTTGGGCGCGCCCAATCTAATTAGACGGCGTATGGTGAGCTCCTTTTGCTTAGGCGTCATTGCAAAGAAGGCGGCTGGAAAAGGACCAACTCAGCTAACTCTGAAACTGAAAACGCCTGCATTTTGCGTGTTGCATCGGCTTGCGCAACAGTGCACGGTACCGCCAAACAGGACGGACCCACCTGACCCGTGCCCACGCAGAGCGAACGCGCTGAGAGTGCGAGGCATCGCAGGACACAATCATCACCTTTGGGCGAACGAGGCGGGGATAGGGGTCTAGGAGGGTGGAGGAGGTGCGCAAGTTGCAATCGTTCCCTCATGTCCGGCAATTTTCCCCCACATGGTGCATGTGCCAGCCCTTGGAAATCCTTCCGGGCAGGTTCTAATGCAAGCCACGAATCGAGCATGGGTTGCAGCCGCTCCACTTGCTGGACTTGCTACAAGAAGCAGCATCGAACTGACAATCAGTGAGGGTGCCAACAAAAGGGGCCGCCGATGAGTTTGGTTTGCTGGACAAGCGTCAAACTGGAAACTTGCCATCGCACTTTAGAATAAAAAAAAAATCTGTTGGAGAAGCCCCGCAACCCATGGCACGAAAGCAACATCGCGACACAGCCTTGAAGTGTGTCAGTACCAGTCACACCCGGCCCACAGCTCTGGCAGGCTTCTGCTTGCGCTACGAGCTGCTCAGCGGCGCTCAGTGACTCAGCAACTTGCCTAGGCGGGAGCGATGAGTTTGGCTGGGAGGACGGAGGGCAAACCTGCCAAAAACAGCTTTGCAGACTCCATTGCCTTTGATTCATCGCTGCCCTCAATCTGACCCCGCCGTTGCGAGCAGAACCTCCAGAATTGGTCCTGGGCAGAAGCAGCGGTACCCGACATACTGGCCTGTTCCAAATGTTAGGAAACCAGCAGCTGCAGTCAACAGTGGGATGGCTACCAGGCTACCTGGGACATAGGATTTTTTGGGAAAACTAGTGAGGTGTCAGTGGTCACTGCCCGGTGGAAGGTACGGTCAACGGTGCGGCGTAAGCCAGTCCTCCATCAAGCTCGGAGATTGAACCTTGCCCTTGACCAAAGCGTCAAACGCACTTGCCACAGCGAGCCACCAGCGTGCACTGTCGCGGTTCTTGGGCTGGTATCGCCTGGCAAATGTGTTCCTGGTAGGATTGGCTGGCGTTGTCTCAGGCTCCTGCCTTTTAGCCTGCGGGGATGGGGTTGTTGGCTCCGGATTCGCTGCTTTGGCCGCGGCTGGTTTCTTCATGGCTTTCGCACTCCCCTTTCCTTTTGCCTTTGCTTTGGCTGCCGGCTTGCGTTGGCTGCTTGATTTGGGCTGAGACTTGGCTTTGGGTTTTCTCCCCTTTGCCGGCTTGAGCATTTCGCGGTCAACATCCTTCCCATGTTCGTTGTCCTCGCACTCATCATCGGTGTCTTTTTGCTTTTTGCGCTTGAGGGAATTCTTAAACTTCATCTGCTCCTCTCGGTCCGCGTAGGCCTCCCCAGGGTTAGTTTCACGTGAACCCTGCTATCCCCATTATTCAAGACACTTGAACCCAACCAATGCCTCCACAACTTCATCCTTCATCAACTTGGAAGTGGTAGGGCTACACATCACCCCGTCGACAGGCTTCAGGGGAGCCGCCGGCTCTGCAGGCTTGCGGGTTTCTGCCTGGGCAGCGGGCGTTGGGCGATCTTCTGCAAACCCATTGAAGCTGCCGTTCTTGTCCACAGGGTTCGTGGATCCTGGCGAAACTACAGGTGACCGCGCCAAGGGTCGGGAGCGGTTTTGGGACCAATGGCAGGAAACATGTGGAAACGAATCCAACGAATTCGTTCAGAAAGTCAGGAATGGTCAACGAGCAAACGGTATAGCGCTCTGACGCCGGCCTGTAGTGAAGCTTGCAACTTCGGTCGCGTCAAAGGGCAGGGTTTCAGCATTCGAGTCATCCTGTGTTGAGCCTTGGTATGGGAAGTTTGCGTAGCTAGGTCAAGCGAGAGGATCGATTTAGGCGCCGGCTTTTCCAGGAAACTGGCACCGCCCGAGCGGCAAACGCCAATCGCTTTTCTGCCATGGCTTGCCTTGCCAGCGGGTTGGAAGAAAGGAGCCCCTCAAAACAAAACTCAATGGTTTGTCCTTTGTAGGGTGAAAATTAGTTGCTGGGGAGCTGCTCCAGTTCCCGAATTTGGGCATCAATGTCAGGTTCCTCCGGCTCTTGCTTCTCGGCTGCGTGCGGGGGCATAGCGAAAGGCGAGCCAAGGCATTCGGTTTTCTTGAGCTGCCCCCCCAAGGTCCAAGCCAGTTCCTCGTCAGGTTTTGCAGCTTCGGGAGTAACTACACCCTCGTCATAGCCATCATCAAGAGCTGTTTCTTCTGTGGTGTGATCCTCAGGGGGCTCAAGGGCTGATCCCAAATCCTCCTCAGAATCCTTTTGATTCTTGGGCGGCCAGAAGCTGGCAAGCTTGTTGGACAGCTCCTGCAAGTTGGGGTCCTCAGCAGCAAAACTGACACACTTTGTCGCAATGTCCTTTACAAGGTAATCAGCTCGACTTACCCTGTTTTAAACAAGCATCTTTCCGGACGCTGCCGTCATTGCGCCGAATGAGTAAACTGAGTAGCCCCTTCAAAGCGTGCGAATCGCAATGTACGAGGCTAGGCTTGGTTGAGAGCCTCATGATCACCCGCAGCTTTCGCACCTGCGCAAGAAGGCGCGGCCGGCTTGACATTGGCACATTGATTTTAAGCTTGTGTTTTGCGGGTGGGATTGCTTGGCACACCAGCCTCGCGCTTGATGCTGTCCACTGGTAGGGTTTTTGGCTTGCTCAAGGAAGAGCACCAGTGGGATACGATCACTTCCATGACATCGAGGTTCAGGGCAAGTTGGTCTAAGGACATGATCCCTGTCAGTTCGGGGCTGGTCCAGCGCAACAAGCTGCCAGTCTTGACAACTAGACGCCGCACAGAACTACTTGCTTCAAGGTTTTCGGCCAACCCGTCCAGCGGATCCCTGTCAGACAGGGCTCGAAGCTTGTAGGCCATGGCACGTGAGGCGCGCGACCGAGCAACAAACCACTTGTAGCCAGAAATCGCCCAACCTGCAAGCTTGCAATCGCGCCAACACATGCGCCGACCTGAGATAAGCGCCAAGGAGGAGCAGACCCACCCAAGCCTGCAACAAAAGGCTGGCCCTCAATCAGCCGTCAGAGAAACGGCAGGCCTCAAGACAGCAGCGAAGCTAATGTCCACCAATTGCCTGGGCCAAAACTGAAGAAAACGCAGAACTGACGCGCTGACGGCAAGCGCTGGCCTGGCAGGCTGAACGGGCAGGCCAGCACCATCGCACCTGAGCAAGCTAAATTAATGAGAAACCCAAACTCCCCATCAGAGCAAGCCAAGTGCCCGACTTCCATGCGTTCGTCCCAGCGCCAAAGACAGCCCGCCATTGCTTCTGAGAAGCACCTGCGTGGGTACACTCGCGATTGGAAAAAACTAGGCGGTTTGCCCCATGCAATGTTCTAAGCACTGGGAGGACGTACTTTTGAAACACTGCCACTCTGCCAGTCGATCAGTGCCCTGCAGGCTCATCGCGCGCTTGTGAGACCTTGTCGTCCGGGAGCTGACCTAGGAGTTGAGCGGCAGGGAGAGCAACGGCCTTTAGCATAGTGTTGTGGCTGAGCCTTTTGGCATCGATCTAAGCATTGGGCTATCTTTCTGCCATTTGTTCAGAAAACTGGCCAGCTCATAAACAGCGCCCTTGGCCTCAAAGTTCGCCAGAATTGTTTTCGCTTGCTCTTCGCTCAGCGTCTCCTCAGCCGGGCAACTCCGATCTGTTCTCGGGCGCAAGCACTGGATTGGTTTCTAATCACCCCTGATTTCACAAATAGACCCCGCTTTTCGGACACTGGGGCAAAGCTATTTCGCAGGGTGTGGGCTGTGCCGGCAAGCATCAGATGGCTTTTCACTTGGCCAGAGAACGCCCTGTACCTCCTGGAAAAATTGATCAGGAAGCTCAGCCAGACCTTGAGGCATGATTTTGGCAGCGCATTCAAAAAAGAGTCCAATTATTCAATCGATGACTGAAGATAAGGCGACCGCCAGCATGTTGCATCATCGCACTCACATTTGGATTTGAAAGTGCCATGAGTCTATTCTTTCTTGAGCCAAGTTCTGAAGAAAGGACTGCCAGTGTTCAAGAAGCGTGTGCAGGAAGGGGCAGGGCGTGCCAATCAGGCCACCATCGCCGGGCCAGGGCTGCGATGGAGCCAAAAAGGGGCAAGCGCTGATCGTTCAAAAACGCCGGAGCCAATCAAGAAACGCCGGAGAATGTCTGTAAAGTCTAGCAATCGCCGCTGGACGCCAAAAGGCGCCTTTCGCCATCTCAGGCAGATTTTTTGCCTTTTAGATTTCCTAGGTATGACTCATATGACCGCCTTGTGGCGGTCATGCGAAGGCAGTTTCAGCAAAACCCCCAAAGCTTCAGATTTCAGATAGCCCTTAGTTGTTTCGTTGGTGCTTGGTGGATTTGGATTTGAACCGCCTGGTTGTGGAGGGAAACTGGGAAACCACCCCTAACCACCACTCAACCAATCCCAACCAGCTAGAGGGAAGCTGAGTATCGTTTGCTACAAATGGCCTTCACAGGTTGCATGCGTTCCCGTGTTTTCTTCGAGCGCTTTTTCCCTCGAGGCGAAGGAAGCGAGGCCGCGACAGGCGAGAGAGCGGGGTGCGAGGATCCGGAGATAACTTCTTAACAGAGGGACTTCGACTCCCCAAAATGATTGGTGTTCTTTGGTTTCCTTCAAACCAACCTGAAGAGGCCAGTTCCCACCCAGAAAATCAGAAAACAAGTACTTGGGATTTGGTTCAGTTCGACGTTTCATTTTTGTTTCCACACGAGGTTGAGTTGTGCTATATATTCCTGCATTTGAGTGCTTGCCATAGAATTGTAGATCTTTCAGGCATTACAATAGTGGGTGCTTGTGACTCGACTGTTGACGGAATTTTGGTCACTTGACTTTTCACGGTTGCGATATATTTTTTGGCTTCACGGCCAACACGCGAGCACCAAGCTTTGGACTCGCTGGGGGAGGTGCTCAGGAGGCTTGGGTTCCTCATGCCTGTGCAAAAAGTCAACCACACTCAAAACCCGGGTAGATGAACGTTAGTAAGGGACAATCCCGTTGCCACAAGCAGTTGCGGATATCCGCCTTCTTATTTCTTGAAGCGTGGTTTTGGGTGGACCGTTTTGATACGGGGTTTTGACTATGATTGGAATCTGCTTGTCTTGGGGCACTGGGCTTGGAGCCTTCCTACGCGCCAGGGGCTCTCCCACTGGCCTGAGCCCTGATTTCTGATTGGGCGGAGGCTTTTGGAGGATCAAAGAAAAGTCCCTCCAACATGACCCCTTGAAGGCACCTAAAAATCACCTGGTACAAGGTAGAATAGGATAGAATACTTGAGCATCCTGCAGCCTCTAGGGTTTACCTGATCTCAGCAAACATAAAATCAACCAACCTTTACCAGAAACCCTTGGGTTACAAGCTGTCAGCAACTGTGATTCGGTGTGCGTTTGGGATCACGGGGGGCGGGCTCTTTTGTTTGGAGTTGGTACCCTTGTTGGGGTTTTAAAGGAAAACCCAAGGAGAACCACCTTTTTTGTGGG
This sequence comes from Effrenium voratum, assembly GCA_963377175.1. Classification (NCBI taxonomy): domain Eukaryota; class Dinophyceae; order Suessiales; family Symbiodiniaceae; genus Effrenium; species Effrenium voratum. The sequence continues at coordinate 984,161 of CAUJNA010003427.1, forward strand.
GGGGATCCCTAAAAATGACACGCCCGTTGCGTTGGGGCTTTCATAGCCATTGACAAAACAGATGGGGTTCCGATGCCCCAGGTCCCATGCCAACTGCCAAATGGTTTCCCCACGCAGACGCAAACACTTCGGGGCTTGCCTGATTTCGAGACGAATCCATATGAGGTTCGGTCGACTTGTCGAGTCTATCGCCAATTGCGATCCATTGTCCCCACAAAATTCAGGGGACTCGCTAATTCACCCGTGTTTATGTGTGTAACCGTGTCTTTCATGTTGTCTATCAGCAACCCTGCTTTGTTATACCCACCCCAGCCTGCTGATTTCAAACCCAAACCTCTCTCTTGGTTGAAGGGTTCAAAGAAACCTTGATCGATATAGTACATTGATATTTAACAGATACAAGTTGGGGCATACAGACCAGAACGGAGCCCACCGTGTTGGGCGTGCTAATGCTGGGGGATTGACGCAAGTACTCTATCGTTCAGTTGTGTGTTGTGGATGGATGCGCAAAGGTACCACCAATACAAGGTGGCAAGGCAGTATATACCCTTTACACAAACCTCCATAGCCTGAAACATATCAGGTAAGTCCCTTAAGGTATGAGACAATTTCCTCCAAACCATTTCCCTTCCCAAGTCTCCTATCATTATAACCTGAAAAGAACCGCATAGGATCGAAGCCCCGGCTTGGGTTGTGCAACGTACCAAACTTCCGGACGACCCAAGAGCTTACCTGTCCACCAGCCGAGCGAATGGCGCACCCTGAGGCGCCAAGCCGCTGATCGGAAAGACGTCGCCTTCCATTTGGGTAAGATTTTGTTTCTCGCCTATTGGTTTTAAAGGGGATCGCTGGATTTTTTTCCCAGGGGACTTAAGAAAACGGAGGTTGCGGTCCAAAGGATGTGGCTCCGCAGCTGCTGGACGCTTTCATAGACCTCGGCCCGCGAGCTCACGGCATCTCTCAGCGGTCTAGAAGCAAGCCCGCCACTGCCAAGCTCCCTTTGTACGGTTCCTAGGTCCCCCCAGTAGTGCCCTTTTACCGTTTTTTTTTGGGAGGGTTCCCTACTAAAATAGATTACAGAAAAAAGGGTGCCCTTATTCTAACCTCTCTACTGGAGGACCTAGGTTCCATCACGTCTTTGGACGCCTTCGGGGTGCCAGAGCTACGAGCCAGGGCGAGTTCCAGAAGAAGTCACCAGGTTCGAAGGCCCAAGATCGTGGTTTCCCTTTTCCACTTAAAAACCAAAAACTGGTCCCCTCCATTGCAGCGGGCAACCAAGCAAACAGACACAAACAAGAATTGCCACACAACAAGTTGGCTTGCACGCAACTACCATTTCTTATATTTGACAATCCTGTTGCCCCACTTGATTTGTTAGTACATCAAGGTTCCCTTTTTGCAGGCAGCAACCAAGTGGCAGACTGTGAAATGGGCTCGTCTTTTGTTGGGGGAGCTAGGAAAATTATTCGTCTCCCCTTTGTTGGTACCCCGTCTCCCCTTGGTATGTTGATAGGATGTTCGTCTCCCCTTTAAGTTGGCTGCCCTTTGTTGGTTGTCCCACTTAAAAAGCTCCCCTTTGGTACCAGCGCCTAGTACTAGTACCCCTTGGTTGGTAGGTCCCACTTTCATTTCCAGGTTTCTCTCTCTCTCTCACTCTGGCCGGTAGCCCTATGTTGGTCGGGCGTTTCCCCTTAGTACCCCTTTGGTTGGTTGTCCCATGTAAAAAAGTCCAGGTTTCTCGCTCTCTCGCTCTCTCGCTCTCTGTTTCTCTCTCTTCAGGCGAACCCAGCGACTTTGATGACCTCTTCGCAGCGGCTCAGGACATCGTCGTACGACTCGGAGCCGCGGAGCCCGCGGATCCGTTTGGACCGAGGCGTTCAACATTTGGTGACGACAGGCTAGGCTTACACTCAGGCCCTGTCTTTAGGTGCACCAAGATAACCATGGAATCTGTGGTTTCTCCGGGAAAGAATTAACAACTCTGTTTCTGTGTGGTGCAATTTGGGGTTTAAAAATGGAACCCAGGTTTTTGTCCAGGCTAGACTTGAGTACTCCAGCTTAGGCTGAACTTCCATTTGCTGAAATGAATATTAATATGTTTTTTGCTTGCCCTGTTTGGTTTTAAAGGGAATCGATTTCCAGATGGATCCTAGTTTCCAATTTAGGTACGACGGCTGCCTTAAATATTGCAAGTAGACAAGCCACAAAGCATGGTTGACTTTTTTGTTTCCAACTTGTTCCCTTGCAATATTGGGTTGGCATGCGCCGTAGGTTTGCCCTTTTTCTTCTCCAGGCCGGACTCTCGTCTTCTTTCAGCGCGGGTGTTCCACGGCTCTTCCGTTAGGAGCAGGTGGAGGAGCATCTTCAGCTCAACTTCTGGCAGGCCCCGGTTTTCACCTTCGGGTCCCTTACCAGTGCTGAATCGACTGATGTGGATGCATCCAGTTGCCGCTCGTGCATTCCTTGGGTGGCCTGTAGTCCAACTTTTTGGACTGGCTGTCGTAAACAAGGTTTTGCGGACGGAAGTCTTGGTCTCCACATGAGGGTTTGGTTTCTGCGGGCGACTCGCCGGGTCCAGGGCTGTTCCCACTTCGCTCGGCTTCGAGCGCGGCTTCCAAAACCCAAAGCCTTCGGAGGCTCTAACGAACTTTGGTCCGCGAACGCGGGGCAAAATGCCTTGGCGAAAGCCGGCGAAGTGGCAGTCGAAGGAGCAGGTTGACATCTCCAAACTTGGGTTCGACAGGTCGTGGTTTTGGATTGGGTTCAGTTTGGAAAATTTGATCCATGAAGGCATTCGAGCCACATCAACCCACTCGTGAGGGTAAGTTTTTGTTTACACCAACATGGCATTCCTAAGACTGCAGAGGTTCGGCAGTTCCAACTTTGCTTTGCAGGCACACGCGGCCTGGCAGCACCAATCCGTGTCGCATGCTGGTGGCATATGTCTTGGACCCCTAGAAACCAGCGCGGTGGGGGATTGTTTCATTTCAGAGGAGATGCTTCAATGAAAAGGAAGTATCCACCAGGCTCAAGATTCCTGGGTCATTGCTCCACTCGTTCAACGTGGAATGTGGTGCTGCAATGTTCAGCCAGCGTGTTTGTATATGGCCAGCTTGCGGCTAAGAACTCAATTGCCAGGCTGGTTGCAGGGAAGCCAAATGGCAAACCATTCGTTTGCCACCCCACCACTTCTTTGGGGACAAACCTAAGGGGATTTTGGACATGGGATTTTTGGGACAGAACCAAGGGGATTTTGGATGGGAGTTTTGCAGGCAAGTTGAGTCCTGGCTGGAGGGGTCACCCAATTTTGACACCTACCTTTTGGTGCCGCGTGCGAGGTGTCCTTGTGTGATGCTTCTGGGTGTCCATGGCAGACCTTCAAAGCTCGCGCGGCATTTGTTCGATGTACCCCCTACGCCATTTTTTGGGGGGTACAGTATCATGTCAACCCTCTTCCAAGAAAGGAGGTATATTTATGATGGAAGACCAGGTTTTTCAATAAATGCACCGAACACCGGTATATGGGGATATATGGGGTAGGGAGAATGAACCCGCCTCTCGCAATATGGTCTTCTTTTCAGGGTACAACTGGTTTGCGGTTTCGCATGGAAGCCCATGGAAAACCGCCAGTCTGCGGGTTCCCCGAAAAGCAGAGACACCCATGCTCTTTTTTGGGATGGTTTTTCTCAGGGACACCGTCATGGGATGGTTTTTCTCAGGGACACCGTCAGGAAGCCAACCATTTGTTCAAGGAAGCATCCGTGCAAATGATGACCTCACCGATTCGGGAAGACCAACTCATGAAGGTTCCGTGGGGGCTTCTTACTTCAGGTTGACGAATTACATTCTCAAATGGAGATGTAGTACTGGATGGGTTGTTTTGTTTGCGAGGACAACAAAGGCCCGAAATGGTGACCAGTTCAATCGTTCAGTCAATATGGCATGATTCTGGGGCCAGCCTGAGTCTTCACACGCTGTGCACGTGGCCTGATTGATTGGATGTTCTTATGTCTTGGTGGTACTTGTGGACAAAATTCTGACGAGCTTGGTCTTTGCCAACCATACTCGTGTAACTCATGTGTCCGAGAATGCCAGATATATACTTTTATATATACATACTATTATTTGTGCGCTGCGATGTTTGCCCCGGACCCATGTACACTTATTTGTCGAATAAATCACTGCCTCTTATTCATTATGGCTGTTGCAACATGCTACGCATGAATCAGCGGATGTTTGCACTAATTGTCTTAGCCCAATTTCGCAAAGCTGAGCTGGGGAGATGGAGCTGTCCGTGAAAGGTCTCAGCCGTCCCTGAAAGGTTCCCCCACCCCACACTCCCCCATGCAGAGTCCCTTGTGGTGGAAGGGCGGTGCGTTTTAAGTTGTTTCTACAGGGTTCCCGAAAAGCAACGGATTACTACGACTAGAAAGTCACAAACAGGCCACCTAATTGGGTGCGTATTGAGGGTACCCTTTTCACATTAAACCAAAACAAAAGCCGAGTTCCTCGTTTTCAGGGCCATAGAATCTAGTGGGAGGTGCGAATAATACGCGAGAACGAGCCAGAAGATCAACAAATCAGTTACTCTACATATTTCAGACCCATGGCTCACTGGCAACGGCAACCACCGACGGCCTCGGGTTGATTCTCCGCGCACCATGTACAATGTATTGTGCTGAGCATGTTTCAAAGTCGGGTCTTTGCAGCTACATCCTTGGTTCAATAAGGTTTGCCCTTGGAGCCAAATATAAGACTTCAGCAAATAAAAGGAATCTGTAGAATACTTGTCGGTCGGGGAGGACACGGGTAACTTTCCGTTGTTGCCGTTGTGGTGCCAGTGTTGCCTGGATCGAGTGAAGAGGCAAGATCGAAGCATCGATATCGAGTCCTGGCTTGTTCTGCAGGACCGGCTGTGTTTGCTGTCGGGGTCATTAGCCAAAAAAACACAAAGCTCCACACAAGCCATTTTTTGGGGGGCAGTTTGTCTGCGCAGAACACACCCAGACCTGTCGCTTACGCTCAGGCTACTTCCGGCGGTGCTGCAAGTGTCCCATTGAGTCGGGGATGTCAGATTGCTTCAACCGAGAAGCAACACGCAATTGCCTGTTGCACAATCGTCAAGCGACACCTCTTTGGGTGCGTTCATAGTTGGCGTGCGCATGGCCAGGAAGAATCATGAATGCTTCAGCGACTTTCTTGGTTGGTAAGGTGTAGCGCCAAAGCGATAGCCATGGTTGTAAGTCCACTCAGCAGATTGTTTGGGGTCTCCCCCAAACAAGATATTTTGTAGGGTTGACTAAATGTGAAACAATAGTGAAAGTATGTTTTGCCACTCCAGATGGGCCAAGTTTCTGCCATGGTTGCGCACCACTCGCCATGTAACTGGTGGCCCCTTTAGCCGAGACACACGTGCACTTGCAACGCATCAGCGCATCATATGCGGCAGCATTTGTGTTTGCCGGTGCTGTTGTAGACATCAGCACGGGGGCATTCCCATGAGATACAACAACGGCCGGAGTCCCTTATGTCCAGTAGTTTGTGCTGGCATCTTCACTGCTTTGTTTACGAGTGGGCTGAGATTAACAGTGATATGAGCAACCGTCATGTCGCCAAAGTCTGATCTCATTGGGTGAAACAGTGAGTTTTGACTGTGGCTCATATTGCTGGGTTTCCATCGCTTTCCATCTGCAAGGGTTTTTGAGGTCTTGGTGCTTGTGACTACAAGAAAAAGTCCAACAGGCATGGACATGGACACGGGGATCGGGGGATTTGAGGCCTATGAAGAGTTCCACTCTGGTGCCTGAGGTTGAGATGTTGCACTCAACTTGTGCGGGTTGTCTTTTCAAGCTGCAAGATGCTGAAAATCAATTTGAGTATCATTTTTACTAAGGGACCCTTAGACATTGAGACTTAGAAACATTGAGTATGATTTTTAGTAGGGGACCCTTAGACATTTAGATGATTCATGTCCACCACTGAGGTGGTTGCCTGCTTGATGTCGACATGTTTACGAGCTGGACCACTCAGGTTCGGCTGCCCCAAGGGATCCCTTCTTCCAGGCGAAATGGGTGTTCATGGAAGAGACCTGAAGCGGCCGGGGGGGGGGGCGGGGTAGTGGAAGCCCCATTGACACCCAATGTAAGAACCAGAGAATAGACCCTAGGTTCCCTGGCTTCCCTAGCTTCCCTCGGTCAGGCGTGCCTCGCTCAGGGCAGGGCAGCTAGGCAACTTAGGGAACCCAGGGAACTTAGTCTACTCTATGAGTGAATTTGGCAAATCAAGCCCCATAGAACCCCATGCTAGTCTTTTACCTTTGTAGTACCCTACACGGGAGGAAACTCCAAAGCATGAAGCGGCGCGGGGGGGGGGGATCCGGGTCACCTTGGAACACCTGAGCATTTTCCAGGTTGATTCATTTGGGATCAACGTTGGTGGACTTGAGATTAATACACCATGCACAGAAGTCCCACAACAATCTCCCCAAAAGAAGGGACTTCCACCACCAAAACGGTGGTTGCACATATATGACTATGTGTGGGCTCCGTGTGATGTTTTGTTTTACTTGATGGGTTGTGGGGAGGGAACAGAAGGTACTTGGAACCTCTCTTGAGGCCAACGAAGTTTCCTCCCTAGTTGGAAACAAGACTTGCGCCTGCCCCGAGAGGCCACATGGGCATTGTCATGATACCTTTGGGAAGAACATGGTAGTTGCAAACAAGCAAAATGGACTCGTCCTGGCCCGCCCGCCGAGGAAGTTCGTTTTTGCCAAAGACAGGCCAAGAGGAAGAGGAGTAGGTTTTGTTTTGTTTGCAGGATGTGTATTGTGTTTTTCATTGTTTTTCTTTGGCTGTTGTTGACAGCCCAGTTGAAAGTCCCATGTGCAACACGCCTCAGTCCTGGAACTGGAGGGCACCAAGAGGCGTAAAAAATCGGCCAGGAGGACGCAGGTGAAGAGCGCGGGGCCTCAGCCGGGGAAAAGGCCCTGCAGCGACATGGGGCTGTATCACAACTAGGTCCCCCAGTGCCCTTTTACCCTTTTTTGGGGGAGGGTTCCCCATGGAAATGGGCAGTCTCTCTTTGGTTTCCCTTTAATGTTGACCCAGGATTAATCAACCCGTCCAATTTTTGCGGGGTGTTCCCTCCAAAAGTGGACACCCCCCTATTATTCAACAAGGGGTTTATTAATCTGGGGTTAACATTAAGCCCCTCTGGTTTGCCTCTAAACCTATAGTTTTGACTGTTCCGATACAGAGCCCTGGGATGAAAACCGTCCAGGGGGGCTTCCCTTGAGACATTCCCCACAAACCACCGACAACAGTGAGTGGTGATGAGTGGTGACCCGCATCGAGTCGACCTTTTGGCAAATCCAATCTTCTTGACACCTTTGAATGTGTGGATCTTTAGACTTCCTGGAATAAAAAGGGAAATCAGCTTCTGTTTTGCATTTTTGGGGCAACAATCCATTTGTATGGGGGGGTTCAAGGTCCAGGTTTCATTTTTGGGGCAATGATTAGTTTCCCACAAACCCGCGAACAATGTTGCAATGTCTACATGGCTCGCCCAAGTGGGAACAGCAAAGCTTCTGGGTTAACGTTGTCATATGGGTGTGTGATCGTTAGACCCCATAAATGGTCTTTAAACATACCCTGGAAACGCACACAACTCCATATTGCTCTTGGCCGAAATTATGTTGGAGAAACAACATCCTAGCCTAGGCTTGGGTTTGAAGAATGACCAAGCTATGCACTGGAGCTTGGTTCATAAGGTCCCATGTTGAGATGCATGAAACCCGACCTTGTGCTTTCGGGGGTCAAATGACAAGATGTGCGCAGTTTGGGCTCGGGCAGCTTATCTACAGGACCCATGTCGCTCAAATTCCGATCTTACCAAGGCACCGGAGCAACGTAGCACCAAACGCAGCACAAACAAACAAGCAAACAGGAAAGCTAATCAAGACACACTCCCAGCTACAAACTTACAAGGCAGCCAAGCACTTAGCCGAAAAAACCAAACACAGCGTGACGCACAGCGCACACAGGACTTGTCCAGCAACTGTCCAAGAGCAGACCTTTTGGCCCTGGGGTACCCTTCAGCAAGCTCAGATGTGCCAGCGAAGGGCCGCAACGCTTCTTTCTCTTCGCGGGCCACGAAGTTCTTTCGGCGATCATGCCATGGCACGTGTGGTGGTGCGGATTCGGCCTGAGCCTTGCCAGCAGAAGAAAAGCAGCCACGGATGGATTTTGGGGCCTCAATTTTCTACCCCTCAAGCAACTCAGGGGTGTGGCATGGAGACCCTCAGGTTTTGCAGGACCCTTAGGGTCCAATAAATTCTATCGCAACTTTCGTCGACCTACAAAAAGTCAGTTGCTTTGACCAACTTCCGTGCATGAATGTTTCTGTTGAGGGCCCCCTCATGCCTTTGGGATTGTTTCCCCCAAACAGGCCTCGTTGCCACATCGCCCCTAAAGGGGACTAGGTGATCTTTGAGCTCACGAGGGTGGCAGACCCTCACAACGGGGAACTTCCCCTTGATCCAGTTCTTCAGCGGGACCAAAACCTTTTTCCTACTTGCTTCCCAACTCAAAATGGTCAAGCCCCGTTCTGTTGCTCTACCAGGATCACTGAGCAACTGAGCTCAGGGAAGTATAGGGGACCCATGGCCCCAACATGGCGTTGGTCCTGTTGGTGTTCAAAAAACAACCACCAAAATTATTTTCCCTCGAAAGATAAGACACCCAAACTTTGTTGCATATTGCTTGGATGTTAGGACTTCAGCTTTTTGCCATCATGGGTTTTCCTATTAAACCACTAAAAGTTATTCACTTTTAGCAGGGGAGCAGAAAACAACCGAGCAAAACGGTCCCCCCCACAACAGATACACCCCAATGGGTTTTCCTTTACACAACCACCAAAAACTCGGGTTACCTCGAAAAATAAGACACCCCAACTTTGTTGCATGTTGCTTGGATGTTAGGACTTTAGCTTTTTGCCAACTAGTGGGTTTTCCAATTAAAACCACTGAGAGTTGTTCACTTTTAGCAGGGCTTCGCAGATTTCGCAACCGAGCAGATGGGTCCCCAAGTCGCTCCTTAGGAGCGCCCGGCGGCGGTGACTGCCAGCGGCTCTTCCGGAAGCGTGCAGGTGGCCCTGGAGACGGGCCTGCAGCGCCTCGGCATTTCAACGCGACTCCACCGGAGCCACGGACGTTCTAGGAACCCCAGCTAGGTGCCCTTTTACCGCTTCTTTTTTTGGGGAGGGTTACCCTAAAATAGACTACAGAAACAAAGGGTAACCTTATTCAGCCATCCGGTTCCTTAGCTTTTTAGCTTTGTGGTGAGTGGGGTTTCCATTGAGCCCACTCAAAGTTAGGCCTTTTTAGCGGGGGCTGAGGACAGCTCAGTTTGGCTTTCCTGGGATTGGGTTTCCATTTTTTATAGTGTGTACTTGTATTTGTTTATTTCTTTCAATTCTTCAAAAAACGTGTATATATATATATATATGTTTATAGTGGCCCCAAAAGGTGTACTTTGAAGCTATCGCTCTTGGGGACTGAAAGGGGCGGGTGGGGGGAGGACAGAGGTCCCGCAGCGAGGCCGGTGCCGGCCCTTTCTCACCCGTTTGATTTTTTTTTTGGGGGATGGGAGGAGAAACCCCCTACTAAAATAGACGACAGAAAAAAGGCTGGTACCAACTGATTCTAACCTCTCCACCGGAGGACCTAGTTGCATTGAGCTTTCCGGGTTCCCATTTATAGACTGGCCCCAACAGGTGTACTTTGAACTTTCCCAATTAATAGAAAGCCAACTGCGAGCTCGTTTTTATTTCCAGGTCAACTGAGGGCAATGAGTTAATGAGTTTCTGGTTTCATCGCTTGTTCAAAGCGAATCGACCTTTGCAAGGCGATCCTCTTTGCAAGGGCATCCTCTCAATCAGCTGGTAAACGCGTCTTTTTCCATTTGGCCCAAATGTATCCGTCAATCGGCTAACTCTTACTTTGCCAACTCCAGTCGAAATTCCAGGGCCACGTGAGGGCGTGAATCTACCACGGCCTTCTTGGAATTGGCCTCGCGCTGGGGCCGCGAAGGAACCTTTCAAGGAGACTTGTTCTTGGGCCAAGGACCTCTAACAAGGTACTTCCCAATATGTGTTTATTGGTTTCCATACCCGGTATGGCCCAATTTGGTGGTCCATGGTCCTTTTGCGAGCCACATGGGGGACGCAGTCAACCGTGGCTAACAATTTGCTGGATGTTGAGTTTCCGTGAGTCGAGCTTGCAGGTTCGATGTGGACGAGGTGCTCGCCGATGGGGACTCGCCTGAGGCGCGGTTGATTTGGACGAGGGTGTGGGTCCGAGATAAAAATTTCCAGACCCGCCTATTCGACACCCGGGTTAGTCAGGTTTTTTTTGTTGATTCGCCGTTTTGGTGATCCACTTGTGGATGGTGAAAGTCATGACAGGCCAATCTGAAGAATGTTAGCTGCACTCGCCAACTTTCAAGGGATCCTAGCCTTAGGACTCCTGATTTGAAGTTAGGACGCCCCGCTACGGCCGGAAAAGACGGGCGCTCGGCGCACCCATCCAGTGGGGGGTAAAAGCAACCCTGTTTGGGTTGCTCCTATGAAGGTGCACATGGAACACACATGACGTTGTTTCCGGAATGTTGCTTTGGGTTGGGGTGTTCCATGATACTTTGGGGAGCAACTAAGGTCGCAAGGGCTTAGATAGAGCCACCAAAAAGTGGGTCTTAGCCATTGCCGACCACTCACTTAGTACCCTGCCTTTTGAGTAGCCTGGGTACCAAGTGCCACTTACTAGATGCTAGCTCACCAAGTACCACACCCTGAAAGTCGGGGGTGTTGGGTGTTCCTTGGGCTTGCCAACCTCAAGCACAGGTTGCCCCAAAAGAACAGCTCTCCGAAGACCTGGGTATATCCCTCTGCTTCCCCCAAGGCTCGCTTCCGAAGTTGGACTTTTTACATTTTCTGGGAAAGCAAACTGAGTGGCAAACAAACGCTTCTTTACGGGGAAGTGAGTCGAGCTTAGTCCCGGCATTTTCCGGGGGAAGCTGAGAGAGGTTAAACCCAGAGTGTTTCTCAAAGTGAAGACAAAGGATCAAAGGAAACCAGAGGACCCTCAAACCTACCCCAAGATGTGTCTGTTGTTTTTTCTTTTATCGCCCTTCAATCGCCGGCAACATGCCCCTTGTTTCTTGATCTGCCTTGCCTTGAAGGAAGTAGCGCCACGCTTGGACGCGGATGGGCTTACGGGCTTCCCCGCTCCCTCAAAAGCGCCTGGCTCCAGGCGAATCAGGAGAAGGCCTTCCAATCCCTGGGCCTGCCCTTGCTGCAAGATGCGCTGCGCGGGCGCAGCCGCCAGAAGAAAGACTCGGGTGGAGAGCTTTGGGCAGGTTTGGGGGTAAGGGTGATGAGGAAACACCGGGTTTGGCGGGTTTGGGTTGAGAGGCTGCGTTTGGTTTCTTCTTCTTCTTTTTTTTTTGAAAAAACACTTTGTTGAAAAACAACAACAACCAAAACACCCAACTTGACCCAAGTGGGTGCTTTGCATGGGTTGGGGCACCTCAGCATTCCCATCGTGCCCTGTTGGGCGTATGGCCGTTTCGTCAGACCTCCGCGAAATGGCGGACACCCGTCACATCGGGATTCCTTTTGGTTCTGTAAACCTCAAGCTCCCCACAAGAGGCTTAGCCTTGAGTGTTAGTTTGCCTTTTCCAGTTTCACCCAGCCAAAAGTTAACTTGTAATGTTGACCCCGGATTAATAAACCCCTGGTTGATTAATAGGGGGGGTCCCCTTTTAATGGGGATTCATCACTTTTGGGGGGAACACCCCCCTAATAATGGGACGGGTTTTTTAATCCTGCCAGTTGGTATTTTCCTTGTGGCTTCCTTTTGAACACAAGACAAACCAGTTCCCCTCAGCGAAAACACACCCATATCAGTGTGTCTCCAATTTGGTTTCCCCCTTAAACCAACAACTACCCCAAAACAGGTATCGTAACACAGCAACATCTTAGCATCAGGACCTCCAGCAAATCTCAAAGGGGTTTCCCTATCAAAAGGCACCCCCTCCCTCCCCGCATATGAGGTCCCTTAAAGTGAGCATCTTGAGGTGTCCTCAGAATTACTTCTGGGGGGGTTTCTTGGGTGGGAGTTGGTTCTCCTCTTTGGCTCGTTTTAAGGGGAAGCCATCAGGAAAACCCACGTCTTTCTTTCTTTGGGGGAGGGATCCAAATCCAAAAAAGCGACCCCTACCCCCGCATACGGGTCCCCTTTGGTCAATATTTTGAGGTCCAAATCCAACAACGAGACGACCCAGCCACCCATTTGGATGGTGAGGTTTTCTCTACTGCTATCGGCTTGGATCCTTAGACTTTGACTTTTTGGATACCCCCATGTTTCCTTTCACCAGCAAAAAGTTAATTGGCCTAGCTGTGTTTCCGCACGTGGCGATTGAGAGAGCAAACAGTTAAGCTTTTTGCTGGGGGATTTGCAGCACCCGAGTTTTTGTGTCAACGTTGCCCGAGCCACAGGTCACGGCTTGCTGGCCTTCGGAGGCGCCTGGTCGGGGAAGAGCTACACGCTGCTGGGAACGCATGAGGCGCGGAGCGGAAACTGAGCTTAGCTTTACAGTGACCCATTGGGCTCTCCTATGGCGTGGGCTCGATTCTGGAATAGCGTTTGGTCAGATGGTCAGTTGCCTGATGCCTGTGCGTCCTTGCCTTAAGAACGCTTTGCTTCATGTTCCCCTGCCTGTGAGGCACCAGGCCTTGTGCCGCGGCTCGCTGCAGCCCTTGGAGAGACAGAGGCGATCTCTGTCTGGCGCCTTGGCCCAACAAAGCGGCAGATGTCACCCGTTTTCTCTGCAACCTTGCTGCGCACAGGGTGGCGTATTTTGGTAGCGGCTTTTGCCGCGTTTGCGGCGTCATTCCTGATTTCAGGTGTCTTTCATAACAAGCCCTTGTTTTTGGTTGGTGAATTGCAACATTTTGCCCTGCCACAAGCAGTGCTGAAAGATGGATCCACTTTGATTGGGGATAGCAGCGACGTTTAGAGCTGAGCCTCTGAATTCGGTTTGTGGAATTTCCATCGGTCCCTGCCTGACTTGGTTCGACATGTTGGCCTCTGGCGTTGAGGTTCAGTGCGGTGGAAATCTTCGACGACCACTGCCAGGACCTGCTTGCCACGGGGCCGTTGCTTGGCTTCCAAGATCACATACCCTCCTATCGCCAAAAAGGAATGTTCCTTACCCTTGAAACAGAATACTCCTAACCCCGAAAGGGTCTGAACGGAAATTTCGGCTTCAACCACGAAACAGCCCCTTCCAAGATGCTTCCCACTGCCTCCAAGCGATTTCTCCCTACCACTGGGGTCCAACAACCGCCTCCAGTTACCACTACTCTCAGTTGTTCAAAAAATGGCCTGAAAGAACCTGTTGGTTTCCTCATTTTGGCAGCCACTTTTTGGCTAAAGGTCCCAAAAGGTGATCGATCACCTTTGATTTGCAGTTTCTTTGGGCAAGCGAGTGTTATAAGGGGCGACTTGATGTTTCTCTTTTTGAGTATGTCTTTTTGGAGGGGGGCGGGTGCTGGCTGCTGGCTGCTGGCCGCTGGTTGCCCCGAGGTTGGAGCGCAAGGTGCCGAGCTTCGTGCACCATCCCCGGCTGGGCGTGCAGCTGGTGGGAGCCACCGAGATGCCCGTCGAGCAGGAGCCGTGTGGCTGGGTGGGTCCCTCTACTTCACGCTGGTAGTAAAGGCTTTCCAGACTTATGTGACTTGTCACTTGTCATGTACTTTCTCCTGTATGGCGAGCGCTGGGTCCTCTATTTTGGGATCCCTTACTTCAGGTGTCGGAATTCCTGAATGTGCAGCTCGCCATGGTTATTATCCAAGGCCGTGGTGAGTCGCTGAAGGTAAGTACCCCCTTTGTAGGTAGCAGGTTGGGTGGACTTGAGTGGATTCTGGGCGTTTCTACATTTCTCTTTGGGTTGATTCACTAGAAGTGGGAACCCTGATGCTGAGGACGGGGGTCCGCTTTGGCCCTCCTGCCGGTTTTTCAGCCAGCGGACAAGGAACGCCTGGGCCTTGCTCCTGCCGCATCCTTACCCTGCGTAAGTTTGGGTTTCTGCAAGTCTTTCCCGTTTTGGGCGGAGGCTTTTAAGTGTCGCTTCCAAAGTCAGTTCGGTCAACTACCAACATCCTAGAGGCAGTTAGCAAACACCCCGGTATGTGGTGGGTTTTTCGTCTATCTTCCTGTAGAGCTTTTTGTCGATGGCTTGTTGGCAACCTAGGTTACAACCCACTCATATATGCGCTGGAGTGGAATCAGCTGGCTTCTTAGACAGAGGGCGATTTGGAATAATCCCATGTCCTCTTGGTTTTAAAGGGGGACCAAGACTTCTTGTCCAAAGAGGACCTTTTGACCTTTTGTCATGTTACGATTCCAAAAAAAAGTGCCACGCGAAGAATAACTGTGATAGGGTCACTGTTGGTTCGTCAAGAGGAAAATGTGGGCTTTTTGAAGGGTTCTCCTTGGCTACGAAATCGGGAGGAGTTGAGGAATCTGTTGCCGAATCCCCTTGAACCAAGCCCAAAACCATGTGGCAGAGAGTTGAAACCCAACACCGCGAATACGTGGGGTACCTAGACACCCTCTAGAAACCGGTTTAGATGCGGCTTTCGTGGACCCAGCCCTGTTTGATGTAAGAGTACTAAAATTGGTGCTAGAAAAGGACCAACAGGGGGAGACAGAGGGAGAATAAGAATAAAAGCAAAAAACAAACGCCTCCAAACCGGTTTCATGACCCTCTGAGAAATGGAATTACTCCGATGTTGAGTCGGGGTTCAGGACATCCAGGAGCTTGTCAGCTTCGCCCTGAAGCGCCGCGCCCTGCTGCGGACCTGCCTTCACAGCGCCTCGCGCAAGCTGACCCGCGGCGCCCAAACCCCCCAAAAGGTCCCATTTCAGCATGTTCTAGTTGGCCTTTTGGTGGCAAAAGGAGCTCAGAATCCAAAAGTTGAAATGGGCTTTCGGCACTGCTCAATTTGTGACTTGGGTTGTTTCGAGAATTCTCGTGAAACCACCCATTTGCACTGTTTTTTTGGTTTAAGGGTGTCACTTCAATGTGCCCACGTTGAATCAGGCTGGCGGTTTGAACGGGTGGTTTACTTGAGCCCCTCGCAAATGGGAGCTAAGCCCTATCATCCAAAACGCCCAACGAGCAATCGGAGGAAAGTTGGCGATTGGTCAGCTCATGGATCACTGATTTTTATGCTTGGGTGAAAGTGAATGGCACAGTTTCCCCATGTTTGAATCCTTCCTTTGGCTAGCAGTTTAAGGGGGTTGCAAACCCATGGACTGAAAAGGAACCTGGGCGTGGCCTTCGGAATTGGAGGGCCATTTTTTAAAGGATTTTTTTCGTTTTTTTTAGGAATTATTTTTGCTTTTCAGGGTGGGTGGCTTTTCGGCTTTTTGGCTTTTGTGGCTTTTACGTGGATTTTTGTGGCTTTTGTGGCTTTTCATTTCGCATCCTCTGCATTCACAGTTCCTCTCTTTCGCATCCTCTGCATTGCCAGTTCCGCTGGCTTTTTGGCTTTGTGGCTTTTGGCGGCTTTCTGGCTTTGGCTTTTCGCATCCTCTGCTTTCCCAGTTGGTTTTTGGCCTTGGCTTCCTGCATCCTCAGCATCGCAAGTTCCTCTCTGGTGCCCCCCGCCACCCCCCTTTCGATTAAAATACACGCCTAATTGAATCATCACTTTTTCGATCATCATGCGACAGCTGCTTTTTAGATTCTTTGGCTGCCGTTTTACAGGGATTAGTTTGCCCGTGATTGAATCCTCACTTGTACCATGAGGCCTTGCCGCAGAGGAACTGATGACCCCCATTGTTTTTTTATATTTTTTGGCCCTAATTGAATCATCACTTTTTCGATCATCGTGGGGGGGCTGCCGCCCCCCCCAACCCCCCCGCGCCTTTAATTGAATCATCACTTTTTCAATCATCATGGGGGGAATTGCCGCCCCCCCACCCCCGCTACGTTTTAGGTGTTTTACAGGGATTAGTTTGCCCGTGATTGAATCCTCACTTGTACCATGAGGCCTTGCCGCAGAGGAACTGATGACCCCCCCGCTGCTTTTTTATATTTTTTTGGCCCTAATTGAATCATCACTTTTTCAATCATCGTGGGGGGGCTGCCGCTATTTTTTGGACTTTTTGCCCCTATTTGAATCATCACTTTTTCGATCATCATGCGACCGCTACTTTTTAGATTCTTTGCCCCTAATTGTTCGATCATCATGGGGGGGCTGCCGCCCCCCCAACCCCCCCGCTATTTTTTAGACTTTTTGCCCCTGATTGAATCATCACTTTTTCGATCTGCAGGGATTAGTTTGCCCGTATTTGAACCCTCACTTGTACCATGAGGCCTTGGCGCAGAGGCACTGATGCCCCCCCCCCCGCTGCTTTTTTTTTTATTTTTTGCCCATTGAATCATCACTTTTTTCAATCATCATCCCCCCCCGACTTTTTGCCCCTGATTGAATCATCACTTTTTCGATCATCATGGGGGGGCTGCCGCCCCCAACCCCCCCGCGCCTTTAATTGAATCATCACTTTTTCAATCATCATGGGGGGAATTGCCGCCCCCCACCCCCGCTACGTTTTAGGTGTTTTACAGGGATTAGTTTGCCCGTGATTGAATCCTCACTTGTACCATGAGGCCTTGCCGCAGAGGAACTGATGACCCCCCCGCTGCTTGTTTATATTTGTTTGGCCCTAATTGAATCATCACTTTTTCAATCATCGTGGGGGGGGGCTGCCGCCCCCCCCCAACCCCCCCGCTATTTTTTGGACTTTTTGCCCCTATTTGAATCATCACTTTTTCGATCTTGAAAACGATGCTGATGATGTTGACGGACGCGTAAAATACGTACATTTCGCGAGAAAATGCTGTAAATTGCAGCATTTTAGTGGCCAGGACGGAAAACCAAAAAAAACTCCCAAAATAAAACAAGAACTCCAAAATTACATCTCGACCCTTCGGAATTCCATTGGCACCAGTTCCCTTTCATGGGGAAGATACGTGGAATTGATTGGGGGACCTCCACAACTTCACCCTTTGCCAGAAAGAGCAGTCCAACCAAAGCGCCCTTCGAGTCGCTGCTGAAAGGCGCGACCAACCGCTCCCACCAGCTCTTCACACTGCGGGTGGAGTCTGCAGCCACCAGTGCAAGGCTCGGTGGCCTGATGCTGGGCTGCGGCATTGCCCAAAGCTCGCCTTTGGGCCGTGTTCATGCATGACCAGCTCGCTCAAGTTTGGACCACATCTGTGGGGTGAACAGAAAGGCATATTTTCTGACGCTGTTCCATAGCCTAAGGTAGAAGGATTGTTTTGGAGGAGACCCCAGTGGTGATTGAGTGACTGATATCCCCTGTCAATCAGTTTCCTACGTGGGTAGCCGCTTGCCAAGTTGGTGATCATCCCAGTTGTCCACTGGCCCATGTGGTGCTCCAATGAGACAAACCAAATCGGTCAACGTTTCCTTTGGTCCCCCTTTGCCGGGATCAAACCTCGCCAAAAGTGGAGGACTGTGTACCTGGTGCCCTTTCACAGCTTTAACTGGGTTCCTTACAGTCAACACCCGCGTGCTCAAAACATAATTTACGGCGTGGTTTTCCTTGAAACCACAATTTACATAGTATTTGTCGGGTCATCAGGGAAAGACCTTTGTCGGTGTGGATTGGCGGTGTGATTTGGAGCCCTGGTTCTCACAGGGCGAATGGGGACTTTAAGCTTCTCACGTTCAAACCATCAATCCAAACCGTCAGATAGAAGGAAGCTGATTAGCTCCCTCAATTTAGTTGGGACTTTCTATTGAGTCCCAATGAAACTGCCAAATATATGGTACCAATCCAATCCTTGTGCTTTGGTTGAGAAGGATTCCTCAGAGGATCCCTTTGCCCACTGAGAATCTCACCTCAGGACCGGCTGAGCTAGAGGATCCTCTATCTTCTAGAGGTTTTGGTTTGAGGAACCCTGCTGGGGCGTCAGTGTTGTTTTATTCAGCATCCATTTCTCCAACCCCCCCCCCCCCCCCGAGCTGAAAAACGCCCTTGAAACGTCACGAAATCCAAATCCAAGAACACATAGGCTGGTTTTGGATTCCTGGGGTTCCCCCCCCTTTTTGGCACCACCCCCCCAAACTCCCCCGGACTCCCTTCCGCTCGCCGCGGGTCGCGGGTCGCGGAGGCTCTGCTTCTTCGACTTGGCGGCGGCGGACTGCGCAGTGCCCTCCCTGGACCTCCGATCTTTGGAGGCCGAGGAGCCGCTCGGCTTGAGACTCGACTCGAGGCCGGCCCGGCTCGGGGTTCAAAATCTGGCTCTCCTTTTCAAGGGAACTTCCCGGGGTTCAAATCCAGCTCCCCTTTTAAGGGAACTTGTTCGGGATTCTGGGATTTTTGGAGCTGTGTGGTGGTACATAATGAAAGTTCGGACTTTGGTTGGCCAGTCTAGGAGTCAGCTGTTGAGGAAACCAACACTAAATCGATCAACTTTTGAAGGGAAATCCAGGGACTTCTGTCCATTTGCCTGTGGGTGGCTGTCTTTTGTGGGTGCCCTTGTCAGGTTTTAGGGAAATGAAAACGAACGGTGAAGCCACTTACTTGGGCTTCAGCAAAAGGAACATGGCGAAGGGTTACCCACTTTGACTGGGATTGCCAGACGGCTCACTGACCGTTTTTGTTTGCCTTTCCATCATTTTCACCAGAGTTTGCTCGACTACAGGCCTGACAGGAGTTGAAGCAACAATCAATGGACATTGAGATCACCCCCTTCCTCTTTGTGTGGTGGCTTACTTGATCTCATGCAACAAAGGCGCTCTGGTCAGGGTAGTGAGTTGTTTGTATACCCTTTTCACCTTTTCCGCGTTTCTATTGTGTGCGGTTTGCTGAACAGTTGAACATGTTGGGCATGTGCCCAAATGGGAGTCCGGGACACCACAACTGTACATGAACATACAACAAGAAGATGGTGTATATGTATGTGTATGTATACGTACAATACCATTTTGTTCATAACTTGCTGGTTCTCAGTGGGGAATGAGGGAATGACCCCCTATAAACCATCGTTCATTCCCAACAGCCTGGTTTATTCCCTGCTGAGCACTAGCAAGACAATGTGTGAGCACGCATTTGCGAATGCAAGGAGGATTAGTTTGCATCGCCTAGAGGCTGCTACAAGCGTCGTGCCCGCTGACCCTTGCGGTGACCGACTGCATCACAGGCGCCTGCACGGTTCCGTGAAGGGGGCCCTCTTCCCCTTGTTCCCAGGGGCAAGTCTGTTTGTGGAGGGGGCTATGGACCTCGGTTTTTGTTTTGCCGCCACTCACCACTTGGCCGCCGTTGGGTTTTGCATGAGGTCAAGCTAAACAAACTTCTGTTTTGCCCATGGGAGGCCCCAAGTCGATGGACACGGAGTCACGCTTTTCACCTTTTGCCTTCTTGGGTTTCCTTTTTTGGCATGCATCCAGTCCAAAGTCACTACTTTTCACGGTCACACATCAGTTTGGCCCATCAACACCCTGACAAGGACGTTGACACTCATGGTAAGGATTCCTATCAAACAAAAGCCATGTCCATGGCCCGCAGGCTTGGTAGCTAGTTTGTTGAATCCTTCACCTTGAACTTTTTGGTTGCTGGTAGTAGTGCTTCCTTAGCAACCAGCAAAAATAAAACTATTTGGTCCGGGGACAAAATCCCATGGTCCCCTCAAATCCCAATAGGGGCCAAGAGCGACTCCTATTAGGGGCTGTTCCTTTCGAGCGCCACTTCTTTTGGGAGCAACTCCTTGGGCTCACAGCCGGGGCAGCACCACAAGAACTTTTGGTGCATGTTGCTTGGATTTTAGGACTTCAGCTTTTTGCCAACTAATGGGTTTTCCATTAAACCACAAAGGTTAGTCACTTTAGCGGGGGAGCAGACATAAACCGAGATGTTGAAATCGTGCTTGCTCTTCAAAATCCCACTTTGGTTGCGAACACCACGAGTCTTGGCAGTGCCTCACTGGTCCATTCGGGTCTAGAATGGTTGGAATCAACCCACCAGAAGGTCGGCCCTTTCAAAAAGGTGCCTGGCGCTGTACCGTGGTCGCTACCGTGGGCAAGAGCGCGAAAGCCGCGGCGGCGGCGCTGAGCAGCACCCGGCTCAAGGCATGATGTTTGGGGTGACTCGTTGAGTGAGGAAGGTTGACCCCATGCGGTGGGTGGACGAAATCCATTTCGCACCACTTTGAATCCATGTTTGAAACCACTGGTTGCTGGTACTTACACAGGAATCGAACCATTCCAGGGTTTCTTGGTGCAGGATTCCGTCCATCCACAGTATTAATCAACCAACCAGTTGATGAATAGAGGGCAAACGTGGTCTGATTCCAACCACTAAACCCAGGTTGAGACCCCCCCGGGAAAAAAAAAAAAAAAAAAAAAAAAACAACTATTACAGCTGGGTTGAGTACTATGGTCAAGATTATACTCGGTCCCAGTTCTTCAGCCTGTTTCTCGAGCTTCACGCTTCGCGTGCCCAGACAACAAACGTGACAAACAAAACGGGCCTTCATTTTCTTAAGGGTCACTCAAGAACTGGGACTGGCAGCCTGGGGTCACCTTGAGAACTGGGGATTTTTTGTGGTGGTTACAATGCAAGTGTCGCTTCTTTTCGCCCAACCTCTACCGGAAAAAGGCGCCTTCCGACCCAGAGAGCCGACTTTGCATGGGCCTTACTTATGGGCTCTTTTTCCCGGGGTCAGTGCTGTTATCGGGTTGCTCGCAGTGGTTTTCCAAGAAGGTCTTTGATTTTGAGCGGGGGGGACCCACTTCTGGTTGGGTGTTCCTTAATTTGTGGTTTGGACTGGTGGTTTTGGGGAATTGAACTGCTGTAGAGGGTAAATGGGAAACCACTCTTAACCACCAAACCACCAATCAATAGGGGGGCGCTGATTAGGAGCAGCGGCAACCGCCTGCTTATGAATTCCTGGTAGGACGACAATTTGTGGCTGACCTGCATGCTTGCCTCGCTCGTGTGAACGTGCTTGCTGGTTGCACTTCAACCCCCCACCTTCTCTACACAAATCGTGGGGGGCGCCTGGAAGACCTTTTTCAAGGGGGCCCATGTCGGCTGGGAGCAGTTTCTCAGTTTCTCCCTTCCTGAGGTTGACTGGAGGCTTTTTGTGAGGATGTTCGTAAACCAAACTGTCGCTGTTTTTTTTAAGGGCCCTCCGCTGTGGAAATGCGAAGTTTCGGGTGCGCTTGGCAGCTGATCAAATTTTGACAGGTGGCATCAGATGCATCGCCGCGCGTCCAGCGGACGCGGCAAGAGCACCTCGGCGCGGTTGGCTCCAAAACGAAGCAAGCTTTCGATCAGAAGCAACATGCCAAAGCTTGATTGCTATTGGGTTGGATCTTTAGACTTGAACTTTTTGGGAATCACGGGTGTTTGTTGAACCCACCAAAAAGTTCAACTTTTTGCAGAGAGATCAACAGCAACCAAGAAAGGTAGACCATACTATTTAGTCTCCTTTAGGTTTTACTAGCAAAGCGGCACTCAGGAGCCAGCAGCCTGCCTGAAGGCGCCAAACCACACTGGTAAACACATGGATTTGGGGTTTCCTTTTCTTCTTTGCAGCGTCCAACTACCCTGCAGGTTTTCTGTTTCAATCCAGCAGGGACGGGCAAAACAGGCGATATTAATAGGCAAAGCTGGAGAACCAGTTCCCCTCAGTCACGGCTTTGCTTGCACAACTTGTGTTTTGCCCTGACCCAAAAAGGAACAACGGACCAAGAATCATGTGAATTGTGTTTTCCCTTGCCACGCACACGAGTCATAAGTGTATGACCTAGACATGTCCGGCGGTGGAGTTGGAACGGAACATGACATGTTTGATGAGGATGTCCTTGCACAAGGTCACCGTTTCATTGGGCTTGGAGGTCAGGCTCATGACTGGGGTCCTGTGAAGTCTCACCCTCTCTTGCCTCAAGCTGACCTTTTGACCTTTTGGTTTCTCCGTAGAGGTTTCAAAACGGTTAAACCTTTAATCTTGGAATCAACCAAGGACAATATCCACTCGCATCGTTTCCTCAACTTCCGAAAGTGTTTCAATGGAAGCCAGTCGGTTGCAACCTTTTGAAGGGAACCACAGCGGCTTCTGAAACACACCTGGCTGAAACATTGGTCCAAGAACATGTCGCTCTTGGGCCTTCTAGTGAGTTTCCATGGGATGATGCCATCTGTTTTCAAAAGCCAGTCGCCTCCTTTTTGGATTTCCACAGGTGCCATTGGAAATCCCGTGACACAGTTGCCACTCATGTTGAAATTGGGATAGGCCTTGGGACATGGGTGTGGCTCAAAGTTAAGCAACTGGGGGCACGCAGGTTTTAGGCCTTGGTTCCAGGTGCCGTTTTGGTACATGTTTTTGACCCACGGCCACATGGGTTGCCCTTAGGCAGCTGAGCCTCCTGCAAGAGGAGGTGGTTCTGCTCAAGGCCGAGTCGGAGTTGGCGCTCAGAGGCAGCCTCATCGTGGAGTTCAATACGAGGCCGGCCCCGTGCCGCGAAGTCAAGTCCAGGCATAGGGATCCTCTTGGTCGGTGAGTTTTGGGTAGCAATCGATGGGTTCCACTGGTTTTGGTTGGGTTTTGTAGGCCTTGTGCGAGGGCCATCTATTTTCTCAAAGGGGTATGTAAGAGTCCAGGGGTAAGTTGTAGTGGGCAGCCTAAGTTGCCCACTCACAAGTCCCTCGTTGCGTGGGGTTAACCGTTGAATACCACTGAAACTTGGCCGAACATCCAAGCAGCCACCCCCCTACAATTCCAGTTGCTGGGTGGCTTCCACCCTCCAAACCCTGTTTTGGTGTTCTGTCCCTGCCAAAAATGCTCCTGACCCTGCACTGAAGTTCCATTTTCTACCTGGCCAGATGGGGAGGGCTAAATAGCCCTCATGTTTGTGTTTTGTGTGTTTTGTTTCGGGTTGTTAAATCTTTCACTCACTTCCTGAGTTCATGAACTTTAAACTTTTTTGGATGACCATTTGAGTAGTAAATAAAAATGGATTTGGTTGGTCAGCAAGTGATTCCAGGAAGCCAAGTAGGTTTCCTGCAGTGCGGTGGTCACACAATGCCGAATCTTTGACATGTCCCCCGGCTTTTCCACAAAGACACACGCATGAAAGCCGAATGTTGTCAAAAAATGAAAAACAGTGCTGCATGTCAAAATTTCCTATGAGGTTCTTCACTGTCCTTGGCATGTCCTTAGGTGTTTGTGTTCTTCTTCTGTCCAAGGGGTTGGCAAGGGGTGATCTCACCGGGTGATCTCAAACGCTGCTTGGCACCGGGCTCTCCGGGAGCCAGGTTGATCAAAGGGTGCGTTACATGGCATGACCATGGCTTGGAAGACCACAGAAAGATGTTTTTCCATTTGCTGCCAGGAATATGTAGTGTTTTGCCCTGTTAGTCTTAAAGGGACTCCATCACTATTGGATGTTGTTTTGTATATTTTTTAGGGGGCTTAAGTAAATGGGGGTGATATATCGATCAACCCTCATATGGAAGGCAAACCACACAGTTTAGTTGGTCCCCTAGCTTGAGAAACACCCATATCTTTACCCAGGACATTCGATTTACCTAAGAAACGCAAGGGAATGATTCGATTCACCTGAAGGTACCAACAAACGTTATGGTTTCAGCCATGGATTCCAAGTCAAGTGGTGCAAGATTTCGTGCGTCCGCGGTATGCCCTCTCATCAGAATGGCCATGAGGCCAGACCAGAAGAAGCTGGCCCGTGAGCGCGCGAAGACCTTGGAGTGGTGCGGCCTGACAGATCCGGCCTCCGAAGACGATGTGACGCCATACCTGGCGACGCTGAGGCGAAATGGAATCCACCAACGGACCATGCGAGCCGGGGCTTTTTGTCGGTTCAGGGGCGACCCTCTAATTGCCCTTTCTAAGATCTCATGCTTCAAGCGTGCCCAGTGTGCCTAGTCGAACAGGGTTCAAGGGTAGACAATTGGTCCCTCGCGAAGGGGCGAACCATCACGGCCTCGTAAAATCTGAAAGCAGGCGTTACTACCAGATTGAAGGCTAAATGCGGAGTAAGCAAGCTCCAACACCATCTGTGTCGTAGTGCTGCTTGCTTTGGCCTGGGGACAACGGAGGGCTTTGAGCGCCTCGAAACAGCGTGAAACGGGTGGATCCGGGGCCGAAGTTCAAGTGGGTTTCCTTGTGGCTTCTCTTTGAATGCCAGCCCAAAGTCTTAAGAAATCCATTTTCAGAAACCCCAGGTGGGACCAAACCCCATTGTAGCCCCTGCAAACTTGTGGTTTTCAGTTTCCTGGGTATCCTCCCCACCACCCCCATTTCCCCTCCCCCCTGCCCCTGCTGAGCTAGCATGGGAGTTTTTTAGTTAGCTTGTCACCTCTCCTTGCTCATCTGGTTGCTCATTTCAATCCCAGCGCTAGCACCTATCGCGTCAGTGACCCCTATTGTGGGGGAGGGGTGAATTCGGTCTTCACACTAGACGCAGAGGTTGTGTTCCAACAACCCCGCCCAGCCAAAATCCCAAGTGCTGTCCAAACGACATTCCTCAAGTAGGGAGTGGAGATTGGAAAAGGCCCTTGGCGTGTTCCAATATTGTGCTTCGTTTTGTTTTTTCCAAGAGGGCCGGGTATCCATTTTACAGCCCACTAACGGCTCGGGGTTGGTAGGCCTCATTCAGGGGAGTGAACGCATTCAGGTTAGTTAAGCCCAACATAAAGCCCAAACGAGGCCGAAGGCCTGAATGGTTACCCTCCCACCAATCAACATGGAACCTGACGTTCGAAGGTCCCATTTTCCTAAAGGGACCCCCGAACGTCAGGTTCCATGTTAATATATTGCTGGCAGGGCAGGTGCCGGGGATCTTTGGGTGGGGAGACTGTAGAGTCGCTTCCCGTGGCCCGACATCGGCCCGAGGAACATGTCGGAGGACGCGACGTTGGCGGGGCGCCTCGTGTATCATTTGCCCCGCGGAGAGCGGACGAGCATCGGCAGCGATCCCGACAACGCGGTGGTGGTGGACACTCCGACGAAGAAGCGTCAAGTTTCCTTCTTGTTCTTTTTGTTTTTTGGGCGGGGGTGGAAACCACTCTCAAAGTGCGCGCGTGAAACGTCCAGGGTTGTTTCTTTTTCTTTGTTTTGCTTCTGCGGAGGGGGGTCCCTTTAAGCAATGCGCAAGATGCCCCCTTTTCCTCCGGCTCGCTGGTTCTCCCTAGGTGAGTTAGGCATGGGGAGAAGTAGTTCCCAGGACGGCTTGGGCGTGCTGCCCAACCTCTGCAGCGCCTCGCAGCAGTTTAGATCGGGCGGTGGTTTGGATGTATATTTCACATATACTCATGTCTAAACCAATACCGAATACACCAATAGATGCATATCGATGTATACATATATTTTGCACATACACACACACACATATATATTTATATATATATATATATACACATAAAGACATATATCAACGCGGTAGCGAATGCTCGCCACAGCTGAAACAACATCCGCGACATTGAAGAACATATTGAACGCCAAACCTGGATCTTTGTTCCTTACAAGGTTTTGCTTGGATTATCATTTGCCAACCTTGTTTTGGGGAAATCAGTGGGACACCAACCCTAACCTCCACCAATTGAAGTCAAGCCGAGCCTTTGCTTGACGGGTTGAATCACCCCTTGCCTGTCGCATTTCATGGCCTTGTATTTAGCACAGGCCCGGAGCCTGAAAACAATCGAAAACAAGCCGAAAAGGAGTGCAAAATATGTTCTCAAAGGCGTTTCGCTCACGTGTTTTGGTAAGTCCCTCCAAAGTGAGCTAGATCCCGGGGTTACGAACCACTTTTCACCCACTGCTTGAGTTCCTGGACTTCTTTTGATAGAAAGCCCCGTGCTCCAGACCCAAGGGGTGAGTTCAAGGATCACCTTGTCCACCTGTCCACTAGCATGGAACCAGAGGGTTTCTTGTAAGGACCCAGTCAGGTTCCATGACAACGTGGGCAGGGCATTCTATTGGGCTGACGTTCCTTTGCTTGCCATGGAAACTCATTGGTGCATGTTGCTTGGATGTTAGGACTTTAACTTTTGCCAACTAATGGGTTTTCCGTATTAAACCACTACTGTAAAAGTTAGTCACTTTTAGCAGGGGAGCAGAAAGCAACCGAGAACTCGTGTTCTCCCAAGGCATAGTCAACCTGGACGACTCCAAGGTGACTTTGTCCCGACCGGACTTTGCCCGCGCTCAGATTCTACTCAACGGCAGGCGTGGCAAGCGCTTTGGGGGGGCGGCGGGGGAGGGTCTGTCATGTGAGACCCGCGAACCGCATTCCATCCCTTGTGTGCTTGGGCATTACCATCCGCGATCATCGCGATTGCTCATTTTTTTGTGTTTTGCTTTTTTTTGTCAGCCTCATTGGCGAAAGTGTTTAAAGCCCAGTTTATTAACAGGCGTGTTTTGGTGGGGAACCATTATTTGTGGAGAGAAAACCCCCCCTACTACTAAGCTGGGGTTGAATAATATGGGGTCACCTTGGAGGAAATGGATTTCCAGGATGCACATCTCCACCTTACCGATCGGGCCTTTGAAGCAGACCCTAGCTTCAAACATGGAAGCAAAGCCAACAAAGGCGACGTGCTTGAGCTCACCTCTATACCCCAAGGTGAGCTGCAAGCCAGAAAGCCTCTTCTGGCAAACCTTCAGTGCTGCCCTTGTTTGAACTCTTTGTTTGGAGGGGCTAGCCTAATGTTTATATTTCCCATGACAGCTGGAGGTCCGCATTGGGCTTCAAGTGCGACTGGCGGTTCCTTGCACTCACCACGCCCATGCGTTTTGCCACCGATAACTCAGGATGCTGAGCAGCGAAAGCGTAGCGCTGGAAGACAAGGACTGACGTGGATCAGGGTGGGAGTCATGGGTGGGGCTACATTTCAGCCGATTGAACAGTCACCCTTAGTAGCTGGGTTAGAGGACCCCCTGTAAAAGCCGGTGGTTTTTGGAGGAACCCTGAACCAGTGATGCCGACCTTCAAGAATTCGTCGAGTGAAGGCCTACGAGCTTGCTTCAGCTGAGGCAAAGCTGGTTCCCAACACTTCCTCTAAATCCTGTTTTGTTTGGCCGCCTGTGAAATTGGGGGTGGGACGCCTGAGGTAGTCTGAGGTTCATAACCTCACGAAACCTGAGTTCCTAGTCTTACTGTACTTTTTGGGTCTGGGCATTTTAGTGGCAAGCTGTTTAGTTTGTTTGTTGCACATCCGCGGAAGTGAATACTCGTCCATACCAGGTAGGTCCAGTTTGTTCCAAGAGTCACCCCCTTCGAGTTGTGTTTTTTTGCCAGGACCGGATCTGCATCGGAAGGGCCCAGCTCTTGCGACTCCACATCCCCAAGAAGGGGGAGCCAACGGAGAGCGACGTCCTATCCCAGGCGCGGAGTGCCCAGAAACCGCATGAGAGGCTTACATGGCTGTGGGTCAAAAACCAATGCTACCATTTTGGGGTATGTGCACCACCCGTCTTAGTCCATTTTAGTGGGGATTGGGATGTTCACTGGGGGTACGGGATTTTGAGAAGAATGGGTCTCGGGACCGGCTTGGGACCAGAATCAAGGACCGCATCCTTCAAGGCAGAGGCTTGTTGGGCCTTCTTATGCCTAAGCTTTGCTTTCTGCCTGCGACGGGCAACATGAGGTTGCTATAAATTCTTCGCTCGCGAATCCCTTTGATATTTTGGATGTTTTCTGGAATTGGCAGAGATGACTTGGCCAAAGCCTGAAGCTCCGAGGGTCTAGGCCTGGTTGAACTCAGGATCCAGCCCTGACAAAACCCGGTGTGCCCGTTTTAGCTGTTTTGAAAGGGAAACAGCACAAAGAGTTAGTTGACATTTCCAATGGGAAAATCCCTGAACAGCAAGGAACCGTGATTCTTGTGTGCACTGTGCAGTGCAATTGCTGTGGTTTTTTTTAGCACGGCATGATGTGGAGCAGGCAACGCTGCTTATTTCAATCGTTCCACAACAGCTTCTTGGCAGCTGTTACGCAAAGTTGGTTTCCCCATCGTGGATTTGTTTCTTTGTGGGTTCTGGGAGTGGACAGCCCGTTTCTGATCCCAAATTGCAGCCAACAGGCAATGTGTGTTAACTGGGATGGGTGTAATACTATGCATGGACGGACTCCTGCCCCTCACATGGATGAACCCGCGGGCTTTGAGCGAGGACACCTCGGTCTTGCCGGCCTCTCCGCCGGAGCTCGGAGACCTGAGCCAGCTGTGTGCGCACTCAGACTCCCTTCGAGACCTGCGGCTGGGATTGACGGAGCTGGCGGTGGTGGCCGTTTTTCTTTTTTTTGGAGGGGGGCGGGGTAATGAAGGGGGGGGCGGGCGGGGGGGGAGGGGGGGATTGGGTTCTCTGACAAATGAAGTATACCCAATAAAGGAACCAGGGCCTTCTCGCAACTCATTTTTGCAACGTGTTCAACTTCAAGTAAACGGGTCCCCGTGTGTCCGACACCCGAGACCCGAGTTGGAGAGGGGACACAACGGTTCCTGCGGGATCTCTCCAGCACCGTCTTATCCCAGGCTTCCAGTCGGGTGTTTGCCGGTTGGGCCTGGGAAAGCCGAAGGCTTTGGTTTGCTCGGGGCGGTTTCAGCGAAGTCCATTCCTCTAGAATGGCAGAGAAAAGGCGATTTTTTCGAAGGGAAGCCGAGAGTTGGTTGAAAGCAGATCTGTTTTTTTGCCGATCCTGTATGGACCAGACAGCAATTCTCAGTTAGCACTGGCTAGACTCCCAACCCCACATCGGAGTTGTTCCAGGCCGCTTCTGTGATACGGTTAGAAGGCGAGTGGGAAGGGACCCCGCCACCACGCCAAGCCAATGATCACCGCCAAATAAGGACAAGCGGATTTTGATACCCCTCAAACATGGATCCCTTATCTTGCTGGTTGTTTTGTTTTGAGTTGGTTTAGTACTTGGTTTTTCCATTTCACCCACCAACAAAACTGATAATAAAAGCTTTGAGCAGGGGGATCTGAAAACGGACAGCCCAGTTGTGTCCCACCCTGGTTTTGTTTGGTCCAAGGCAGTACTACGTCAAAGACCTGCTGCCGAAACTGGCCCCTCCCCAGGCAGTGGCGATTCTCGAGGCGCTGAGGAGCCTCGAGCGGAAAGGTTTTTTAAAGAGGAATGCGGGGGTATCGGCACCCAGTTTCCTTTCATTTTTGTTGTTGGGGAACATTTTGCATTTTTGCTTATTGTGGTTTAGTGGTTGAAATCCAACCACTTAACTGCTTTTTTTACAATTTTTGCTCCCCTTCCAACGTCAACCAAGTGGTTCTCAGGGCCCTCGAAGGAGAACCCCATCCCCCCGACATCCCCCCCCCCTCCGTCGCACTGTCCGGAACAGTCCAACACTGCGAAGTTCTGCAAAGCACTGTGCGGTTCTGCGCAGGTTGTGCGAACCTGACTTGGGGCGGCCAGATCTCGGTGCTTCCCAGCTGTCCCCTTAGGTTTTGAGGTTTTTAAGATTGAGTGGGGGTTCCATTTCACCCACAAAACGTGAAGCTCTTGGCAGGGCAGAACAGCCCAGATGACTGGTGCACCTTTAGCTCTTTTCCATGAAGAGTTGCTACTGGCCGCTGCGGGGTCCCTGTGACAATCATAATTAGGATGTGTGGGGCGGTTTTAAAGGGAACGCAAAAGGAAACCACCCTGTTGGCGGTTCGCCGATTATGAGGCACACCTAATTCCCCGGGTGCTTCTGGCCTTTATGAATCTCAAAGGTTCGGATTTATAAGCATGGCAGATTGCTAGGAGTGAGTCCTCTCAAGGGGTTTCCTTCCTTCCTTACTTTGGCTTGCCTTTTAGGGGAATCCTAACTCGCTGGCACAGAGCTTCCAAGCTGTTGGCTTAACACTTCAATGTGGCAACCACAGATCCCCTGCAAATTCATCATTCACCTCGAACCCCGAGGTTCCGAGCCCACCCCACATCCTTAGGAAATCGTTTTGTTTGAATCCCTTGCGGCCAAGGGAGGTTGTGTCATGGTCCCAAGGCACCGCAGGGTATGGGAAGGATTACAAAACTTCTTGCACAATGGCTTCCTTGCTTCCTTTTCCTTGCTTCCTTGCCTTGCCTTCCCTTGCCCTTCCGTCCGTCCGTCTGTCCGTCCGTTTGTTTGTCTGTCTGTCTGGTCCGTCTGTCCTGTTTGTGTGTGTATGTTGAGCAAACAGTCCAAGCGCTTAGGAAGGTGTGCTACCACATCGACGAGGCCAACATGATCACCCGGGAGGTCCGGCCGGAGGACCATATGCAGCCACTCGGAGCAAGCGAGTTTTGTCTGATCCAAAGATTGTGTGATGGCTAAAAAACCCACGCCATCCATGTCCGGTAGAAGCTCGCTTGTACCCAATGCGAATTAAGCTTTTTTGTTTTCTATAGTAGCTCACTTGCAACCAAAGCGAATCAATATTTTGGGAACTTGTGGTTTTCCTGATTTGTTTCCATGTTTTAGCGGCCCCAAATTTAAGAAGGTGATTACCTTTTATTTCCATGTCCAAACTAGTTTAAGCGGAGGAAGGCAACCACGATCTACTGGCCTACTATAGTAGGTGAATTCTGCTGGGATAATTTCACATTTTTTGTGTACCCCAGTCCAATTGCCGCTAACCAGGAAAACCATGGTGTAAATCCTAAAGGTAAACAAAAACAGCTGTTTACCTACTATAGTGGTACCATGGAGCCTACCAGACAGTCCCTTCTAGAGGACAATGCTCCGGGATCCCTCACTCAGGTTCCAGGGCAACTCGTGGATGGGAGGGAATCGGAGCATAGGTGTCCTTTTTGGTTGGTTTGCTTAAAAGATAGAAGGCCCTGGTGTACCTGGTGGTTCAGTCATCTACCAAGGCCATCTATTTTCCAAAAAGGACACCTATGAACTGGAGGCTAAGAGCACTGAGTGCCGCCATATTTGGGCATGGAATGGTAAGGGCAACGGCCTCAGGTTTGAGGTGGAGTTGGTCTGGGACATCTTCCGCAAGCCCGAGGAGGCGTCGCCCGAGACCTGCGCTCGTTAGCGCATATCCCGCCCCTTCTTTCTCACTGGGTGCCGAATGTGCCCTTAGTGACATGATTGCTCCCAAAAGCAACTCCAAGGGATTCGGGTTTGCACGTTTTGGTGAACCTCCCCCCCCCCATACTCAACAGGCTTCCACCACTGATGTGTTGTGGGGTTTACTTGTTTTTGCTCTTGGAAAGCAAAAGTAATGCAGGTCACTTTGGACAGGTAACCCGCAAGGCGCACCAAGCATTTCTAGGACTGCAAAGTGGATGTGACTTGGTTTTGTTTCTGCAACTTTTTTGAGGCGATTAGTTCCCCACGGAATTTAAGGGGACGCAACGAAGACAGCGGTCCCTTATCTTTTTGAGATGTCAACTCGCAAAGTCCATCGGGAGAGGAAGCCTACTTGAGGGGATCCATTGATTGGGTTCCAATTTCTCGAGTTCCGATCGCTTGCAGAGGACACACATGTTACGAGGTACCCTACTCGAGCCCATGTAGCTAGAATCCATTCTCATAATTGAGGCCCACTCGTTCTGAAGTCATTTCTCAAACT
Organism: Effrenium voratum; assembly: GCA_963377175.1. NCBI lineage: Eukaryota > Dinophyceae > Suessiales > Symbiodiniaceae > Effrenium > Effrenium voratum. Next base: position 1,015,846 of record CAUJNA010003427.1, read on the forward strand.
GAGCTCCTGTTGAAAAGGGGCACAGGCGTCCTGCCTAGTGCCCAGTTCCGCCAAATTTCGGACTGCCAGCCGGCCGACCGCGGCTAGAAGGGTCCCTTCAAACACATTTTTCCTAGGCGAAGGGAATTTAGGCAGGGGTCCAAAGGATACATCCAACAGCAAGCTGCTTGGCTATTTTGTCTCAGCCTCGAATTTGGGTGCGTTTTTTTTGTTTGTTTCACACGCATGCGCTGGGATCCCTGCAAACTTTGCCTAGGTCTTGGTGATCCGTCTCATGAGCTATGCCCACAGCAGCAGCGCAAGAGGCACCACTCCCTCGGGCCAGGCTCGCTCGTTTCGGATGAGCAAAAGCTGGGGCACTACCTTTCAAAACGTTACCTGTTGGGATGCTTTGACCGTGCCAATCACTCTTTGCTTTCAACATCGTTTGGATGTTTGGGCAATGTCTTATTCTTCCTTTCGTGGGGGCGCACGCATACACACACACAAACATCTATGTCTATATACTTACCAGTGTATGCCCCAGTGTGTGTGTGGCCCTGGGAAGGGAGCCCTCTTAAAGGTTAGCTTCCTTTCGTGGAGCCCCCTAAGGGCCTATCGTTTTGCTGTTGCTGTTTGACTGTCCATCGGCTGCCAAGAGGCGTTTGTTCGTTTTTTTATTCTCCGGGCACTGGAAACAAATACGTCTCGCTTACATCAATTCGCGCTCTTGGATTGCTTCGAATGTGTTTGGGGGGCGAGTCCTGGAGTAAGAGAAGAGAAGCTCGCACTTCAGGGTCCCATGTTCACCCATTCAAACCTTCCAACCCTCCAACCCCACCCCCAACGCCCCAACTCCCCCCCTCCAACCTCACCCACCCCTCCCCCCCCACACACACACCCTGCCTCCCCCGCTCAGCTGCTGCACTACTCCTCCGTGGCTCGCTTCCTCGAGCGTTTGGAGCTGCTCCGCGACGCCCACCGCGGCTTTGGCCTCGGCTTCCGCGTTGGCGCTTCACCTGGCCGCGGCGCGTCGGAGCTCGCGCGGCTCAAGGACCCGAATTTCGGACCGGACAAGCCGGCGGCTGAATGACATCGCCCTGGATCCTCAACTAGGTCCCAACCAGGTACCCTTTTACCGTTTCTCTTTTGGTTGGGAGGGTTCCCCTACCAAAATAGACTACAGAAAGAAGTTGGTACCCTTATTCTAACCTCTCTACTGGAGGACCTAGTCAAACTATCCATAAAAAAATGCTGGACCGTTTAGGGCGCTTGTTTTAGGGGGTTGCCTTTGGGGGTGATGTGAAAGGAAGGGAGGACATACAACAGTTTGGGCTTTGTTTGGCAACGATCGGCTATCAACCAATGGGAGACACGATCGAAATTTGGGTGAGTGAGCCCAGTTGCTTAGTGAACTGCCTGACAGGTACTCGCGACAAGTAGCTGGTTGATAAATAGGGGATGAGTCCCATTGAAGAGGGGATCAGATCATTGTTGGGAAACATCGCCCTCAGAGCCACCAAGTTTCTCCAAGATTCTGCTTTGTCCAGATTTGTTTCAAGCGACATGGGTTCATTCCAAGCCCCATCCAGGACCAGCCCGGGTAACAGATATCAAGGCCCCTCAAGCATGTCCCTTTGAAAGGGTCAGTTGGGAATAAACATCGGATGTCCCCCTTTCCGTGCGGGTCGGATGTTCATGCACCAGTGGGCTTAATCTTCTTGCCGCAATACCTGGGTGACGAAAGTTTTGGCGGAGTCGTTTCAAAAACCAAGGGTATCAAAGATACATATGAAAGAGCCGGATGTTGTTGTTTTTAGCGACCAAGGATATCAAAGATGCATAAGAAAGAGCAGGAGGCTGTTTGTGTTTTGTTGTTTGAGAGTGGTTCCCTTTGAACAGGTCCCAAGAGTTTCGGGTTCTTTTTCAGCTTTCTCTCCCTGAGGACCCATGGCTGGAGCCGGGCACCCCAGTTGCGCATGTGGAGCCCGCCCAGCTGGCAGATGGCAATTGGCCCCTGGAGTTGATCGGTTGAATCGGTGGGGACATTTGCCAAGACTACTTAACCTAGCACCTGGGAGGTGTATCTGACAAAAAGGAGTCTCACAAACTCAGATCACTCGGGATTAGCTTTGGTCGGATGACGTTGTCTTTTTGATTTGCAACCTCTGGAAGCCTTTGCCTTAAAAAAACAAATGGAGGTGTAGGGTATTGCCCCCTTATTTTCCACTTCTGGAAACCTTTGCCTAAAAAAGGATGGAGTTGTGGGGTATTTCCCCCTGATTTTCCACCTCTGGAAGCCTTCTGGGGGCGTTTCTCCGTAGAATTCCATTCGTTTGGCAGCCGCAGGCCCAGCATCTCCACCATGCGCCAGCACCTGACCTACGCCAGCCCGGCGCCGGCGCCGATCCCCGAGGCCGGGACCTTTCGGGTGTCCTCTTCTCAGTCCTCAGGCCACCCCCAAACCACTCCGCTTGCCCCTGGTTTGGCGTGAGCCCAAAAAAAGAAAATTGAGACCACTTTGGGGGTCTATTTGGGGTCTTTGGGGTGGTGCCCGAAGAAAGACGTAGCCATTCGCATAGATCCATGATCCATGAAACCACCTCATTTCCGGGCTAAAACTCTAGTGCTACCTTCCCTATTCTTTCCAGGGATCTTTCTTTCTAGAAAACTAAAACCTCAAGCCCAGGGAAACGGATCCGGTTCTTGAAAAGAACGATGGTTGAAAATAATGGGGAATCAACCCCTAGACTAGGTGGTGGTTTGGATTTGGTTTGGTGATTTGAACCTGGTTCTTATGGAGGGTAACTGGGAACCCGCCCCGGAAGACCACCAAATCGCCAATGCAGCAGACCACCCCAGAATTCACCCCCCCTCCCGTCCCTCCAAAAAACACTGCGGTCCTGAGGGCGTTCCGGAGCTGAAGGCGGCGATCGCGGTCCTGCGGCAGGACCGAGATATGGCCGGAGATGCCCGCGGAGACCAATTTGCGGAAGTCTCGGTGGCTGTGGTTGTCAAAAGTAGGTACCCAGCCTGGAACCTTGGACAATGGAAGCATGGACTAAAACCTGCCCCCTGGTGGAAAAAATGATCTAATACCCATGTCCTATACTCGTTCCAGGGATTGGGTTGCCGGCAACCGACCGAGCAAGAGTGTGGGAGGAAACAGCGACCGGTATTGATCCAAGGGACGTATTCGCACATAGAGGAGGTTGCCTATCCATAGTTCTTAGTTTTAGCACTTAGAACCAATGGCCGGTTGACCGGCGCTGACAAAAGAGCCATAGAACCCAACCGGACGGGGAATTCGCCTGCCCCGCGCGAGAAGCTGCAGCAGAGAGGGGGGGGGAGTTGAACAGTTGAAACCCAGAACTTCCTCAGCTTTTGCCCGCCAAAAGTACTAAGTCGATCTCATTCGGGTCCATGTTTAAGTGGATCCCAACCAAAAGGAGGCTCTTCAAACAAGGGTTGGTTGGTTGGTTGGTTGGTTGGTTGGTTGGTTGGTTGGTTGGTTGGTTGGTTGGTTGGTTGGTTGGTTGGTTGGTTGGTTGGTTGGTTGGTTGGTTGGTTGGTTGGTTGGTTGGCGAAACACATGCTTTTAAACACGGCCCCTTCTTGCCCTACATGGTTCCTCGCAGGATACATCTAAACACCGCTTCTCAAGGGAATCCTATCACGATGCTCCAAATCCGCTGGTAAATGTGATTTTTGGATGGCCCAAATGTATCCCTGGAGGGACACTGTTCAACTTCCGTTGTTTGTTTGGTTTACTTACAACAGATAGCTTAACGTTTTGAACATGTGCAGGTGATGTTCCTGCTCAACCCATGCTTTAAGGGCATCCTCAAATAAGCACATGTCTTCTTTCCAGGGCCCTCAAACCCCAGCATTGGGTCCAAATCCCTGTAAAAGTAGATCCATTCATCTTGCGAGTTTTGGCTTGTCATTTTTGAGTCGGCGGCCCTTCCGAAGAGCGTGATACATGAAAAGGCGAACCCGTGTTGAGCGCGATCCACTTTGCGAGACGCCCATACCTGGACTTCAAACTGCCCCCTACAAAAGGGAAGCCACCTCAAATACCTTTGGGGCAATAGCCAGTTTTGTTTCTAGGTAGTTTGAGGCTCCAAGTATGTGTTTTGAATGGATGAAGTCGAAAAGCCGTGGCGGTTTTGTTGATGCGGTTCTTGGGAGTTTGCAAAGCCGCCAGGTTTGATCCGGAGCGTCGTCATAGGGACTTCGCTTTGCAGGTGCTATATGCGGACATGTTGTTTTTTGTATTTGGGGACCTTGTGGACATCATTTAGGTGGGGATTCATGTTCACCAACCACTTTTCAAACAGCTCCCTAGAATAATTCACAGCGCGGGTGGGAAATAAGAATACACCTGACCCCTTCCAGGGGTTGCCCCTCAAGGGTGGATAATTTCCGCGCTTCCTTGGAATTTCGCTTAGGTTCGGTCCTTTTCGAGTACCTGCAACAAGATGGAGGCAATTGCCCTGCCTTCCAGCCCTCATCCTCTCCCATTCCCCCCCTCCCTCCTCCCATCCGCCCTCGCCTTCCCCCCTCCCCCCTCCCATCCCCCCCCGCCTCCCCCCCTCCATCCTCCCCTCTCATCCCCCTTCCCCTTTCTTCTCCCCTCTATTTCCCCCGCCCTCCGGTTTTCTGCCAGGAGCTTCAGGACAAGTCGGAGGACTTGGAGCGGAAGTCCGAAGTCATCGCCAAGATGAGCGAAGAGTCCGGGCCCCGCTTCGGCCGACGCGACGCAGCGAGGTTTTCAAGCGATTCCCAGGAGTTTTCAACCGAAGCTTCGGGTTTTCATCCGGAGTTTACATGGGTTTTCTTTTCCGTGGGGTTTCCGTGGGTTTTCCTTGGTTTCCCCGGTGTTCAACCTGATGTTCAAGCTGCTTTTCCCTGGGCACCAAGGCGTTCGCAATCTCATCCCGTTGTTTTTGACTCTTGAAAGACCTGAATCCTTTGAGTTTCCCCTGAATTTCTTCCGAAAAGTCTGTGGCTCCCAGCGGGAGGGATGGTTTTTGGTTACCTTTCCGGGCTGTCTAAAGGGGCTTCCTTTCGGATCTGGGTTTTCGGGCTCCGCAAGCGAGTCCACCTGCTTGAGAAGTTCGGGTGGCAACCACTTTCAGAGGTCCCGGAAGGTGAAGCGTGTCCAGGTCCTTTCGAAGTCCTTTGGGCTCTTTCTTGCGGTTTTCATGGTTGTTGTTGGGAAACAAATTTTCATTTTTGCTTATTGTGCGTGTGGTTTAGTGGGAAATCCCCACTTAACTGCTAAAAATTAAATTGTTGCTCCCCTTCCAACGTCAACCAAGTTTTCCTCGTGTCCTTCAAGGTGTCGTGAGAATATCGTTGGAACCGTGCCTGCGATTCGGTCATCCACCAACTTCCTTTCACCCGAAACCACCGGCCGAGGATGCAGCAGATTTTTAAGGTCATGGCGGAGGAGGAGGAGCAACGGCCCACCAGGAAGGTGAGCCGCGATAGCGCCCCTCGGATTTTGTTTCGTCTTTTGGGCCAATGCACAGTACTCAAGTGGTTGTGAGGGCTTTTGGATGTTTGACCACTCAGGAAGGGGTGTTTAATATGTTGGTAGATTAATGCCTACCCCCCGTCAGCAAACAAATGAAACTTACAAGCGGCCCAAAGTCAACCCAGTTTGCAGGACGCCATGCTACGGAGCATTATGTTTGCACACATGTTTGTATCGAAGCAGGAGTGGCATTCACACCCCTAGAAAGGTTCTTAGAAACTTCGAAAGCCAACAGCGGGCTTAATCCATCACTGATCAGGCAAAAATTGAATGGGTGTGGGTCAAAATTAAGCCACCAAAAGACCGCAGGTTTTGTTCCACGTTGAAACTGCCACTTACTAGGGTTCCATTTTTGGTACCTACGTTTGACCCACAGCCATATGCCCCTTCCCGGATGTTGAACCATGTTCAACCCGGTCAGGTCCCTGTAGTTGTAAGTCAGCCGACTGTTTGGCCTCAGGATAGGGGACTTTTGGCTTTTTTTAGGCCACCAAGAGCAGAATCCAAGAGTCAGCAGATTCTTGTTCTTCTTTTTTGCATTGTGTTTAGTTCCCTACCAACAGTTGGGTTTGGGGCCGAGGGGGGGGGGTCAATTTTTGGTTGCCACACCTGGCCTGACCCTTTGTTACAGGGAAACCTACAGCAGGCTGCTGTAGTTTACTTTAGCCACGGGGTATCATCGGGCGTTTAAACATGTGTAAACAAGCGGTTGGCTACATCCTGGTCAAATACATGTTAGCAGGTTCTAAGATCGTTCCTGTGAGTTGTTTTTATTCTCGGCAAAGGGCGGGGGTCTAGGTTCAGTTACAACAATGGTTACACGCCCACCAAGCTGCTTAGAAAAGATGTTTTAATTTCAAGGTCGGCAAACTATGGAACATAAACCAGAACATCATGCCTTTCTATGTCCCCCCCCGCCCCCAAACCCCAAAAACTCCAAACCCCCAACCCCCCACCGCCCCAACCCCAACCCCCACCCAAACTCCAAAGTCCAACCCCCCTCCGAGGAGGCGGGGCCCTCGCCGAAACCCACTGGCCTCGTGAATTTTTCCATGGTCAAAGTCACCCCCGTTCCAGTGGTGGGTTTAAGGGACCCAACCGCATTTGCTGACTGATGAACCCCCCCAGAAACCGAACCCAAGAGCACGACCCCGAAACCGAGGAGGAGAACTGCACCATGAGCGTCTCGGCCTCCTCCGGCAGCGGCTGCGGCAGCGAGAGCCGCGAGACCCGATCCAGAGGCTTCCGCCAGGATGGGAGCTGCGGGAGTGAGGGGAGGGAGGGGGAGGGAAAACTGCCATTGAAATTAATGTTAAAGTTATTATCGCTGGTTTGGTTTGTGCAGTTTTTAGTCATCAGTCCAAAAGGTGAGCCTTTGTATTTCGAGGCGCTTTGGGCAAGTGAGTAGCCACCGTGTGGAACCATTTTACCTGGTTCCAAGAAGAAGGTGCCACGTTGTTGGTTACAATGGGATTTTTGTACCAGCTGACCGTTCCAGAAGTCAGCTTTCATCCCCTTTCCATGCGTGAGACACTTTAACATGCGGCTCATCCCTGTAACATGTACACGCACCGCCGGGGAAACAAGCACGACGAAAAGGGCTCCTTCTCCGCCCATTGTAAAGTTCACACTTAAGCTGTTTGCCACAGATCCCCAAGAAGCGACAAGTCGAGGAACTCAGGGAGTGAGAAGCTAGCCAACCCCCTTTTCCTGACAGATTCCTTATGCAAAGCACCCTCGAACATTGCATCACTTGTTCCGTGTCCACATTTCCCGGAGCACAAGGCAACTGTTGAGTAACTTTTGCATGCATGCGATGGGCGAAAACTTGGGCAACCCAAGCTGAGGGATGGTTGAGCTGAAGACTCGTTCGATTACATGATTACCGGCGCATGAATCGCTGGATTGTCACCTTGTCACTCATTTTTGGAAACATGGCGAGCTCACCTCCCTTGTTATTGGAGCTCATTTTGCAGAAGCCAGTGTTCCATGGTGCAATTATTTAGCACCCAGTTCTTAAAACATGGCCCCCAAAACGTCAAGTTTGAAAAGCGCCCCTTTTTGCGGCCACGAGCAGAATCGCCGTAGCCCCCCCCACTTTGCGGTTCAAAAGGCCTACCCTTCCTCCCACTACCTGTCAGGTGCCGTGGCGCCACGTCAAAAAAAAGGGCCCTCCCACCAGCGATTCCATGGGTTTGTGTCTTCGGACCCCCGTAGAAGGACGACTTTCCTCTGGGTGAATTGGCCTTTTTGCAATCCCATGTTAGTTGGTGGGCTTACCTCTTAAACACACAACTTTTCAACTTGTTGGGCAACATGGGCTATAGGTCTGTCAAAGATTAACTTCCCCAGGGCTTGGAGTTTTAAGGGGTAAGTGGGAGGGTAGCTCGTTGGGTCCCTGGGTGGTTTTTGGCCTCAGGACAAGGTGGGCCGGTCGCTGCCCTCCCATGCCCCGGTGCTGCTGAGTCAGTCTAGCCTGACGCCTCCTGGGTACTATCGAGACCTGAGGAGATAGCAGGGGAGCGCAAACCGGACCTCAGCCATTTGCCGCAAGGAATATGTTCTTTATTTCCCCTGTTGGTTAAAGGGAATCGATTTCACAACATATATGTTTTGTATTGTTTTGTTTTGTTCAGAGTGCACATCGAGCCTTCAGGATGCATCATTGCTCTAGCCCAAAAGTGGGAGGGGGGATTTGCCGGAAGGAATGTGTTTGTTATTTTCCCCTGGTCTTAAAGGGAATCTATTTCACTGCTGGATTTATTTATTTTTTCAGGGGGCTTAAGCCAATGGCAGTGGACCATTGCTCTTGGGGGTCCTTTGGTTTTTCTTTTCTGCAATTGCTTTTCCAACCTCAACAAGAGTATGTTCCCATAAGGTGGGTTGGAGACCAGGCAGTCAAGGGGTTTGAAGGGGTCGGAGTGTTGCCCTTGTACTTTGCACCGGCCACAAGGGCTGGCATATTGCCCGCCAATGCGCGGGCTTGGCCTCAGCGAAACAGTTGGTGGCTGGCATGCGACTCTGGCAGGGGCGGTAGAAGCAGGCAGATTCGCTAGGGTGGTTTGTGATACCCGTTGCACCTGGGATATGCGTCCCTGTAGCAGTAGCCAGGAAAACATGCTTTTGTTGTGGTCTCAGGGCCATTGGCCAAATTCGGTGTTAAGGGGGCAACAGACTAGATCCATTGCCATCCCATGATCATGGCGAACTTTGGTTTTGAAGTACCCCCGCAATTGCGTTCGACAATTTAGGCTGTTTGCGCGAAGCTTTCTTTTGTGGCTCCTTTATGGGCTCCTTTTGAAGACTACATTTTGTCCAGTCAGGAAACAACCAAACACAAAGCTGATTCAGAGGATCCCCTTTTGGGACAGTTGGTTTGGGCCTGTCTGCATCACGCTTCGTCCCGCCTCTCGAAAATGCGCGGCAAAAAAGAAACCGCGCGACTCCGTGCAGCGTGTGCCAAGGAGATCTTCATGCCTGGGGTGGTGTAGCGGGTGCCTCAAGCTTCTAGGGGTTGGTTCCTTTTCCATTCTTTTCAGCCATCGCTCTTTTCAAGAACCAGCCATTTCCCCAGGGTTTTTGGTGGTTTTCTAGAAATGATTTTTGGAAAGAATGGGTACGGGGTCTCAAAAGTACTGTGGGGGTGGTTGCCCTTTGAACCACCATTCAGGAGGTATGAGGATGTCACGTCAATAGAGCCAATTATGCGTGAGGTGTGACTTTGCAAGAAACATAGGAGTCACATGGTGGAAACCACAAGCAGTTACTGTCGGAGGAACCCCTTACATCCACCGTTTAATACGAGGTGAATTGGGCGAAGCTGGGTTGGATCTTTAGACTTTAACCTTTTTGGGAAATCCACAATTTTCCACTAAACCCACAAAAGCTTAAACCTAACCTCTTTTTTTCCCGAAACCCAGAGGCTTTCCACTCAACCCACAAAAACAGCAAACTTCTTGCGGAGGGCTCCACAGTCTCCCAGTTTGAGGCTGCCTTTGGCAGACTGTGGGCCGTTGGAACGGGTCACTCTCGGCAAAATTCGCCGGGGCTGCCGGGGCTGCGGCCTATCCAGGCGTGGCTTCTCCCGGGGCCTTCAGCAGCTCTTCGGCCCGCGGCCTCGGGCTGTCGCTCGCTGCTGGCTCGGGGCGGTTCGGGCCCAGGAATTGGACGCCGGAACCCAAGGGAAAGAGTCGGGTATGGGTCAAAGTTTAACCACCAGGAGTTTTGGACCGCAGGTCTTAGTCCTTGGTTCCATGTGTATACCAGGGTTCCATTACCCCTTTTTGACCCACATTCGATTCCTATGGCTTGTGGCACTAGGAATGCCAACAAACCGTGGTTTCCAGCGAGGTTTCAAAGTGGTGCGAACACAGTACGGTTTTGAGGTTATGGTGAATGGAACTCCAAGTAAGTCATACCAATGCAACCTGACTGATCGAGGGGCCCAGGACCCCTTTGCGCATGGCTCTTGCTGCTCTTAGAATCTTGAGTGCACGAAGCTCAGTCAGTGGCACATGAAAGACAAAAAAGGCCGCGCCTGGAAGCGGAACGCCAAAGCTATGGTCAAACTGGCCGCTGATTTTCACCTCTGGAAGTGTGACTTGCTGGGTGCGGAGTCTGTGAGCTTTTGATCAAACCACTCAAGCCAGAAGGCGTTGCGCCTGGAGAGTACCAAGATCTACTGAAGCATCCCCCTCTTAGGCACCATGGTTTCAATGTGGTGCAGGCTTTTGTCCATGCACAGTACCACTCGACGTGTCAAGCATCAAAAGCTGCATAACCTGAATGAAGCAGGGAGAATGTCAATAAGCCCAGGCTTAAGTGACACATATCACGCTGATATTTTCATCGGAGGAGTTTGGTTGGATGTCAGGCGAGGACTCGCAGGCGGAGGCGGGACGGCAGCTTTGCGCTTGGAAACCGCGGGGTCATGGACCGAGGGGCACAAACTGGGGAGGGGCATAACTCTCTGAGGAACTCTTACCTCTTAAAAAACACATTTTTTCAACTTTTTGGGGGTAACATGGGCTATATGTCTGTAAAACATTAACTTTTCCAGGGCTTGGAGTTTTAAGGGGTAAGAACTGATTAACCATTTTAAGGCCTTGTGACGTCAAGGGCTTATCACTTTTTTCTTATCCTAGGCTTATCCAGGGATAGCCCCCCTTATAGCCCCCCTACATGACAGGGTAGCTTCACTGTTCTTGGCCTGCCCCTCAGACTGTCAGAAGGGGATTCAAGAAGAGATTGTTTGAAAATTGCCGGACCAGAGTTCCCTCAAGTTAGACTTCAAGCCATGTGGTTGATGCAAGTTTTTTGTTTTCTTTCCCGAGGGTAACCTTCCCCCCCAAGCCTGAAATGTTGCCTATCTTTTGAATGCTTACACAAAGCCCAGTATCCTGATCCGTCAAGTTCTCCCCTTGGCGATGTCATTTGGGCCAACTTTGTCGTGCTCACCGATTCAGTTTTGGAGCCATTGAAGATCTCTGTCTTGGATTCCTTATTGCCAGTTGTTGGATATTGGGAATTTGACCAGGTTGAATTTCAGCAAAGAGGTCACCAAGCAATGATAACCTTGTTTGTGAAGGCTGATTTGTTGCATTTTGGCCTTAAGTTTACGTGTGCTTTGCCTCAAACGCACTTTTCTTCGGGTGGGAGGCACGAACTTTGAAGCAACCAGGTGTGGCACCAAGTCTCAACCCGCAACCTCGGAGGTTTTGTTTTTTGGGGATTGGTTCAGGTAACCCGTCGGGTTGTTTTGGATTGGTGGGATTTGGAAAGCCGCCCCGCAATCACCGCCGATCCAAAGCTCGAGGGAAGCTGATCAGTTCCAGTTGACGGAAGCTGGCAACTTGTACAGTAGGCTGAACAAAGATCATGGGACGAGTGATTTCTTTAGGCCGATGCTCGAATTTTCTGATGCACAAGCACTGTTGGTCACATGTCCGTGTCAAAATGTAGGGGTACCGCCTGGCTTATAGGTGTCCTTTTTGGTTGTTTTGTTCCAAAATAGATGGCCCTGGTCTAGCTGGTGGTTTAATCATCTACCAGGGATATCCATCTATTTCCCCTCAAAGCACACCTATGCCCTAGCTTCTCTCCAACCGAAACCCGGATTTTCAAGTCGGGGTCCCTATATTTCCCTTTGTGGCGGTTTTAAACATCGCCTTTTGGGCCCATGGAAGCTGAGTTTTGGCCCATGGAAGCTGAGTGTTCTCTTCGGCGGGGGCGAGGTTTCCAGGGGAGGAGCTGAGCTGAGTATAGGAGCCCTGAGTTTCCGGGCGAGGGGAGGGGAGCGGAAAAGAGACGCGTCGCTCGGGGCTCAGGCCTTCGCGTCTCTCCGTGCCCGGGCCGCCTCGATCTCGGTGCAGCCTTTGAAACTTTGAACCACGCTGCCGCTGTTGATCTGGGTAGGCAGCTAGTCATGGTTGTTGTTGGGAAACGTTTTACGGCTTTTGCTTATTGTGGCTTAGTGGGAAATCCCCACTTAACTGCTAAAATTCAATTTGTTGCTCCCCTTCCAACGTCAACCAGGTAGTACAGCTTGGCGTTTCTTGTTGGAGGGGTATTTTTGGGGACCTGGCCTTTTGCAAAGAAAGCAACATCAAATTGTGTTGTTTGTTCTCAGTTGCCCAAGCTCAACGATTGGTCATCGGCACACGATCTTAGTCTTTCATATTCTGCCCGCGCAGGCAGAGTTGCGGGCTGGGCTAGGGGGGGGGGGAAGAATTCTAGCTACAAAGCTTCAGGGGGCTCTCAGCGCGTGTGCACTTTCATCAACACGGCACGCAAACTGAATCAAAACACATCAGGTCATAAACACAAAGCACCATACAAGCACAATGCAGAGGCACGCATTTGAGCAAATAGTTATCACGTAAACATAAAGAGACATAAAGGCATGCCGGGACAAGTCACACGTTTACATGATCGCACCTGCATATTGTCACCCAGAATAACAGTCGCAGATTCATACAGTTGCAGTCACAGTCACACAGCCACTAATGGCCTGTTTGGAGGGTGCTGTTCGTGTGTTGAAGCACGCTTGAATCGTGCAGTTGAGATTCTTCTTGCGACAAGAAGTGTGTCATTTTGTGTTTTATGATTTCTTGAGACGAAGGGTTGAACATGGGGTTTTGCAGTTTTGCCGATGTGTTACATGCTATGTCCTTCTTTCAAGTTGCTCTTTGGGCACGTGAAATAGGAGCCCAACGCTTGTCGTCATACACGGTTCACATGGGATGTCGCTTCACCGTTGCTTGGTGGCCCGGTTTTTTCTTTGTGCCCCAGAGGGTTACCCATGGAAAGCGCCCCTTGTCTCCCGTGTCCGGGCGTGGCTGAGGTGTGGAAACCATGAAAAAACACCGTCGCACCCACAACGAGTTCTCAAAGTAATGCTTCAACATCGCAGCCCCGGCTACGACGCTTTGGGGCTGAATGTCAGCTACAAAGGCAAAAGGGGTAAACAACTATATTGATGTATACGTGCATGTGCATATATAGGTGTATATATATATAATATATATATGTATATACTTGCACAGTTTTATAGGTATTGACACTTGGATCAGCCAATCCGGGGGGGGGGGGGGACAAGGGGCAACTCAGGTATTGAAGCGCGCCTTCCCCCGCAAATTTAAAACTTGGAGCCTGGTGCCTGGTGCCTACCGTTTGAGGATACCAAACAAAGGCCCTTAAGTTTGACAACCCCCCTGCACTTTTATTCTTCATGAGGGCGGAATCAGTACTCAGCTGCCGAAAGGGAATCAACCTTTGGGCCTTTTGCGTTTCCCCTGTTGGTCCATTTTTAGTCAAAACCTCGAAAAGGCGGTTCCTAGCTGTCCTTTTTAGGTTATTAGGTTTTCAGGTTTCGAGCGGAGGTTTCCATTGAACCCCCAAAAGTTAAACTTTCAGAGGATCTGAGGAGAGCAGAGGATCAAATCCCAGGGTCCCTTGGGACCAAATGCCCAGTCGCCCATTCGCCCAGAAAGTCACGAAGCGGTCCCGGCGGTTGGACTCCCAGCCTCGCGGCAAAGAAGAGACGTGGGCAGAGATGGGTCTCAGGTCGCCGGAAAAAACTATTGCGGGTATGGTTTCCATTCAGACCACCATGCAGAGGGAGCGCTTTTTGATCAGAATCACGATTTTACACTTGCCAACACTTTGTTGTTCCCCTTCTCTTGACGAGCCAAGTGTCCGACTAGGATGATAGTTGAATCATACCCCAGCCAGCTGTGTGATTCCGTTATCCCGTGCTTGATCTTGCTACTGCAGCCTGGCGTGTTGTTCCCATTCACCTGTTTATCTCCAGTCGTGTTCGATAGGCCGGGAAGGTGAATGAGAAACAGGCTGGAAGCTTGATTCCTGCGATCGCTTTTCAGAAACGCTGCGGCGTGCGGTGTTTTGGCACTGACGTGTCAACCCTTTCGGCCATGGGGGACCCTGCAAATGCCGACTCATCCCTTGTCCTTCTTTCCTTTTCAGGGGGCCAGCCCTAGAGGCAACCAACCTGCAGGAACTACAGGTGACATGTTGCATGTCTAGTGTGTTGTTTCAACTCCTTGTTTGGCCTTTAGTGGCCCGTCGATTTTCGGAAAGCATGTTAAGAAAAAGCGGTGCGCTTTGAAGGGATGCGACTTGTTAATGTCTTCTATTACATTCTATATTTCTATTGGCTTGTCCGGCTCCAGCATACGTTTGGCATTGTGGCGTTGTTGAAGCGTTGCAAAACAAGTTGATGTTTAAACAGAAAACGCGGCATTCCCTTCAAAGTCAGCGGAGAGATAATTATGTGTCTTTTTCTGGCCACTGGAGGTCTAAGGCAATCATATAGAGGTTCTCAGGTTAAGGATTCGTTTCTCCACGGAAAAAGCAGCCCATGCTGGCTGCATGTGTTGTCAGACACCCCTGATATTCAAATCAGATGCCAACTGCACTTCAAGGTTGGCCCAGTTCAAACTTGTTTGTTGAAAGCTCTCATCAGTTTTCCAGTGGTCCATTTGTTTGCATAGCAGGTACCTGGGACCCCCCATACGGCCGGTTTGTTGGTCATATGTTGTGCTGTTTTGATCAACAAGATGTTGAAGAAATACGGGGGTCATACGGGTCGTCAAATGTCCGAACTAACGTGATCATACGGGGAAGCCTGCCGCAAATACCGGTGGGGTGACCGAACAAAAAAAAAACACAGGCCACACGGGGTGCCAGGTAAGCGAGCAAGTTGTCCACCCTTGGAAAGACCAAGCGGAAAATGGCCTACAAATTCATCGTGGCGACACTCTTTGCCAGGTTGGGGATCCACCGGGTCAAGTGACAATAGTGGCTTCAGCCATTTGGGGCCAAAGAACCTTTGTATCCGAACATGCACCCATAATATGCAGCCCATACCACTTGGTGGGATTGACCCTATAACCTATACTGCCTCACTTAGGGAAACTGAATATATTGACCACCGGCTCAGTGCGGTCATCCAAGGCTCAAGAAGAACCTGGAATTCATCACGCCGGACACCTGAGCGTCAGAAAAAGAGATTGCGCGCATGGACGGGCGGGGTGATTGATGGCCTTTGCGCTGAAGTTTTTTCCCCCTGTTGGTTTGGAAGGGAATTTATTTATCACAACTGGACATGTTTCGGTTGTATTGTTTGCCAGGAGAAGAAGGAAACGCAAATGGAAGGAAAGCGCGTGTGGGCTTCGGCGCCTTTGAAATCCTTTGTACTTGGGGAGGGGTGGGATTGGCCAATTCATTTAGAGCGGGTGTTCTTAGTGAGAGCCACGGTTGCTGACCTGGATGGCTCGAGATCGGGGCACTTTACCTTTGTCAGCAGTCTTTCTTCGGCATTGAACGTTGGGTTCCTGGCCTCCGCTTCCCCCCAGCACTTATTTGCAACTTTTCGCACGGGTCGATGTCGCGGCAAAATGTGTCATGGCCCTCGTCGCCACGACGAATTATTCACGGGAGGATCCCAGACGAGTGGGCCCATCTGGTGAGGTGGAAACTTATTTCCTGGGAGCGGCTCTGGCCTCATTTAGGGACGCGGCACAGCGAGAACACGTCGACAGTCACGCGACGGCAGAAGCGTTCTTCGCGCTTGTGTAGTTGAACAGCTCCTCATTTGACTTGGACTTGCTTTTGCTATTGTTGGTGATGGCCTACCTCTTGGTGGTCCCCAAGACGTTGGGGGTTTCGAACGCTTCCATTACCACAATGACGCGCCAAGCGCAGGCAGTTGGCAACGGCCCGGCCAATCGGAAGGTCCAGGCAGGTCTGAAATGAGGCGACGACGTCAAGGTCAAATCCGATGATCAAATCGCGGGAATGTTGTCCGGGATCTTCGGTGGATTGGGAAACCCAGAGCATCGCCGTTCGTTCGCCCTGATGAAACACATAAAGGAGTTGCCGACCTACATTGCCACCATGCTCAGAGCAACAGGGTACCAAGTTGGGGCCAGTCTCTCGGACATGGTGGGGAAGGCTGCCTTTCTCCTCAGAATGGCCCTCGTCACCGTCCACTATTCCGTTCACGGTCAGATTCACGCGCCTCGTGTCCCTGAACGACACAGACGATCAGATGGGGCTTCTGCCTTTTACATCCAGTTGGTTTCAATCCTAGGCGGGCTTCATATCTGCACTCAGGCGGAGAACGTCCAGAATGTTGACCGGCCGCAGCTCAGTGACATTGTGGATGCTAATGATCGAGGTTCTGTGGAGCCTTTCCGGTGATTTGGTCGCGAACGCTTTGGCCGATGCCTGCCTTGCAGCCTTTTCTGTCGAGGCTTCCGAGAAAGTCAGGCGTGACCACCATGAGTTCAACAATTTGCTGGTGCGGTGCCGGAATGCCAGTGTGCCCGCTCAGGTGGATGTGGAGGAGCCTTGCTATGCAGATTTGAAAAAAGCTTGGTGGAGGTTCCACCAGAAGCTCCAGACCAATGTCGCGCCCAAAATGGCTTCGGTGTTCCTCCTTGTTTCCCTTAAAACCCAGCCAACACAAGTACCAACTCAAAAACGCGCCAACTCGTGCTTCCTGAGGTTGGGATCTGCACCTTGGGACAGCATTTGAGCAGCTCTAAACCCCCTGTTACATCCCAAGCAAGAGTTGTCTCATAGCAAGGCCCCTCGTAAGCAAAACCCTGCACGGCGTAAGCCGGCAGAAGCAGTTTTTGGGGAATCATGCTGCGTAAGCACCTGCGTGAGCTCTTCTTCGTGATTGCTCAGAAAGCTGCGCGAGCATGCTCGGAAGAATTCTTTCCCACATGTGCTTATGTACTTTTTGGTGGCTTGTGCTGTTGCAGCCTAGTCGAGCTTGGCAACTTGCCCGGAGAGTTTGGCTGCAGGAAGACGTCCACGACCGTATGTGCGCACTATTCGAAAACAACACCAGCAGAGCTTTGGTTGAGAGCTCTTGGGGCTCATGCTAGGTGCTGTTGCAACCTTTACTAGAACTTCACAAAGGCTTCTGTAACTCCTGATTTAGGACAACTATAGGGCCTCGGGCGCTTAAGCTCGCGTAAGCAGGCGCGTAAGGTTCGCGTAGGTTCACCTAGCCCGGCTGCCCGCTAGCCCTCGCGATGGATGTAAGAACAACAACGCCAAGCCGCTGAAACTCGCGAGCGAGGGTAGCCTTCGTCATCTTCTTCCTCAGAGTCATCCACATCATCTTGAACAGTTCTGGTGAGAAACGAGCCCGCGCAATTTTTGAGGGGAAACGCTTACCGACTCGTAGGCGATGCGTAAGCTTAACATGCTCGAGACTGCCGCGTAAGCTAACACATGGGTTGCGCAAGGAAAGCGCAAGCTCGCGCGCAAGCAACTTGATACGACATATAGGGGTTCATGGAAGGTTTGTAGAGTCGCTCATTTGAGAAGCATATGGATGTGTCTTCTTTTTGTCGGGAAGCCTTCAAATGCTGGTTTTCCCGTTGGTGTCTCGTAAAACCACCGAAAATAGAGGCGGGGCATCCTGCCCCTTTGGCCGTTGGCACATGGGAAGTGGCTTGGGCTTTGACTCGTTGATGCTCTTCGGGTAGTGTTCCGGTACGTGGGAATTAAGAGGGTGCGCTTGTTTTTTTTTAGCCGTGAAGGATCGGCTCTAATAAGCACCCTTGGATTTTTTCCGGGTGTTCTGTCTATGGGTGTTGCCCTTTTTTTTGGGGCATGTCCAACGCAGCCTTGGCTCAAAGAAGCAAGGAGTGGACAGGTCCAGCTGTTCTTGTGGCTTCAAACCATTCGGACACTCCGTTTCGCTTTGGCGATTCTCAGCATGTAAGCAGGATACCACAACCAGGGGAGTCTGTTGAACATGGTGCTCGGTTCTTCCATGTCCACTAGTTTCTCCGAACCCAGCCAAGTCAAACTGAAGGATTGGCCACCAGAACAGCCAAACCCCCCCTCACCCAACCCCTCCAACCCCCACCCAGACGCTCCCCCGGTCCCCAAAATTCCCAAGCCACCAAACCTTTCGTGCGCGGCAACGATGGACCGGGCAACCCTGAACGCGGAATGGGCGCAGGGTCGCGGCGGCACTGCGTCGGGCCTAGATCAGCCCTTCGTTTCTGAACGGGAGCCCGGGGACAACTCAACCTACCCCCCCCCTTTTTCTGGGGTGTCACCCAGACAATCCGGGGTCAGCATTACCTATCCAGTTGTGAAATTTCAATCTTCTTGTTGCGAGTCTGAGTCTACCAAAAGCTTCAACTTTGCTCCTATCCTAGCCAGTCCACTCAGCAGGTCAAGGGGTTTTCCAATCACTTCTAGGGGTGACACCTCCGCTTTTGGGAGCAACGCCTCGCTTTTGGTCCGCTGGGTTGACAAGCTCCAAGTTTGGTTCCACACTCTTCACAGGGGGGCTTCAGCCCAAATGTGGTGTGGCTCCATTTGTTGGAGCTCCCCCCCACTTTTTGCGTGGTTTTGAAGAGAGAGAGAGAGAGAGAGAGAGAGAGAGAGAGCAACAGGACAACGCACCGTTTTGGGAGTCCAAAACATTTCGCGAGGGCGCGAGCCTCACGGATCGGCTGAGGGCTACCGCCTGCTGCCGCAAAATGCGGAGATGACGAGGCCCATGGACTCCAAGACTTGCGGGTTGGCTCCAAGCGTTCTTTTCCTCGGTTTTTTTTGCTGAAATGAATATGTGTTTTTTCCCCCTGTTGGTTTTAAAAAGGGAATCGACTTCACTACTGGAAACCTTTTTGTTTTCTTTTCTTTAGGTGACTTAAGCAAATGGAGGTTGCCCGAAGCGAATCGAGCGAGAGATGCAGGGAACGAGAAATGGAGTGACGCGAATGTAAACCATCCAACTGGTTTTCCTTAAGCAGACCAAAGCCTGGGTTCATTCCCACATTCCCTACTTATCGCACCAGCAAGTCAACCGTCCTTGTCCTTCTTTTTAAGAACCTGAAACCCGTTTTTTTTTGTTCCCCTTTTTTTTCTCTCCGGGTTTCCAGAGGTTGTCTAGAAAGAAGGATCCCTGGAAAGAATGGACATGGCAGGTACGCTTCCAGAAACAAAGATCAACCTGCATTGAGCTTCCCGGAAGTCCGCTTGTTGTGCAGGTTCCATGTTTGATTTTGGGCGGCTACCTCAGATGAGCTAAGTGGTTTAGTGTCCCGGACTTGGAGGTTTGGTGGCATTTGGCACTTTCTCAGAGCAGTCATCCAAGCTCTCCTTGGACTCCCCTTCAAGTTATCTAAAACGGAGCTTCCCATTTCAAGACAGGGTGGTTGAGGCAGGGAAGACATGGCACCAACGTATGCCTTGGCATACCGTTGAAATCGTGCAAGCTCTTCAAAATCCACCTTGGGTTGTGGCTCGCTGCTCTGTTCGGGAGGGGCGAGTCATGGAATCCAGGGACTCACATGCTATTCAGGGGAAGCGCATGTTGGACAACATATAGCTACGCCACCAGGGGGTTTGCAATGTTACTCATGAAGATTTCTTCAGGAATGCTACATATGCTCGGTTGGTGAACTCCGAGAATTTGCCATGTTTCAGCCGCACTTCTTGGTTGCTGGATTGGCTCTTCAGGTTTTAGCTTGGCTGACCATTTGTTGGGTTTTCCGAGGAACAAACAGTTCACTTTTTGCAGAGGGGTTGTTACAGCAACCAAGACTTGTTTCAACAACAAAGCTCCGTCGCTGCCCAAAAAACCTAGCGTTTGTTGCCAGGACGGCGCCGGGCGGAGCGTTCAAGAGCGAGCAGGCCATGGGCGAGTGGAGTTGATCCTTCCATTTGCTGAAATGAATATTTTCCCCTGTTGGTTTTAAAGGGAATCATTTTCACTACTGGATTTTGTTTATTTACTTTTCCCAGGGGGCTGAAGCAAATGGCAGTCTCTAAGGTTCTGAGTCTGATGTCCTTGGGCTGATTTTTGATGCAGGGTTGAACTGTGTTGATGCAGGGAAATGTCTTGACAAGCTCAAGCAACACCAAAACAGATCAGAGAAAACCAAGATAAACCTCGAGAGAACACAATAAACAAGCAACTCGAGAAAACCCACAAAGAAGAAACACAGAAAAAAAAAGAAAGAAGAATAAACAACAACACATGATTTAGGAAAACTCATCGGAAAACAGCACATGTTTTCTCGAGGTTGTTTGTTTTGCTTGGGTTGTCTCGCTATAGTTGTTGCTTGTTGTTTTAGTTGATTTTTTCTTTAAGAGGCAGGCAAGTTGGAAGACACAACCAGCTTGTTTATCCTTATTAGCTTCTATTGAAATTAAAATCTAGTTGAATTCCACAATAGAAATCAATTTCAAAATGATAAATCGAATTAATTCCTAGCAACCATCCAAATATAATAATATGTATTTGGAACCAAGTAAATAATTAGAAACACACAATCAGCTTGTTTTCCCATAGCATATTATATTTGATAATTCATTAACACATTTGAACTTTTAGCTACTTGGAAAGCAACTTCTATTTAAATATGATTCAATTTGCCATTACTTAGGAGAAACAACCGCTTGTCTTTTCTTACTAGCCCAGTATAGTTAAACTAACTAATTTCTATTTGTATTCCAACTGCAATCCTACTTGGAACGGAAGCCCCGTTTAGAATTGGAACAATTGTCTAGTTCAAAACCAAACAATTGGAAACCACATGTCTTAACATCCAAATTCAAATTAGAGTTCTAATGGCATTCTATTTGAAATCCTACTTGGAAGGGAAGTACCAATTGAAATCTCTTTTCAATCAGGAATTTGGATTCAGTTCTATTCAACGTCCTGTTAACCTAGAGTCTTGCAATGTGAAACTTGTTGCCCATGGCTTTTGTGCTGGTGGTCCACTTCTTGTAAGGGGCTTGCATCGTTGTTTTATTAAAAACACATAAATCCTAAATACAACTCCTACTTCGATCCTATTCTAGTTACAGATGCTAAGATAATTGTAGCTACTCTGGCTTGAATGAGCAGCAGCAACTAGCAGCATGTTACAACAATCCATGGCGAGGACCCGTTTGAGTGGTTCAGGACTCGCAGTGACGCACACTCTTCAGCAGAACAAGCGTACAACAATCTCAAGATGGCAATCCTCAAAACACAACAACAACAAGGTGCACTACCAGAGTTCCCAGGTCTGTTTTTCTGTCCCCCCCCTCAATTTTAAAGCCAAATGCCCTGAATTATGTCCCGCTTCTTGGCATACATTTCATTTTTGCAGCAGTTTGATTGACTCGCTTGGGCCTTTGAGACTTTTTCTTGTGCTTCGAGCATGGATTTTGTTTGGCCGCCTGTCTCTTCGAAATGCGGAGCTGTCTGTAGCGAAAAGATGTGAATCAAATGTGCTCACGCATTTGTGAAATGACACCCTGGGCACTTGTCTAGCTTGTTCAAAACTACTCCCCCATGATTAGCGGATTGCGGATTATGCTTCATGGCCGTGATGGATCTTTTCCACAGGGGCCATATCAATCTTACCTTCAAGACTCACAAACTCTAGCTGAATCAACGAGCAAACCCAGTTCAAAAATCAGTTGCGTCCCAGATAGACCCGTTTTGCACACGGTGAAATGCCTTGATCCATGAATCGCTTTTAAACGCCCAACCATTTTGGCCAGCGGGCCGGGACCCCTGAAGCGCAGGCCTTCTTTGCCGCTTTGGGGACGTGGTCAAAACCGTTTTGGTACCATTTTGGGGTAGGTGAATTCACCACCCATTTGAGTCTATTTAGTGGGGATTGGGATGTTCACTGGGGGTACTGGATTTTTACCCATGGCCACATGGGGGTCAATTGTGTGGGCTATGGCGCTGGGGATGTCTCCTCGGAGAGTGCCTGCCTCTCTGATAGCGCGTCCAAAAATGCCTTACTTCCCATGTGTGTTTCAGAACATGTGTTTTATTTCCCTGTTGGTTTAAAGGAAATCAATTTCGCTACTGGAAATATTTATATATTTTTCCAGGGGGCTTAAGCAAGTGGATTAGGAAGGCCGCCGAATTCCTTGTGGTTTTGGATGAATAAACCTGTCGGATTAATATGGGGGTGTGAACCCCAATAGTGCAGGATCCCCTCAAACTGGCAGCCGCCTATGCATCACCCTGGTACGGATTGATCCTCGGTCACCCAATCCACAGCTCGAGGACATCGTGCAATTCATGAGCAGGGTGTTCTACTCCCAAGAGGGCAGACACTTAGCTGCAAGCCCAACTGTGGGTCAAGTATGGCCTTTCTTAGGCGGGCGAACAATGTAGTCAGTATTCAAGCATGGCTTAATTGGATCCTCGTACCTTTGGTAACCCCTGTTCAACATGTGGAATCAAATCACAGCAATCGAGAGCTCTGAAACGGGTAAGGTCCTGTGATTACTGTTGCATTTCTTTTGAGCAGAAATCACCCACCGGTTTGCGGTTGGTTTGCCTGCAATGCGTAGGGACTCCCATGCCTTCTGAAAGACCACAAAAATGTTCGAATCCCATGGCCGGGAGTTTGTTTTGGCTGGGATCAAAGTTTGGTGGGAGATATGGCCAAGGGTTGCTCACCATTGGACTGACATCCCCAACGCCCCCCTCTCCGTTTCCTCCAAATGGGTATGGCTCAAGATCAAAGAGCTGCGGTTACGCAGGTTTTAGTTGTTGGTTCCATTTACCAAGGCGCCATTTTGGTACCACTTTTGTTTGAGCCACAGCCAAATTACTGCAAATGAGACTCTGACTTATAGCCTTTGGCCTTTGGAGGGATCCCGAAGGATACATTTGGCCTCTGGGCGGCCTCCTTTGGGAGCAACCTTTGGCGCTGTCGATTGGTGGTTGCGGGATTTGAACCGCTGGGTCTTAGGATAAATGGGAAATACTGTGTATCCCACTTAATCCTCCAAATCAGCAACCCAAGCCACCAACAGAAAAGCTGCTGATATTGCTTCCGACGTGTGTACTTAGGAAGTGAGCAAGGCCTTAAGGGGATCACTGGGAGCGTCCCTACTTGCAGGGGCAAGGTACTAAGTAACAGCTTCTTGCCGTGTTTACAAGTTACGGAACTTGCAACCATTGCAAGAGTGGCTACCCACTTCCTGCTTTCTTGAAGCAAATGAGGGGCACCGGTGTTCTGATTGGGGCTGTTGTTTGTGTTGCGAATTCATGGCATGTTCTGTATTGTGGGGCCCGCCGGAGCCGAGGAAGAAACAATCAGGTGAAGATCCAGGTCATCCGTGTAGGCGATGAAACCCGGTCTTCGGGTTTCTGAAACCGATGTCTTTGGGCTCATTTGCATGGCACAAAGAGTACCCTCTCTCCCACTAACATGGCACCTGACAGGAAATCCCTCCGAGGGAACTGATTCTTCCAGGTGGGTTGTACATGAGGTAAACGAGCCAAATGTCAGGCCGATGTCTATATCCCTCTCTCGCACAAGGGCGTCCCCAAGCGGATTGGTAACCCTTGCACAAAAGGGCATGAACACGGGGAATGGTCCCCGCTAAGGCCTTATTTGAAGGAAGCCAGGGGGAGGCAGTCTTGGGAGGAGGGGGGGTTATATCTAGTGAATCATAGTCGACCTTGTCACAGTCCTGTAGGCGAAGTTGTTATAATTCCCCCCTTTCAGGTATCCCTCAATATGGCAGTGTCTGTTTTTCAGGGTTCCCTTTTTTTCCAACGCCTAAGGTCAATCATCAACACAACTACACAAGCAGTATCTTTCCACCCGCTGCCATGGAACCTAAAGGGAGGCCTTTCTTTCAGGTTTGTTTCTTCTAAGCTGAGAAAACTTCTGTCAAGCTGTAGGTTCTGGTGTGGTGTGTTGGAGGGTGACTCACTTCCTGAGTGGATTGGCCGCAAAAAAGTGACTATGCCGTGGCTCAAGAGGCAGCACCAACCGGAATGTAACCTCCGAAACCTGTGGACACCTTCCAGGGGAGCGTCCAGGAGAGCGGCCATTGTTACGACGCGATTTTTCCGCATGTTCCCCGCTTGGGGAATTTCACCTCAAATGGGTTCGTTGGGTTTCAAGCGTAGCCGGGTCAAAGTCAGAAGCTGTGCCAGGCCAAGAGTCAAGGCGATCCAGTTCCCGCTGGCATGACTAGGAGTTTGCTTGGGTGTTGTGACCATCCCGCTTAGCGATTTCCTCGGGCTGCTGGAAGGAGTGAGCGCCCTTGATTGATGCAAATGACAGC
This sequence comes from Effrenium voratum, assembly GCA_963377175.1. Lineage (NCBI taxonomy): Eukaryota > Dinophyceae > Suessiales > Symbiodiniaceae > Effrenium > Effrenium voratum. The sequence goes on from CAUJNA010003427.1 coordinate 1,039,967, forward strand.
CGCAAATCATCTGAACACTTCAAACCATATTCAACCCCCCTGTTTTATCCTTCCCCTTCCTCTTCCCCCCCAAAAAAATAGCACCGGAGCATTTGACTTCCGGAGTGAGTTCTTTCTTGGAGGAAGCCACTCAATGGCTCAGCCCTTGCCCCTTGAAGTGTCCGCTTGAGATCCTTGAGAATTTGTAGGCTGAGGCAAACACACACCCGGCACCCTGCCTCCCACTAACATGGCACCTGAAAAAGGGTACCCCGAAAAATCAGTCAAGGGGACCCTAAGCAGATTCTTAGCTAAACGAGTTCTGGCTTGCACCAAACAACAAGCACGTGTAGTGTGGGACTCTTTTTTTGTAATCAGCGACATATCATGTGAATGGCATGCTAGAACCCTTTCGTTAGCTACTTCCGGATCCCGGATGCCGCCAAGTTGAAGCTTGCCTTGAGAGGCTCGCTGGTGGGCACATGCTCTGTGGATTGCAGCACGCAGGCTCCCGGATGGCATGTCTTGCTTGGGGCAGGTTCTTAGTGGCCTTATGTGGCCGTCTGACAAAAGGAAACGGCCCAAGCCAAGCGACTCAATCATATATATGGTTGATCTTCCTGGCAACATTGCACGTGTGGGAGTGTCCTGCGTTATTCTCCAAAGTATCCTGTCCCAAGCGGCTGATGGAATGCGAACCTCTGGTGCCCCATTCTTTTTTCAGGGGTCCTTTTCAGAAAATCAACCACCCCCGAGAAAAAAATAGAGGCCAGTGTTCATTGCTGAACATGGGGAACTAACCCGAAGAAACCAGGCGAGCCAACGTCTCGACCGCAGCTGGGCTCAAAGAGGAGCCGAGAACTTAGCACGCATGGCAAAACCTGACGTGAGAGTTGGATCCTCAAGTCAAGAACCTATACATCATGCGTTCTTTCCTGCTGAAGACTTGCCCAGCTTTCAGGGAAGAAACTTCCTGCAGGGATCGATGCCCGGCAACATCGAGCCTCGCCCCAAAGAGTTGGGTTTGCTTCAAACCGCAGCGCCCCAGAGTCTCACTTGCCCAAAGCCAACCTGACCTTTGGGTTTCTCATGTTGCTCCAGTTTCGAGGTCCCCAAGGGTCATCCACTTTTATCTCTTGGTCCCTAAAGGGTAACTGAGTGATTCCCATTCAGCTCCAAGCCAAGAAGCGGGGCGCACGCCCCCAATTTGTTAGTGTCCGTTGCCTCGGGCCGCTTTTTGGTTGCGCCTGGGCTCCTGTGCCCAAGTGAGGCGTCTTGCAACCCCAGGTCTAAATCTCTCGGCCCGGGCCCGAATACTCCCTAAACCCCAACAAGCTTAAAGCTCCCCCACCTAAAAACAGGAGCATCTTTCTCCACCCCTAAAGCTATCAACAAAAAGAAGAGAAAACCATCTTTGTCCACCCTAAACCTGAAAGCAACCACAGAAATCTGCCGCGGTGTCCTCACTGAGCCCCCAATAGTCTGCCAATAGTGCCCTTTGTCTGTTTCTTTTTTGGTTGGGAGGGTTCCCCAAGTCTAACATAGACAAAAAGAAGAAAAACAAGTTGGTACCAACTTATTCTAACCCAAAAGAGTCACAGAAAACCACACAACATGGAACAAAGGTTGAAAGAGAAAAGCCGCATCCCATTCATCCAAAGCAAAGCCCATTCGCCTTGCAGCAGTGGCCCGGAGCCTCATTTTTCGCCCCCGGAGCCATGGCGGACACCATGGATCCCAGTGCCCCCGGGGCCATGCTCCGAATCCTCCGGGCAGCGGAGGCGAGAGATCCTCGCTCGTGGCTTCTCCGCGGTTTCGCGGAGCGCGCGCTTGGGTTGGGCCACATGGGTTGGGCCAAATGAACGTGGTGGCTCAACCGGAGCATTTTGTTTTGATGTTTTTGGGGTTTAGTCCGGTTCAACTTAGCTTTTGTTGGATTGTTTTAGGGTTTAATCCGATTCAACTGGGCTTTTAGGAGTTTTTGTTGGTTGGTTGAGTGGTAGTGTCCGAATTGAAGCCACTAAAAGTTGAAAACTTTTAGTGGGGGATCTCAGGACAGCCCAGTTAAATGGGTGGTTGTGTCCTTTTGGTTTCCCTCCACAAACAAGAAGACAAGGGAAGTACCCAGTCAATCAAGACACTTGTAACCGTTTTTTGGATGTCTTTTCGGGTGGGCCCTCAGTTTTAAGGTCCAAGAGGATCCTAGAGAACCGCAGAGAACCCGCAATTTGAAGGAAAGTCTACATTCAAGTGAGTTTCCTTGTGTTTCCTCTGGATCACACAGATGTTTTCGTGCGGTTGGACCCTTTTTTCTGGTGCCAAATTTCTTCTAAAAGGGATCCAAAAGCGAATATGCGATGTAGCTTCGCCAGACCCCCGACTTGAAAGCACCCAGCTTTGCTCGCCCAAGTTCCTGGACGTTTTAAGCACTTTTTGGAGAAGACCCCTTTAGAGGTAAACAAACAGATTGCACTTTATTGAGCCAATCCACCCAAGTGAGTGACAGTGGTACCCCACATGTTTGTGCCGAGATCAAGGCTTACCAGAATCAAGCTGTAGATTACCTTTACACCAGGGCTTATGCCGGTAGTTCATCATGCCCACCCCTCAACACAGAGCTTTAAACAACTGATGCTGGGGAGGGGCGGATTCAAGACTGGACGCATGGAATTTGGGCCCCCATGGTGCATGTGTTGGCGCCTACAAGCCACTGAGGAACGAAGGTCGAATCAACATAAGCACATCATGATATGCAGCTATTTAGAGCTATTTAGAGCTATAAGGTCTCCACGTAAGTACTTAGCATTTGCCCCCCGCTTTACACATTAAGCGCTATATAGCTCTGCCCCAGCACATTTTGCCACACAAAACCCATTGTATCAGCAAGTACTTTCAGATCCGTGAGCCCCAATTCGGTCCCACTGGGTTCAAGTTTGGGAGAACATGCACACCCACACCCACCACGCACACACGCATTGCACACCTATGCCACCCAGTTGTTTCCTGAGATTCCCAAGGGCCTTGCCAGAACTTGGGAGTTTGACCCTAAGCTGATGGGGCGAGAACACGGCATTTGGATGGTCAAAAGGCGAGAACGCGAGGCAAGACAGAGTGCGGCTGAGGTCGCTGTGGTGTGTAAGGGGAAACGTGAAGATCGAGTCCTGATTGGTTGAAGCCGAGTTTGGATGTGTTGTTCGAAATCGACGCGGCCGTGCGGACGGACTGAGGGACTGACGGACTGCTTGATGTCGCCGTGGGTTGGACTGTTTTGGGCGCTTGGGTTATCCCAACCTTGCTTCCATGTACTTAAGAATATATAAATATATCTTATTTTCCCCTGTTGGTTTTAAAGGAAATCTATCACGACTTGACCTATTTTTTCCCAGGGGTCTTAACAGAATGGAAGCTTGGGAAGTCCAGGCGCGTGTTCCGGGGCAAACATGAGCCTTGCCCAGGTCACTCGGCATCAGAACAAGGTCATCCTGCGGAACGCCTTTGATTGGAGGCGTGCTGAAGGCTTCACTGTTTGCTCGTTTGCGCAGCCCAGCTGTTCACCTCTAAATCTCATGTTGATTAGATTCCGAAACCATTTAACGTGGTCCTTGTCCTGGCCCCAACATGGATTCTACGCTTTTTTGACCTTTTGACTGTTAACCAACAAACGGTCGCGGGTTCGCTTCGGTCCTAGTTGCTGCCTCGCTTCGGTCCTAGTTTTCATCTCGCTTCGGTCCTAGTTTCCTTACTCGCTTCGGTCCTAGTTTCTTCGCCGTTGACTATGGTGTTTGAGAGGCAACATCCTTGTCGACCCCACCCCACCCGGCATGTCTTGTTGTTAGGTGTTTGAGAGGCAACATCCTTGTCGACCCCACCCCGCCCGGCATGTCTTGTCGTTAGGTGTTTGAGAGGCAACATCCTTGTCGACCCCACCCCGCCCGGCATGTCTTGTTGTTAGGTGTTTGAGAGGCAACATCCTTGTCGACCCCACCCCGCCCGGCATGTCTTGTTGTTAGGTGTTTGAGAGGCAACATCCTTGTCGACCCCACCCCGCCCGGCATGTCTTGCTGTTAGGTGTTTGAGAGGCAACATGCTTGTCGACCCCACCCCACCCGGCAGTTCTTGTTGTTAGGTGTTTGAGAGGCAACATCCTTGTCGACCCCACCCCACGCGGCATGTCTTGTTGTTAGGTGTTTGAGAGGCAACACCCTTTGCGTGTGTCCTGTTGTTAGTGCTCAAAAAGCGATCTTCCACTGCGCCTGAAGTGATCCAAAAATTGCGACAGAAGTGATCCGCAAATGCTCAAACTACGACCAAAGTGAGTGGATTTCAGCTGCGACCAAAGTGATCCAAAAACTGCGACCAAAGTGATCCCCCCGCCCCAACAAACACCAAGGCTAGGAACAACGCAATGCCGCAGCTAATGCCCGACGTCCGTATGTACAAGACCAGTTGAAAATAGACGCAAATCACTCGTGAAGGCTCTTTCCTGCAGGGATTCCTCAATTCCAGTGTGAACAATAGGAATTTGCAACGAGTTTCTCGAATCGCCCCTTAAATTACTTGACTGCTGTTGGCTTGGATCTGATCTTTAGACTTTAACTTTTAGGGAAATCAAGGGGCTTTCCACCAATCCCACAAAAGTTAAACTTTCTGCAGAGGGGTCAACAGTATCCAAGATTAGACCTGGTCCTCTAAACCTACAAAAGATGATAGACCTGTTGCTCTTGTGCTTGGGGCGGAGGGAACAACCCAGGAAACCCCCAGAGGAAACATGGTGTGTCATAGGGGACCCCCAGAATACGGGTGTTCCTTTTGGTTTACCTTCAATAGCAACCAAAAGAGGGATCCAACCAATACAAGACTCCGGATATTCCGTACCTTGGATGTTGGGACAAGGCAAGTGATAAGCCACTCGGGGTATAACCCTAATAGCAAGGTTAACCGCATGGGGGACTTATATAGCGGGATATAACCTAGCTGTTACCGTTACAACTTACCAATTCGGGGTTGTCTGTTTATTGCTTGGAACCCTCTTTTGACTTTAAATAGCTAAACCAACTAAGTTGAAGCCCCCGTATGCTGGTCCCCCCTACAGATGACACGCCCAGATTTCCACCGGGTGTGTGGCTTGTGCCCGGAGAAGCACCCCCCCAAGGCAGCTGTTGGACTGGGCCTCCGAGCTGCCTGCGGACTGCCATGCGCTGAATGCCTGCACGGTGCTCCACCGCCTGGCGAGAGGAGTTTTCTCGGCCTGCGAACCCAACCGAGAAACGGCGGACTGGGAAAAAAACTGGTAAAATTGAGGTGCCGATCTTGGACACATGGTGTTTTTTGGTTTGTTGGGTGTGACGTTTTTGGAGGTTTTTGGGTCGTAGATGGGGGTTAGTAAGGGGGCAGTCCCCTTGCCGTAAATGGGTGCGGACATCCGCCTTCTTAGTTCTTGAAGCATGGTTTTTGGGTGTCGACCATGTTAAGACCGATCAGTTTTGATTGTGACTCATGTGGCGATGTGTGTCTGTGTGTTTTCTTGGCGGGTCCGTGTTTTTTTTATTCTTTCCGCGGTCGGTTTTCGGGACCCCAACAGCTGGACGCTTACCCGCAACATGGAACCCACCAAAAAGTTTCTAAAGGAACTCGACTTCTTTGTTGGTGAGCACATGTTTTAGAGCCTGGGCCTTTTTTTGGTTGAGTGATGAGCTTACTGACCTGATTTGTTTTGTCAGACGCAGCGCAATGTTGCTTGTTTGTGTGTGTGTGCGCGCGCGCGTCAAGCTTCGAAGCACGCAAACCAGGGGCAAGCCGCTTTTGATATGGAATATCCAACGTTTTGGTTCTATGATGGTTTTTAGTTCCGACACTTGCCCTAGGCGATGGGGCGGGTTTGGAAAGAAGATAAAGCATCACGTGCAACCACTAGTGTATCGGCGTCGCTTCCGACATTCGCAGATATTTTATGGAAGCGATTGCTGCTTTGGGATGTTGTTGTTGCTTTGGCTGCCTGTGTTATGGGTTGGCGACCAAGTTGACCCTTCGCAATCTTATTTAAAAAAAGGGAAAACAAAACGATTCCTGGATGAAGATGGCCAGCTGTTGTTGTTTACTCTCGCCAGGAGTTGCGCGCGAGGGCCGTGGTCTGTCAGATCGTGCCCGCACGCTGCGCGCCTCAGATTCTCCGAGCTCTGGTTTCCTGCCGACTTTGATTCGTGCCGGGGGCCGATTGCCGTCCCGGTTCTTAAAATTGGAGGCTTCTCTGCAACTGACGGGTTTTGAAGGTACCCCGAAAACACAGTCTGTCTGGATCTGGGGAGGGTACCAGGTCATCTGTTTCCCTGATCGTTTTGCGGGACGGGGTGCACGGCCATACAGGGATTGTCACTTGTCCACCCTATTTATAGCCCCAGGTTGGGACCAGAAACGGATAATTACTTTGTGCCACACAACAATGTATGCCCCACCCAAGGGACACGCTCCTGTTGTTCCAAGCATCGTGGAAGTGGACAAGGAGGTTCCCGTGAGGGAAAAGCAGTTTCCCACGCATTCATGTCAGCTTAAACGTGTAACCTTGGGGTCTCCGACAGGGCATATATCAATGTGGGTGGCTCGTCTCTTTTGAGGGTACCCTTTTCTGGTTGCTTTGGAAAGGGAAACAAAACTAAAAGCTCAAATTGTCGGGTCTTCTTTAAGACACACCCCAGGAAAACGTGGAAACGGGGATCCCCCACGGGTCACCCCGAATTTCATTGGGCTGGTTTTCTAATCGGCAAAGTTCCGCCATACGCTTTTTGTTGTGTTTCTTTTCTGGGGTTGGGCCTAAAGGGAAACCTTCAGGAAACCAAGTGCAAGCATTTTGCCTGGGGAAGCCTTGATAAGGCACTGAATTCTTGGTATGAGGCGGTGAGCCCCCTCTCCCCCAAATCCATGTTCAATCTGGGCATGACACATGTACCGCAATGTTGCTCCCAAACGGACAGACAAACCAGGACAGGTTGACGCCTGCACCCCAACTCCTCTTTCAGAGGCACAGCAAGGCTCCTAGCAGTCTAATTGTCACGAAGAGGCACTAACAATCACCATGAGGTTGTAACCCAGAGGGTCCCTTGGTACCTTCTAAGGAGGTACTGAACGACCCCTTCTTACCCCCCAAAAGCCATCAGGAGGTACCAAGGGACCCTCATGCTTCGGCATTCTCACTTCGGGTTCAGGACGCTCGCCCCTAAAATCGTGATTCCGGACTTCGGCCGTGGCAATCAGCCCAAGGAAGCCTTTCCCACAGACGCACAACACCCACACAGCTCTTGAGCTCACCGGGGTCAATAGTTGTTTTACGTTTCTGGGGGTTCTCAAATTCAGAATATGGAATTGGTTGTTTCCCTTTAACCCACCACCGAACGGGGCTGACTTTGATCATGGTAAAATAATGAAGACAGGTTCATGAGTCTTAACGTGCCTGTTGGCTTGGGGTCCACTCCAAGCAGCCTACTCCAAGCAGCCCACTCCAAGCGCAGCCCGACCTGATGTTCGGATCTGTTTTAGCGGCTATTGCTATCCCCCGGCCCTCGGAGAAATTGAGCTGGGGATGTGTGCGATGATTCGGCCTGTCTGTACTTTTGGGCGTCCGCATGGTTCATGGGACACTGCAAACCCCATTTACCCAAGTGGCAGGCTAAAAGGACACACCTCCAGTTGCAAGTTTTGACCCCCCCCCTGATTTGAACAAAAACACGGTCAACCTGATGATCGGTCCAACCACCCCCCCCCCCCCAAAAAAAAAAAAAGAAAAAAAGAAGAGAAAACAAAAAGCACACAGCAGCGAACACACGAAAGAACAGTCAAGCTGAAGACCCCACTATTAACCGCTTGAGCGGTTGGTGGTCATCCCGAGTTTCAAGCACAGGCAGTTCCGGCACGTGGCGCCGGCTGATGGAAATCCTCCTCCACCGAGCGATCTCCTCAGGAGATATCGGTGTGGCACAAAAATTAAAGACCTAGCTAGGTCCCCCAGCTAAGTGCCCTTTTACATTGTTTTTTTTGGGGGAGGGTTCCCCACTAAAATCGACTACGGAAGAAAGGGTACCCTTATTCTAACCTCTCTACTGGAGGACCTAGCTAGGGTTACGCAGGTTTTAGTGTTAGTTTCCATTTAGCAAGGTGCCATTGTTGTACGTTTTTGTGAGCCGCAGCCATATGGGGCCTTCGAGGTTTTTGGGGATGCCGCCCTCCAAATTCCCTCTTTTTTTTGGGAGGTGGCTGGGAAACCACACATGAATCAGGAGAAACCTGGGGAAACAAACCAACTTTCCCGGAACCCAAAAGTATTGAAATGGGTTTCTAACCCGTTTCCCTTTTTGGAACCTCCGTTGAGATCGGTTCAATGGGGACGTCCAGTGATTGTCTTTGGTAGGCCGCGTTTCCTGCTCGTTTCTGGCGAATCATCGAACAGCCCTGCTCGCCTCAACCCCATGCTGAACTAGCTGAAGTTCTAGTAGTTGATTCCCCATTCGTTTCAACCATTGTTATGTTCAAAAACCAGCTGCTTTCCCGGCAAAGAATGGGGAAGCTACCCTTAGAGAAGTGCCAAGAGGTTTCTGGGTCTTCCGCCGAGTTAGTAAGTGATAACGGTATCCTATAGGTTGTAACCCATTTATTGGGGGTAACCTAGTTGTTAGAGGTTCGGAAACAGGAGGCTAACCACCTGGCATCGTGGCAGAACATCCAACTTCCCTCCCTCCCAACAATTATAGAAGCTGACACAACAGCTTTGAAAGATTACCTGGACCCTCAATCACCCTTCGTTTTTGGGGTGGTGCTGTGTTGCATTCATTTTTGGTGTGTTTTGTCATTTTTTGGGGGTGTTAGTTCCATGTTTGGGTGTTTTCGTTTTTCCATGCGCTGCTTTGTCGACCCTGCAATTTCGCTAGCGGTGTGTTTAACTTGATTGAATTAACAACGTTGTTGTTCACTGCACAGGGCTTGCTTGAAAGATACAAGTGCCAAGTCAAGAAGCGGCGCGGACCTTGCTGTCGCCCAATGTCAAACCTCCAGCTCAGCTGCGCAATGCCTTTGATGTTGGCATGGAAGAAATCATCAAAGATAATTTGACCTTGGCCCAAACGGCTTGAATGCCAACACAACACAAGGGAAAACAAAAGCCGCGTTATTAGCCTTTCATTTTTGTGTGAGAAAAGCATTTGTGAGTTGCACAAGTTAAGAAGGCTGCTCCGTTGCGTGCTGCCTAGTGTTGGAGCCGATCACTGAGCCGCAAGGCATCCAAACCAGGTTTCCTTTGGAAGCGAGCAGGTGGCTTGGTGCACCACAACTCAAACTGATGTTTAGGAGGGCGCTGCGACAATGCAAAGAACCAACATCCCTTAAAACAGGAGTTAGACATTTCGAGTTGTTTCTTCTAGTGTGTGCGGTGTGCGTTGCGCGGCACACATCACAAACGGTCTTTCATGGCAACACCCGGTCTTCTAATGGCTTGAAACAGTGTGCCATGCGCAGTTCACCGCATGTTCATGTAATGTCACTCTACTTTCACGATAGTAGAGTCCAAGAAGGTATAAGTTCAATGAACAAATATTGTCGCAACAAATTGAGAAGGATAGCTTTGACAGATTTTGTAGCAGCGCGATGGGAGTGATTCCGCATTTGTCCACAGCTCTGTGCCCTTGGGCCATGTGCCCAAAGTTGTTTCAATCTACAAACAACACAAGAAGCATCTCAATTAAGCATGATGTACAATACTTTGCAAATTCGGGTATGTTCTGTTTCACCATGCCTCCTAGATGATCAAGTTCACATGTTGCTTCAACGGTGGTTCTCTGGCTAATGCGACTCAGCGCAACATGTACCAGTTGCCCTTAAAGTTGATGTCCTGAAGCAAGCATACAGCCAAAGGGTCCAGTCTTTATATGATAGCAGGCAAGCTTGCAACACCTGCTATTCTGCGAACAGTAGCTGTCACTAGCAATTGAATGGTCGTTCCGTAAGCTCAGTATTCTGCGAACAATAGCTGCCACTGGCAATTCAATGGTCGTTCCGTAACGTCCACCTAGGATTAAACATTGCACCTGGAATAAAGACAAACGGGTGGCCCCCCCAAAAATGAGCCTGGAATAAAGACAAGCACCCGCCACCCCCGCCCAAATTTTCTGAACGAAAAGTATAAGAAACATGACAAAGTGGAACAAAAAGAGAAAGAAGAGGAGAGATAGCCAAGCCAACACCTGGTCCTTAGATCTTTGGTACCTTGTTCTTCAGCTCCCAAAAAATCAAACTGTCCAGCTGCCCAAGAAGTCATGGTTTGTTACATGTCTCTTGTTTAGAAACTGCCCGCAATCAAACCTGCAAAGGGGGTGGGTAGTACTTCAGGCCCCCAAACTTGAGCCCAAGACTTTATTTCAGGACAACAAAGTCTTGTTGTCTGGCCCCCTGCAAATATACAACTAGCCCAGCGTAACTACCTATGAAGCTTCGGGCTTTGTTGTTAGATTTGGGCCTGCTTCCCAAAATCAAACATGTCCAGCTTCCGCAAGCTCTTGTTTTCTTGCATGTCTCTTGTTTAAAAACTGCCTACAACCAAACTCACAAACAACCCTAGTACTTCACCCCCCAATTTGACATTATTTCAGCGGCCCCTGAAATAAAGTCTTGTTGCCTGCCCGCGGCTGCCCGCGTCCAAAAGAATATCAAGAGGAAGCTCCAGCAATACAAAATCAAATGGAAACTAAGTTCCAGATCTCAAAAGGAAGCTCCAGCAATGCAAAAACAAATGGCAACTCCGTTCCAAATCGCGAAAAGCTCCAGCAATACTAAATCACATGGAAACTCAGTTCCAGATCTCAAAAGGAAGCTCCAATGCTAAATCAAATGGAAACTCCATTCCAAATCTCAAAAGGAAGCTCCAGCAATACTAAATCTTATGGAAACTCAGTTCCAGATCTCAAAAGGAAGCTCCAGCAATGCTAAGTCGAATGGAACCAATTTCCAAATCTCAAAGGAAGCTCCAGCAATACTAAATCAAATGGAAACTCAGTTCCAGATCTCAAAAGGAAGCTAATCAAATCGAAACTCCATTCCAGATCTCAAAAGGAAGCTCTAGCAATACAAAATTAAATGGAAACTTAAGCCTACCAATACTAAAGCAAATGGAAGCAAAATTGAACTGGGTCTCAAGAGATTATTCTAGGCACCCCCTTTGTTGGGGGGGAGAGGGCCCCCCCTTTACTACTCCCAGGCGGACATTACTCCGAACAAAGACCATTTAAAGGGCATTACTCCGAACATAGTCCGGATAGGTGGACAGGGTCCGCCGGACCGGTTGGACGGCCCGGACGGGTCCGGACGGTTCTGGATAGGTGCGGACGAGCCCGGACTATCAAAAAAATGTGTTTTTTCAAAAAAAAGAAGGTGTTTTTGGTTCGGACTAGTCCGGGACGGACGCTTAAATACGCCTTTTGGACGCCTAAATACGCCTTTTCGGACGCCCCGCTGGACGCCCAAAACAAAAAATGTGTTTTGGATAGAACAAGGTTTTATTGTATGTTTTTCTCGTCCGGACGCGTCCGGACGCGTCCGCCCGCCCGGACCCGGTCCACCTATCCGAACTATGTTCGGAGCAATGTCCTGTAAATGGTCTTTGTTCGGAGTAATGTCCACCTGGGATTAGTAAAGGGGGGGCCCTCCCCCACCCCAACAAAGGGGTGCCTAGAACAATCTCGTGAGATCCCGTTCAATGTTGCTTCCATTTGCTTTAGTATTGGTAATTAGACTTGAAATTCCATTTGATTTAGTATTGCTGGAGCTTCCGGTTGAGATTTGTATTTGAGTTTCTGATTGATTTAGAGATTTGGAATTGAGTTTCCATTTGACTTAGTATTGCTGGAGCTTCCTTTTGAGATTTGGAATGGAGTTTCCATATGATTTAGAGATTTGGAATTGAGTTTCCATTTGAGATAGTATTGCTGGAGCTTCCTTTTGAGATTTGGAATTGAGTTTCCATTTGATTTAGCATTCCTGGAGCGTCCATTTGAGATTTGCAAATTGAGTTTCCCATTGATTTAGCCTTGCTGGAGCTTCCTTTTGAGATCTGGAATTGAGTTTCCATTTGATTTAGCATTGGAGCTTCCTTTTGAGATTTGGAATTGAGTTGCTATTTGATTTTGCATTGCTGGAGCTTCCTTTTGAGATCTGGAACTTAGTTTCCATTTGATTTTGTATTGCTGGAGCTTCCTTTTGATACCTTTTTGGACGCGGGCAGCCGCGGGCAGGCAACAAGACTTTATTTCAGAGGCCGTTGGAATAATGTCAAATTGGGGGGTGAAGTTTCAGAAGTACTAGGTTGTTTGTGGGTTTGGTTGTAGGCAGTTTTTATACAAGAGACATGCAAGAAAACAAGAGCTTGGGGAAGCTGGACAGTATTGATTTTGGGAAGCAGGCCCAAATCTAACAACAAAGCCCGAAGCTTCATAGGTAGTTACACTGGGCTAGTTGTATATTTGCAGGGGGCCAGACAACAAGACTTTATTGTAGGAGCCCCTGAAATAAAGTCTTGGGCTC